>CM040242.1:221380588-221905241 GCA_022545495.1 Chrysanthemum lavandulifolium | reverse complement strand
TAAAGTGATCGGGAGATTTGAGCGGAAAAGAGATTTGAGAATGATTATAACTACGAAAAAGCCAACAATTACAATGGCTTAAATGCAAATTAAAGGAAATTAAAAGATAAAACTATTAAATAAACGCTATCACTATATTTAAAATGATGTTTTTGTTTTATGTTTTATAAAGCGAAATTAAAAACTACGCGACGATAAATAAAAGCGTGAAACTTACAAAATATTAATCCTAAAAATATGAAAATGATGTTTTACAAACCTAATGATAAAAGAAAATATTTAGAAAAAGAAATATAATTTTACAACTATTTAATTAATTATTATTAATTAAAAACTAATTTTAACTATTTAATAATAGCCTAAAATACAAGAAAATAGGAAATAAAGCTAGAAAAATAAAATTAAGACTTAGAAAAATCTAAAATATCAAAAGAGAATTTTCAAAACTATTTTGTATTTTTCGATTATTTTGGATTTTTATGAATATTAAACTATTAAAACTAATTAAATTACTAAAATTACAAAATAAACTATGAAAATCTGGAAAATTACTTTTTTACTTTTATATTTATCTAAACCTAAGAAAAATGAAAACTTATTTTTTGAACCTTTTCTTAATTTTTGTATTAAAAGCTAATTAAAAATGCTTAAAACTACTTTAAATTAAGAAAAATAGCAAATCAACTTGGAAAAATCTGAAAATTTCAGGAAAACTCTAAAATAATATTAGGAAGCTAGGAAAATTGGAAAACAGGTGTTTGTTTGCAAGAATTTGAAGCGATATAGCAAGTGCTTATAAATAAGCACTTTAATAAGCCAAATGAGCAAAACAAGCCACCAACTGTTTATGAAGTTCTAATATGCTATAATACACTCAAATGCAACTAAAACAACAAGCCATAGCCTCTGAGATGCAAGATTAACAGATTTGATGTTTTGAGTAAATGAGCTAGAAACAGATTTTGGGACACTACTTTGGACCCAAGAAATAATACTCAAATAAGCTAGCAACTAAAACCAACACTTGTAACTTACACTAGACCTGGGTGGGAACATGTAAACCAAAAGGAGACTTTGAGAAGCTCTTATGAGCCTTGTGCAATCCTGCAAGAACACTGCAAGCTCGTCAAAACCGAGCTTATGCACATGGGAGATAAGACCAGATTCACAAGCTCAAATGGAGCTTATAAAAAATTCACAAAAATGCATAAAAATGCTAATAACAAAATAGACCAGTTGAACTTTAGAAAACCAAGATTTCAATTGATAAGACCCAAAAATGAGCTCATTAAAATTCCTTGTAGTTTGGCTCAAAACAGATTTTCAGTTTTTGACTTTTTGAAATGAAGATGAAACTTTGACTTTTTTGAGTTTTGATTCAAATTTAAGGACTGATCTTGGTTTATATTTATGAAATGAAGCTACAAAAAGCTTTGTCTATGGATTTTGAACACAAAACAAGAATTTGAATATCCAAATCCACAACAGTTAAGAAATTATGACAGTGGATAAGTGATTTTGACTTAGGTGATGTAGATGCACAAAATGAAGACAGATAAAAGCTTAAATGAGCTAAACAAACATAACTCAACAAATCTTAACCACGCAAAACCCTTTAAGGCAGTTTGACAATGAATCCAAACACTCCTTTATTACAACTGTTATGAAGTTTTAAGGAGCAAATCACGAACCAACATATTTTAATGATCAATCTAAGTTCAAATAACCTAAATACGACTAATTAAACAAGATTGAGCTTATTCTAACTACAAAGAAGAACATGCATATGAAACTTTAAAATAACTTACAAGTGGTCCATAGCCACTATGGCTTGAATTCAAGTAACCAGAGAACCACTATCCTAAATATTAACCCAATAAACCTGAATCAACCCATTTCCATGGCTGCATCACCCTAATTCCAATTCCATGACCATTTTAGCACCCAGTTTGACTTTTGTTGACCAATTTCCAAACTTGCTAAAAACTTGAACTAAAGCTTACAAAAGCTATGATAAGCTTGTGTAAGCTTATTAGAACTGAGAAATAAGCTTATTGAAGCTTGGTTGTAAGAGATAAAAACTGAGATTTTCAACGGTGGACATAAAAGATCAATTGTAAACATAAACCGATATTAATGCTTGAAATGAGTTTCAATACTCTTCAACACTTAAGTTTGATACAAATTAACAAAACATTACGGGTTTTACATTATTTTAAAGATGTTAAATTAAAACGACATTAAAATAAATAAAACTACTAGACTACTCTTCTTGCTCCTCTTGCCTTTCTTTTATAAACCAAACTCTTTCTCTCTCTCTTACGAATGTTTCCATCAATCCTCCGACCATTGGATGGCTTAAAATCAATCTTGGCCGTTTAAATGGATTTTGGCGCCAAATTGCTTATCCGCCAATTGGGGTTGAGTGAGGAGGGGATGAGCATTTAATGCTATTTGGATGTTAGTTGGAGGTGGGGGACATAGAAAAGTGGAGGTGAGGAGGGGATGGGAGATGGCTTGTTGCGAGATGGTTGTTGAAGATGAAGACTTTGGCGCTTGGTAAGTTTGACCAAGGGTTTGACCGGGTTAATAATCAAAGGGGGTCCAAATGGTTAGATGACAGGGGTTCAAGAGGTTTATGACTAGGCCAAAAGGTTTTGAAGGGTTTAATACTCAAGGGGCCTTTATGCAAATTCTGAAAATGTGAGGACCAAAACTGCCAATATCACAAAGTTGATCTAAGGGTTGAAAGTGATAATCTCAAAAGTACAAGGACCAAAATTGCTATTTTTCAATTTTCCAGGGCCATTTTGCCAATTTTCAAAGTTGGAGGACCAAACTTGTAATTTTCTCAAACTTTTGATGTTTTTCACCAAATGACTAATTTTGACAAGTTATGATTTTAAAAGGACCTTTGGTGATTTTTCTTTTGAAATTTTGACTCGGGGACTATTTTGACAATTTTAGAAACTTGGGGGTGAAGCGCCAATTATGCAAACTTTGCTCATTTTCATCGATTTTAAACATTTTGCATCGAAACATATAAAATGCAATTTTGGAAAATTTTCGATATTTTGATGCATATCGAGCATTTTTAAACGTTTTGCTTTGTTTCAGAATTTCTTTGACTAAAATGATGAGTATTTACACACTCATCATTCGAGATGATAGAAAAGCAATCTTGTGAGATTTGGAATTTGGTTGACCACTCATCTCATGTTCATACACCTTGATTGATGATAGAGATCATCAAAGTCCATAACATCCAATCATTGTTGTCTCTCGATCATTGTAGCAATCACGTGCCATGTAGATGGCAAGCTCTTAGAAACTTCAAATTAGCATCCTCAATGACATACCGCCTTTGTATAACTCCAACATATTGAAGAGATTTTGAAACCTATCATATGCGAGATCAAGATTTTCTCTTTCACCAACCGTGAAAGTTTCAAATTGTTGCTTCAAAGAAATTTCATGCATCTTCTTAGAGGCTTCATTCCTCCAATCTGGTCTTGAGAGCAGCCCAGTCGCTTAGCATCTTTAGCATCATGAAATTTGAGAAGATGACCATCCGGAATGGCGATAAGAGAATGTTTAGTGCCTTTTCTTGATTCCTTATGGTTACTCTTGGTAAGACCGCCTTTAGTGCAGTTGGTTGTCCAGAATATTAATGGGTTCGAGAACTACTTCATTCCCATTCATAATTACATTCCATAGAGCATGGTCTCGTAATGGCAATATCGCCTCATCTTCATGCACCATAGATCATATTCTCCTTCTTGATTATTGGAATTCGAGTGAGGTGATTGAGGGTGGTGGAGCGACTTCATCGACATCTTGAATATTGTTGAAGTAGGATTTCTTCCTAGTCGAGTTTCCACACAAGCTCGATACCACTTGTTGGAACGATATACTCTAATCAAACTAACTTTAACTAGCTTGTTAAGGTTTAATAACCTCGGATAAATCCTAAGTTATTAACAAAGAAACATCGAGCAATCTTTATTAAGTACGCGAATTTACTTAACAAAGCTAAGAAGAATAACTTTATTATAAACTCTAAATCGCTTATTATGCGGATACTCTAATAAAACTCTAAGATAATCGAACTTTCTCTAAAACACTAATTCGTAAACTCTAAAACTCTTTTTGAATCGTACCTCTAATGCCAATCTAGGAGTCCTTTTATAGGCTCAAGGATATCCTAGTCGGTTTACAATTTGTAACCTTGTACGACAAGTAATCTAAACATAGAATACAATTCTTTCCATAAACGAATATAACAGTTCTTTTGTTCTTGCAAGACTTTGACTTCATAGTGCAAGATGCTTTGACTTTGTCTTTAGCAGTGCTTTGACTCTTTAACTTTTTTCAAGATGCTGCGGTTCTGATGCTTTCATATCTTGACTTTCATATCCCAACACTAAACATATAAACATTCAACTTGATGCAACAACCACAATCACATATGCATTAATACAATCTAATGCCCTAACCTGTAATCTCAAGTTTCAAATATACATACAGATGCCCTTATATGTCATATCAATCGGTCATAAACACATATGCTTTAAATTAGTGCATCACATTTCATAAAAGCTTATTTAGACATTTTATCAAACACTTGGTGAG
This sequence comes from Chrysanthemum lavandulifolium, assembly GCA_022545495.1. Lineage (NCBI taxonomy): Eukaryota > Viridiplantae > Streptophyta > Magnoliopsida > Asterales > Asteraceae > Chrysanthemum > Chrysanthemum lavandulifolium. The sequence continues at coordinate 221,900,609 of CM040242.1, read as the reverse complement.
CAATTTTAATAAACACATATTTTGATGCATTTTTTTTTTTTTTTGTTAAAATTTCAAAAATCATTACATCATTATGAATCTACACAAATGCCCTAATTTTACACATATTTACAAAAATATTAAGTTAGGGCATGTCAATGCACTAAACATATAAACATTTAACCTAATGCAGCAACCACAACCATAAACACAGATGCACTATTACAATCTGATGCATATGCCCTAAGATCTCATATCATTCAATATTAAACATATTTGCTGCAAATTAGTGCATCTTAGTTATATAATCTTATTTCGAGACATTTCATCAAACACATGGTGTGCGACTTTAATAAACACATTTTTCATGCATTTTTCATCAAATTTGTTCCATATTCATGAAAACATGACCATATGTAGAAATAATTAATGCCTTAGCTGCGTGATTCCACTGATTCCTTAATCCGACCTTGTGTGTTTGATCAATTGTGTGTTTGATAGGATTGTGTGTCTGCTTGATCGGAGTGTATGTGTGTTTGATCGGAGCGTGTGTGTGTAGTTAGGGTTTTGGATAGTGGAGATGATGACGGCAATGATGACGGTGGAGATGATGATTGTTGGTGGTGCACTCGTGATTGCTGGCGGTGCGGTGGCGGTGTGGTGGTGGCGATGTAGATGGTGAGTGAGAGGAAACTCTGGTTTTGTGATGTAGATGGTTGTGTTTGTATGTGTGTTGTATCTGATTAAATAGCGCTCCCCTTTAACTTTTGTTATTTTTTTCATTTTCTACCTTAAAGTTTCAGCTATGTTCGAAATCTACCTCAGAACTTTTTTCTCACTTTTCTATCAAATTATTTAGTAATGACAAAAAACAACAAGTTTTGTTATGTAAGCAGACAATGATTGTTTTTAATTTATTGTCAAAATGATTTACAATTACGATTAAAATGGGTCATATTACAATACAAATGGGTAATATTGGACTCATTTTGATCGTAATTGTAAATGAGAATAGTTAGTGTCGATTTTGGTTATACTAATGGTTTAGAGATTGGTAAAAAAATTTAATCCCAATGTATGCATTGTAAGACATCTCTTTATTGCAAATGGAATAAATTTGAAAATAAAAACATGTTTGTTATCGTCCATACGGTGTACCTACTAATAAGGTGTGCAAAAAACTGAGAAAGCGAACCCAAATCAAAAATAATCGAGAAATCGAAACCAAAAAACTAAAACCAATTAAAAAACCGATGGCTAGGTTTTCACATTTTGAGAAACCAAAGTTTGCTGTTCGGTATGGTTTTAGCATAAAATTCGAACCGAAAAACTAAATATAATTTTAAACCACTCTTGTTTAGATAGCTTTTTGAATGTGTCATTTAAAACACTTAAAAACAATTCTAGGATTTTTGATCTTTAATGCTACTGTTATTATTGTGTCAATTTATGACATAAAACCAAGGCTGTCAAGATCGCGATCCTACGTGGGATCATTTTTGTCTTTGCAAGATCGTGATCGTAAGATCGGATCGCGATCCTACGATCCTATCAATTTGTCATAGCTTGTAAACAAATGATAAACGAGTCAAAATATTTTACATTTCTACTCAACGTCAAAGATAAATTCATATAATATTCTCTTGAAAATGACAAACAAAACACCAAAGTAATAATGAAACACAAAAAAAAATCAAGTTTTAATCGTTAAATTAACGATTTAGCGAAATAATATAACATAACATGAGTCCTAAATGTCTCAAACTATACGAGCTATCTACACGATTTCAAGGAAACAAACATGTCATTAGTGGCATTCCAAAACATACCCTTTGATTAGTTTAATCGCAATGAAGGAAAGTAAATTGAATTATTGAACACTTTTAGACTATAACATATTTAGAAAGTAGAAAACTATGTATAAACTATAATTTATTTAGAAAATAAAACAACAGTGGTTTACTTATTAGACATTAGTAAAATACATGTTTGTTTTCTGGACTAAGCAAGTGAGATGGACTTAAAAGATAGGAAAAAAAAAAAAAAAAAAAAAAAAAAGTGAACTCGAACGCGTGGCGATCCCACGATCTTACGTGCGATCCTACGATCTTACTTACGATCCTACCACATATGCGATCCTACACGGTTTTAGTTAGTAAACACGTGGCTCGTGACGATCCTACGAGTTTACACGCGATCTTCGACGGTTTTGCATAAAACAATAATTTTCTAGTGTTTGTTTTATGGTCATTAGTTCTTATTGTCATTATTGAATGTTTCTTTATTATTAAAACTTGAAAGTATTAATTTGTGATGCATTGCAAATTCGATCTTGGAAAACCATACCTCGATAAATTATTAGAAACCGAAAAGAAACCAAAAGCCGAACATACATAAAACCGAAACCGAACGATTTCAGAAAGCAAAATGAAAAATTTTGGTTTGGTTTTGGTTTAACCTAAAACCGAGCCAATTAAACCGAACCATGCTGGCCTTGGCTCTACCTACTACCTAACGTTAATAAATATGGATTTTTGGCAATATGCAATAACAGTCTTGAACACGCCCCATAACCAAACACTCCACAAGCATCACCACCATGGACAACCACCATCCATCACCGCACATTGCTCTACTTACGGGTGCCGGAATGGGCCATTTGACCCCAACGCTCCGCCTTGCCGCCATGCTATCATCCAGAAACTGCCAAGTGACACTCATAACCCCCCAACCACCCGTCTCCACTGCAGAATCTACCCATATAGCTGCATTCCTAGCAGCATATCCCACCGTCAACAGCCTTGACTTCCAAATAGTGCCTTACACTCCACCCCAACCTGCGGACCCTTTTGTGGTCCAATTTGAAGCTATTATTCGGTCTGTGCACCTTCTTACTGCACTTTTGGCTTCTGTATCACCACCATTGTCCGCCTTTTTCTCTGATATTACAACGGCTGCTGGAGGTCACCAAGTTGCTGAGGATCTTGGCTTACCGCATTATGTCATTTCCTTGTCTGCTAGATTCACTTCTTTCATAGCGTATGTTCCCTACTTGATTGGATCAGATGGATATATAGGTAAAGTAAAAACATGCATGCTGGATAAGCTTAATAATAAAATGTTTGTCTAAAAATTAGTTTTAAATTTATAGTAGTGCAGTGAACGTAAAGTTGGATACGTCCTTAAATAATATCTTTATTTTGTATTTATACCATATATGGTAAGTAATCTGTCGATGATTTTTTTCCTGCTAGATCCGACGGAAACCATCATTCAGGTCCCTGGTTTGGCATCATTTGACATTTCAACTCTTCCACCGCCTTTCTTCTTACCAAACCAAACGTTCACCAAAACTTTGGTATCAAATTCTCATGCTTTAAGTAAAGCTAAAGGCATCTTAGTAAACACATTTCATGCATTTGAACCCGAAACAATCACATCAGTTAATGATGGAAAATTTATATCAAATTTCCCACCTTTACTCCCCATCGGACCATTTGAGCCACACAAGTTAGAAATAGGCGATCACCAACCACTTCCATGGCTAGATCAGCAACCGCCAAAATCAGTTGTATACGTGAATTTTGGAAGTAGAGCTGCAATGTCAAGAGATCAAATAACAGAATTAGGAAAAGGGTTGGAAGAAAGTGGATTAAAATTCTTGTGGGTGTTGAAAGCAAAAATTGTGGACAAAGACGATAGCCAAGGACTAGAAGAAATAGTAGGTGACTCGTTTATTGGAAGAACGAAACACATAGGGTTGGTGATCAAAGGGTGGGTGAATCAAGAGGAAATATTATCACATCCGGCGGTTGGTGGTTTTGTTAGTCATTGTGGGTGGAACTCGGTGATGGAAGCGGCTGCTAGAGGGATGCCAATGTTAGCATGGCCGCAGCTTGGTGATCAAAAGGTGAATGCCGGAGTTTTGGAGGCTGCGGGGCTTGGTGTTTGGGAGAAAAGCTGGGGTTGGTTGGGTGAGAGATTGGTGAAAGGTGAAGAGATTGCGAAGATGGTGAAAAGGTGATGTGTGATGAGAGTTTACGGAAAGTGCTAGGATAATTGGAGAAAGCGGCATGAACGCTACTAAAGTTGGAGGAGTTCTTATAAAGTGTTTATGGAAACCATTCAAAACCTTTCAATATGAACAACATATTGAAGGTGATTCAGGAATTTGAAGCAGGGTTTGCAATATTTAATAATGATGTATGTGATGCAGGGGCATTGGATCACAGTGTCAACATGGCTGCATATCTCGCATTTTAATAAAGTTATTTGCTTTCTTTTTTTTTTAAGTTTGTTGTGTAATAATAATCTTTGATTAGGAAATTATATTTCTAATCAATAACATGTTTAGAAATAGGAAAGTAGTGTCTAATCTTTATTTAGGTTGATTCTACTCTTCCTATAAGTATGGGTTGTTTTTCTCTACATCTTTCAGTTTGATAATAATACAAGAACCCTACGGGTACTTTATTCTTTGACTTGTTCTCCATTCTTGATTGTGGCCATTTGATTAAGATCCGCATCAGTATATATGTTAATTACATAAGTCTAATTACAGCTTTAGTTTTTTCAGATTCGGGTTCTTCAAGTTTGCTATTTGTTTTTGGAGAGTGTTTAAGGATTGTTGATTTAAGTGCTTATTGCAATATTAATAAGTAGACAAGTATTTGAGAGGAAACTCCTTGTACATACTAAGTAAACCGTCAAATATAAGAAACATGCCTATTTTTTAAACTGAGCTTGAAATAAGAATCCCAAAAACTGGATATCCAATGTTTCTAATTTTCGTTTTTTATCGAACAGTATGTAGAGCAAACAACAAGATCATTTAATTTCAACTAAATATACCACTCTTTGAAATGATGTTGAATAAAATTCCATTTTCTTGTAATCTTTCTTGTAGATCAGTTGGTCCAAAACGATTCCAGGGTATAGACACCTCCTTTATGAAGATTTCCGCGCTGTTTTAATACAACAAGTGAGCACATTGAACCAATCTTATAGAAGTGAATAAACACAGTTCAGGCCTCTCAATCTAGTGATTATTTTCATATCAGGTTTAGTTTCTTCACGCAAAGCAAGATCAATATGACTAAAACCTTGCCCAACAAACCACATCCTAAAGGAAGAAGTGCCGAAGAACTAACAATTCCTGCTTCAGGAGGACCACCTTTCCTGAACCATCCTAGACTAAAAACTCGGGAAATTTTAACAAAAGCCACCTCCCAAGTGAATATTTACTCACTGTCCCGATTGCTAATCCAGATGTTATGAATCCAAGGACATCAAATAGACTCTTTGATGCTATTTTCATTGCCAAGTAAGCTGGCCGGTTTTACTGTTTTCCAGAAGTAAGCTTATCCTCCTTTGGAGCTGTTTGGGATGCTCGTTCATCCCTTGAAGGCCATTGAGATTTGCTGCTAAAAATGCAAGTGTTCGTCGTACTATGGAAGTATCCACTGAGGGCAGTTTGACAGCCCAAAGTCCGATCTTCTTCTGGTTGTCTATCATCAGTCCTTTTGCAGGAGCAGGACCAACAATATGTGGAGTACAATTTTATAAGTCGAAACAACTTCACGGACCAACGGTGTAAGTTATTCAGTATTTTGTCTTTGAGTGGTTTATGTAAAACTTACTTATCCCTCCGTCCTATAATAATATATTTATGTAAACTATAAACGCGACACACAATGTTAGGGAAATAGAACAATTGCGCTGTCAACTGATAAGATGTCACATTTACTTTTTATAAATTTTTTGAAAGGTTACAGTTTGGAAATTTAAATTTCAAATATAAACAGTTTACAGGAGTAAATTACTTTTCAATGAACAGTAAAAAGTATGCGTAAAAAGGCAAAAATAGTCCCTTCGGTTTACTCGCTTTGCAAAGACAGTCCCTTACAAATTATTAGTAACTAGTTTGACAACTGAAGAATGCTATATTCGACCGGGAAAGTTAAAGCACACTTTGTATCAGTTACATGATTGGTGTGAAGAACCCAAACTAACTAGAGGGCTGGTGATCTAGTAGGCGATCCGTGACAGATGTGAGTGTCACGAAAATGAAGAACGGGACATGCCTGACAATGATTGATATCTAAACATCAACTTAACAAAAACTCTCTTGAACCAATGAGTTGACACTAACGCGCAACACTTATATCTAATTATATGCACATGCAAATCATAATTTCTACCAAATTCGAGAATCATTAACCACCTTTATCGTGAAAGCAGATTTTGATGCATCATAATTTCCACACAATGAGACTCTTAGAGGAATCGCACATTGGCCTAACATTGGGAGAGAAGTTGTATCACACAAAAAAATAGCACTGCATACATATGAAAGTGATATAAATGTTAAATGATAAATACGTAAGTTCAGCACCCAAAGATTCAAATGTTTACGCGCAAACATTAGCAATACAAATGAGAAGCACAACAACAGCAACTTGATTCTTGCACTCATGGGACAAGATTACAGCACTCTGGCTTTTAGCTCTTGTCTCGTAACCCTCTTTTGTTATGGGAGTCAGGGTGATTAATTAACTGATGATGATCCTTGTTAATTTCCTGTGGCTTTAGATTTTGACGGTTCGGTCCATGATGTGGACCAAGATTTGACGGCTTGGTCCATGTGGCTCAAGATTTTGACGGTGGTAGGCTGTCTTGGAGACACGGTGAGTCGTTTGTAGCTGTTTGGTATTAACTTACCTCTTCATTCTCAGTGGTTTGATCATCTGCAAGAGCCTTTTTTCTCCTCTTGCATTGGGAGACCCCCAGGTGCTAATGGAGAGCTGATAGTATACAACAACATATGATAATTGATAAGTATTATAAAAACAAAAAAACAAAGAGGAGCAGCATGGAATATATAGAGATGAGTTGTAAACCTTAATATTTGTTGACCGAGAGAGGTTTTTGATCCGGATGGAGCATAAAGAATTAAAGATAGTGACTGTTGCCATGATGATTGGCAGAATCAACAAATGCTTGTAGCAATTTCTTCTTTGTTATAGGCAAATATTGTATACCGAAGTTGACAACATCAACAGCCACGTAGAACTCTTTAAGTCGCTTTGCATAGTATTCCAATTGGTCAGACTCCATGCTTAGTCGACTGAAACACACAGACATATATAGAGAGCAAATTAACATATATAATATACTAATTAAAATTAAAAATCTGGTAAGTGTAGATTATATGTATGCATAATTAAACATGCCCTGCAGAAAACACAAGAAGCCTTCTTTTTGGAATCTTGCTAGTGCAAAAAAAGTTCAAAGCCTGCCCGATAGGTATACACGACTGCCCGGTGTACATTAAACCCGAGTAACAATTAACAGGATAAAATTAATGATTTGATCATTTATAATTTCATACAAACAAAGAGTAGTGAAAAATACATACATTTCAATGCAGAACGGATTTTGTCAAGATCACGAGCCACTAATCCCACCTTATTATCTGGATGAGCCTGCAAAACATATTAATGAATGAATGAGTGAATATAAACAATATTATTATGCATGCATAAAGTTAGCACAACATACTTTGATTTTTTCTTTAGAATATAATGCAATAGCTTTAGCTTGAGCGTTATACACACCACCTCCGTGGAAGCCGATCAGCAAACAAGAATTGTCGACACAAATCACTGTAAACTGCATCGAACAAAATTTGTTTATTTTTAATTAAAACAATAACTTTTAATCACTATGTAATCGTCGTAGTTTCATCAATCGTTGCCGTAATCGCCGTGGTTTCGTCAATCGTTTCGGTGGATCTGTGATCGTTGTGGTTTTGCAATCGTCGTCGTGGATCTGTAATCGCCGCCGTACATTACTGTTCCGATCATCAGGTCAATGTTAGCTAATCGTTTATTAATTTGTTTTGTGTTGTACTATTCGGTAACGATTATTATTATGTGTTTTGTGATGGTTAAGTAGTCTAGAGATATAACGATTCGGTCCGGATTGCGTTGGTAGAGTTTTATTAATTGAATGTTATGTTTGGCTGAATTGTATGTATCTGGAACTGAAGGTGTTATATTCTATTGATTAGTTAAGTTGTTAATTGTCATAAACACCCAAATTCGTATACAGTTTCCGTTGATCGGTTCGGCATTGAATTGATTTCACCACCGGAGGTAGTTTAGTTTGTGAGTTTAGGTTTTGTGATTTAGAAAATTGAATGTAGTTAACCCTAGGTGGTGAATTTGAGTGTAGATGCTTAGTTTATGAGTGTGATAATTGGTCGTGGTGAGCGTTAGGTTACAATTGCGGCATTTTCAAATGACATTGATTGATTGGTCCAAATACGCCGGCCGAATTGCAGTGTATTTCTAGCAAATCTATGTGAATTTGTCATAAACGCCTAAATTCGTGTTTCGTGGACCGTGAAATTGTTGTGCTTAGTTTATGAGAAAATGTATTGTAGTAATAAACCTTAAGTTACGAATCGTGGTATTCGCAAACAACGTTGATAATGGACAATGTTGACGGGCCCGGCCGCATGGTAATTGTAGGCGTAGTGTATATCTAGCAAATTTAAGTGAATTGTTATGCTTTAAGCAAAAGGATTGATGTTATGAATAAACTCTGATTTGTGTTTTGTGATTGTACTAGGTCTTATACGTTAATCAAACTTGAGGTGAGGCAGTTGTTTGATTTACTTATGAAGTTATCTAGTTGACAATCTTTTAATTGAGATTTATACATGCTAATAAAAAACTTAACTAAGATGATTAGCATAAACTATTGGCTTTATTGAAAAATTCAGAATATGCATACTCTCGTATTAGATAAACCGAAATCCAACAAGCTAATATATAATTGATAACTCTTACCGTTGGTTTAATGCCCGACTCGGTGGAGTCCCGATTCAGACTTCGACTTTCTTGGAGCTATGATCACCATCTAGCGAAAATTTAAACAATTTATTAGTGAACCCTTATGAACAATAAAAAGCTTATATTGGTACAATGAGATGAGTGGGAAAACTTCACACGATTTCAAATCGCTTTTTTTTTTTAATTCAATTTGAATTAAGTTTGCAGCTCGCACGTAATTTAATTCAATTTGAAATTAAGTTTGCAATTGTTTTTTGATGTTAAGATTCGAGAATCTTTGTTAATCTCGTATAAACGTGGTCAAAGGTCATTGTGGCTTGCTCGAGAACTGCACATCAGACGTGCTGCATATAAAGTAAGCTGTTCTCTGATTTCATTTTTATGGTCCAGGCGAGGCATGGATTGATGGGAAGGTAACGATGATAAGCGGGCAAGAGGCCGAGATCGAAAATTTTGGCCTGAATACTACTAGTTCCTATTGGCCAAAGCCCTTCCATTTCACATGTAGCTGGGAAATTCATTACTTACCTTATTCCTACACTATTTGCTTTTGCAATTCTTCAACCACTTATCCCGGCAGTATAACTATCATCCTAAACACAAATTTAGCTTCTATGCACACAAGCACAAAACCATTATTTTGGCAAACTATAATCAGAAATTGTTGTAGTGGTAACGCTTGCAACCAAAACCAGGACTAGAAGATGGTGTTAATCGACAAGATCATCCCGCTCGATAAACCTTAACGAGCCTCGGTATGTCTTCGCATTATCAAGAGTGTTTTGATGGGTCCAAATGTGAATATGAAATGATGATGATTCTCTTTTTTACTATTTGTGCATTCAGCGTGCTGCATATCTGAAATCATCATTCTTTTTTTTAGTTTGCATATCTTTCTTGTATAACTATACCATGCATATATAAGATTCTTTTGTGGTGCCTAGAGATTAATCGTCACTAATTCAGCTAGCATGATCATGCCAAAACGACAAGTTTTAGATAACAATTAATTCTGGTAAATATTGTTGTGATACTGATGACTAAACTTGGAACATTGGCCCTTGTGTATAAAACTATGAGTGTTGCTATGTGGTCAAATGCTTGTTTTTAGCCACTGTTACAGATGTTGGTTCATGTAGCCACTCACATAAATCTGAATTGGCCACTGTTAGCAAAGTTATAGATGTTGATTTGTGTGATAGCATTTAATTTCTCATCTGGAGTCCTTTATTTCAAGGAACGAGAACATCCTTGGTGGTCCTAAATCTTTTATATGTTTGAACTGATAGTTGTCTTATTCCTCTTGTATGTGTAACATTGATCTTATCAAGTTGTTTAAAAAAAAATTTCTCATCTCACACTTTGTCTTGGGTCACACATCTGTTGAAGGTTGTCGGGTTATGATTTTAGGTTAGTTGCAATTGAGTGCCATGATTTCAACCGAAAACATTCACTTTGTTATGTTTATTGGGATTTGCTACTGAATCATATATTAGCGAACCCATTGATCTAGTTTGGATCCCATATGAACCTATGAAGAGTGATTTCTATGGTATAGTGTAGGCGTCAGGTGTGGCCCCTCCACCTGTAATTAGAAACATGCTTTCAAATGGTCCAAGTTCAAGTTCGGCTGGTACTGATGCATCCCCAAAATCAATTGTCAAGTCTACCTTCCCCACCTCCCTCCCTCCCTCCTCGAAGAAAGGTTTTCGATGAGGGGAAGCTATGAAAGGTTGTTCAACTGTTACATTTTTTATATCAAATCTATGTTATAGACCATATTCGGCATAGCAGTAATATACTTGTCATGGTCTATATGGTATCCCAGATCCAAGGAAAGTTTTTTAGTGTTTCTGGTCCTAGAAGAAGCACCAGACTTGCTGGAGAAACCGGTCCCATAGCAAGTTTAAGTGGCATCAATGTAGCTGGTAATGGAACTAATCATTCTACTATCCTATTGCCATATGGCATAACTCTGTTTCTGGATCTGTGCTTGTGCTGTTCACTTGTTCTGTCTCCAATATCGTAGTTTGGTTACAATACATTAACATGTGATCTCCAATATCGTAGTTTGGTTATAATGTTGTTCACTTGTTCTGTCTCCAATATCGTAGCTTATTTTTTAAATTGAGGGTGATTCTTTGCATCTGTTGTATCAACCAAAATCAATTGGATATGAAATATTATCTGATGAGATAGTCTTCTTATGTTTATGATATGTAGGCAATGTTAGTAATCTTCCACCATTGGCACCCGATCAGGTCCTCAAGCTAAAGCAACTCACTGCACTCACACTAGCTGAGAGAAACAAGGTAAATTCCATCAGCTATGTTCTTTTAGTTTCATTTTACTGAAGTACGGGCTTTTCCACTTAGAATTAAGTGCATAGATTTAAACCTCTGCTATTGAAGTTTGTGTCAGTGTGGCTTAGCATATTATGGTGTTGACTGTTATAGCGGTGTTATAGCGCTGTTATAACTAGAATGTCTATTATGGAAGTAAGAGTATCTATGATCAACATGTTTAACAGTCGTTTACTGTTCCAAGTACCAACTACTGTCCACGCTTATTCTTAAGTGTTTTAGCTCCACTATATATATGTTTGTACATGTTGATGAACCTGCAAATTTTATTATTTTTTTAGCAAAATGATTAGTATTTCTTTTGGACGATTTAGAATTGCATTTCTTTGTCAAGATCAATAAGAACACGGTCTTTGTTTTGGTGATGATGTGAGAAAAGATAATTTTTATTTGCCATATTAGCGTTTTGTCATTGTTGTTCTTCTTTGCAATATGGCGAGAAAGACAATAGAATAATAGGACTAGTCAGGCACTCCTTTTACAAGAGTCGATAAAAATAAGAAAAACCTTGTATGATTGGAAGCCTTGTTTTAACACCCACTTGTCTTGTTTTAAGCCTATTAGTTCTGTTTTTACAATGCATGTTCTGTGGATTTTCTGTTCTGTTTTATGAATTTTGTCATGACATTTAAGGAAAAATGTTACTCCTGAATGGCTCGACTACGCTTCCTCTAAAGTAGTCTATATATGTCACCAGGCTCTACCACAGTCATCTCAAGGGCAAGCAACACGACAACAAGGGCTAGCCACACGACAAAGAATCGCAACCAACTCGGTCGATTCAATGGGCGGCGAGCAAATGCTACAAACACGCAACAAGACCCACTAACTGGACAACAAGTTAGTTACTCGGATATGCTGCTGCAAGATTGATGATATATGTCGATCTGCCACTGTAATGAAGAAGACAAGACCGGTAGTAAAAGCCAAGAAAATCGAACTTGTGTTTACTGTTGGTTCTTACGTGCAATTTCAAAGAAATTTTAGTTGTTTTACATTACTAGAAAAATCTATACTTGTGTTTACTGTTGGCAAAAAATGAAGCTACATGTATAAATAGGATTAGTGGTTTTACATTACTAAATGTTTGATTTTTTTTCTTGAAATATTGGATATTTTTATTTAATTTTTTTCTTGTTCCAGAAAATATATCCACACTTATTAGTGTAGCATTGACACTTTGTCCACACTTTTAGGTGTGAATATTTAACAAAGTTTCCACACTTTTAATTGTAGGCATCTTTTGCAATTTTGCCACACTTCAATGTGTGGACATTCATAGAATGTTTTCACACTTTTAACCATAGACATTTAGATAATATCTCCACACTTATATGTGTAGAAAAATTTGTCACACCCAATATTACTACACATGAGTAAGTGTGACATTTATAATTTTACACATTTTTAACCGTGGCCAATTGGCCTTTATAATGTGGAAAATTGAACTTATTTTTTGTAGTGAGAGCAAATTAACATATATAATATACTAATTAAAATTAAAAATCTGGTAAGTGTAGATTATATGTATGCATAATTAAACATGCCTACAGAAAACACAAGAAGCCTTCTTTTGGAATCTTGCTAGTGCAAAAAAGTTCAAAGCTTTGCCAGATAGGTATACACGATTGCCGGTGTACATTAAACCCGAGTAACAATTAACAGGATAAAATTAATGATTTGATCATTTATAATTTCATACAAACAAAGAGTAGTGAAAAATACATACATTTCAATGCGAGCAGTTTTGTCAAGATCACGAGCCAATAATCCCACCTTATTATCCGGATGAGCACGCAAAACATATTAATGAATGAATGAGTGAATATAAACAATATTATTATGCATGCATAAAGTTAGCACAACATACTTTGATTTTTCTTTAGAATATAATGCAATAGCTTTAGCTTGAGCGTTATACACACCACCTCCGTGGAAGCCGATCAGCAAACAAGAATTGTCGACACAAATCACGGTAAACTGCATCGAACAAAATTTGTTTATTTTTAATTAAAACAAACAAAAGATGCTAGAAAGAAGAACGTACCTCGGGCTCCCAAATCAATTGTTCATGAATCCGCTCCATGGTTGAGATCAAATGTTCGTAAATCGGCAACATGGTTGAAATCAATTGTTACTTTGATCTATAGGATAGAGCAAGATTTTCGAATGAATGAAAGTTTGTTCCTCTTTTTCTATTGTGTATCTATATCTATATCTATATATATACTAATATCTATATCTATACTAATTATAATGCACGAAGCACCTCACTCTTAATTTTAAGGGATATTTTCATACATCCCCATATCTCAACCAATATTTACATATATCCCCAAACACAAGTTTTTAATGCATGATGTACAATGCTCTTAAAGTAAGGTTTGGGGAAATATGTAAATATTGGTTGGGATATGGGGATGTATGTAAATGCCCCTAATTTTAAAACGTTTAGAACACTTTAATGCACCCAATTTTCAGAATTACAACAAAGTAAGCATATTGTACAACAAAATAAAGCGTGGTGTCATTTTAAGACCAAAATTCTATCAAACAACATTAATGCTATTAAAAGCACCCCTTTCACCAAAAATTACAATCATTTAAGCACAATGTACAATAGCTGCAACCAATTTTCAGATTTACAACAAATTAAGCGTGATGTAATTTTCAGACTTATTTTCAAACTTACAACATTAATGCTATTAAAGTGGTCAATGTTATTAATGACTATAATGACTGCTACTTACAAAAAAAGAAACATAGTGTACAACACTTTCATGCACATAATTTTCAGACGTACAAGACAAGAAGCATAGTGTACAACAAAACACCACATTAATGCTATTTAATGTAGTCAATTATTTAACTGGTCAACAAATATAATTAATACAGTTATTAAAACACCTCTTACATAAGAAATGCAAATTATCGCGCATATTATACAACCAAATTAAACACAATTCCTGCATTAAATTTCACTACTACAAATAATAAAGCACATTATACAAATATTCAAGCCGAGCAGAAGCGCAATAAATGGGCTTGAGCCCAGCTGCAGCGGACCAACGGACTCGAGCCCGAAAGATTCGGGCCAGCGGTTCGAGCCCGAGCGGGCACACGGTGATCGAAATCCTTGATATCCGTAAAATTTATTGTTAAAAAGAATATAATAGACTAAAATACATTATTTATCGAAAAAATTTATTTCATGGTACCCGCCACTGCAACGTGCGGGTACCTTGCTAGTTTCAATTATACAGGCTTCTAACGGACTATATACCACCACACATTTTATCTTTCTTCCCCTATTTTTCTATCTTTTTTAACAGCAAATAAAATGTTTGCATTGTTTGATCCTTAAATCGTTTAACTAGTTTATCTTTTTTAACCAAAATAGTTAGTTACATACTTACATATGTCTATATGATTTTATTTTATGCGTTTTCATATAAATAAGTTATATAATATAATTAGTATTCTTTATCTATTACTGTTTTTATCATTCAAATATTTATAGTCATTTTGACCTATTACCGAGAAAAATAAAAGTTTATTTTAAAATTTTGATCCATACTTTTTATAAAATTATACGTAATTTAAATGAATTGCAATATTTGGCTCATTTTATTCAAAATTAAAGACATTTTATTGGTGTATTTTTCGATAAAAGTAGGGGTGAGCACAAAAACCGAAAAACCGAATCGAAACCGAAAAAACCGAAAAAGCCGAACCGAAAAAACCGCCCCATTTGACAAACCGATTGTAGTGGTTTTAAATTTTATAAAAACTGAATGTTTGGGGCAGTTTTTGATTTCTTAAAAAACTGAATCGAGAAAACCGCCCCGCCCCACCTTTACATATGTTTTTATATAATTTAATTTATATAAGAGATTTGCTATTTAATTTTAAAGATTTGAGTATGCAATTTTATTTATTAAAAATATTGTGTTGTTTATTATCTATACATTGAAATTTGTTTTATTTATAGATATATTATATCTTTGTTTTCGAACAATAGTGTTCTTTGAAAATTTACCCTACAGTTCTCGTGAGCGAACGAAAAGTGCAAAGCCGCAAAGATGTGCATTTTATATTTTAAATTGATGTTTAGTTGTTTTGTACGTTTTTTCGAAACTTTGGATTGCTGGATAATATGCTATTATTGATAATTGGTTTAAATATTTTTGCTTGAAACTTGGAATCGTAAACTTTATATAAGATTAAAACATGCTTGTTTTCAAGTAAGAAAAAACCGAATAAAACCGAAATCGAACTGATTCAATGTCAAAAACCTAAAAACCGAAACCGAAAAAACCGAAACCAAATGGTTTGTAGTTTTCAAAAACCGAAATATACTGTTGGGTTTTTTGTTTTACCATAAAACCACCCCACCCCGCCCCATGCTCACCCCTAGATAAAAGAACTGCTAATTTATTAGATACTTGATAAATAAAACTTAATTACATAAAATTTGTAAAAATAAAAAGGTTAAGTTAGTTTTTTTAACTTACTGCATAGTTTATGGGTGTGTTTTGAAGATAATTAAATTTATTTATGCGTAAAATACACCGTTCGTCCCTAAATTTGTCAAAAACATCACATGGGTCGTATCTTGGCATTTTTGTCATAGTGAATCCCTTTTTCAAGTTTTTCATCGGTCAATGTCCGTTTGACGTTATAATTTCAAGGGCATAATAGACAAATAACTTTTACAATTTATCTCAGTTAATTCTAACTCAACCCGATTCGTATACACGATACCCTTTATTGTTTCCCTCCCTCTTTAATTGGGTAAAACCCTACTTAACAGCAACCCACCCTATTTTCCCCCAACAAATATAACCCAAACGAACCAAATCACTAATAATGGCTTACTTTCGGTCTGATGAATAGGAGTGGGCAAAGGTTTTATCGAACACACGACTTTTTGATGAAGTTGTTGATACATTTGGCGTGAACCATTTGATGAATATGGATCGTACAAGAACATATCTAAGGAGCTGAGAGAAAGTATTCTGAAATGGCTGGGGAAAAAACATTACTACTACGAAGAGTTTTTGGGTGCTAAGGAGGGGAATCAAGAGCCGGAGGATAGCAAGTTATCAGAAGTTGATGATTTGGAAACGAGGATAACAAATCTTGAAGTTTTGTTTGCACATCTCAAGGAAAGGAATGAAATGGAAGGTTGTGGTTCTAGCAAAGTGGAATGATCCAACAGGGAAATGAGGCACCTGTAATGTAGTTTATGATGGTGGTGGTATAGGTTTTTAGTAATTTGGGTGAAGCTTAGGTGATAGTGTTTGGTTGGTGAATCAAAAATTTGTAATGGTTGTCACAGGAAAACTGATCAATAAAAATGTTGGTTTGTAATTATGTCATTCTCTGAATCAGAAATTTGGGTTGTTATTGTCACTAATAGTGTTTGGTTGTGCATTCTACATATGTTTGACTTAGGGAAGTCAACAATCAAAAGTTTGCATTTTGTGGTATTTGGTTAATTTGACTTTTACAATTCAATTGGGTAGGTTAACTATTATTAGTAGAATTCAGATAATAATCTAAGTTTTTGTCCAAACATTTGCAGTTTGACTATTAGATGTCAATGTATCTAAAGCATTTGCATTTGGGAATATAGGGGGTGTTAGGATTTGCATTTTACATTGGCAGTTTTGTTGTGTTTGGCACTACATTATACAGATTCAGTATTAACATTATAGTTATAAAGATCCAATGTCAACATTTGCAGATACCGGTTTGACTTTCACTAATCAAACATATGTATTTTTTTTTTTAGTTTTTTGGTACATCATGGTTTGAACATATGTAACCTTATAAATACTGCAAATGCAGTTTCATTTCATAAATGAGAATTACACATTTCATTCAGTTTCTCTGAATTCAATATAGATAGAAAGGGGTTTTTGGCTTTGTTGATTCAACATACTAGCAGATAGAAAAGGGTTTTTGGTTTTGCTGATTCAAGATAGTAGCAGATAGAAAGGGGTGTTTGTTTTTGCTGATTATAGCATCGGTTGTTATATACCATTGTGTTTATGGTATGAAGATATGCAGCAGTGTATTTATTGTATATTGATCATACCAAACATCACATGGTAGGCAAATACAAACACAAACACAATCACAGACTACAAAAGAACAAAAATTACTAAAACTTGAAAATTACTATGATATACAATTATAAGTTCCCATAACATGCTCCTATACAAAAGGGAAATTTTGTCCATAATACAAAAGATGAACCAGCTTCAACTGATTCATTATCTGCTACAACCTGAAAATTACTGAAACTACTGATTCATTGTCAGCTACAACCTTCTACTGATAATTCACAAAATACAAAAGATGAACTCGCTTCAACCGAACAACCATCAACTGATGAACCTTCTATTGATCTACATATTGCTACTGGATATCTTTAAACTGATGAACATACAAAAGATGAACCTAAAAGTGTTGAATATACTGCTACTGTTCCTGCAAAAACAAGTATAGCTAAGGTATAATTGTAGTTTCAAACTATAAAATAGATGTCATGTATTTCAACAATGAAACCTCGCCTTAGATGGCCTTGTTGCAAAAAGGGAAAGTACGAACTTGGTAATCTTTTCATTATTTTTAAAAGGTCTCGTAACACCACTAGCCACAAGACCACCAGCACCACTAGCCTTGTTTTCAACACCACCCTCTTTGAATGAAACAACAACACCAGCAAAACCTGCACATCCAACAATTACAGCCTTCCCATTCTCATTAAAACCTCACTTATAATTTGTTACAATAGCCTTGCCCTTTTTCTTTTGGAAAACATCATCATCCTCAACCAGCTTTCCTTTTCCCTTATTTTTGTCCATTATGTTATGAAAAACACATTCACCCTCTATGATAATGTGACACACGGTAAATTTTCACTAAAATTTAACTGATAATTAGTAATTTATTATTACTAAGCATAAGTCATTAAGCATGCATGAGCTTAGCCTGATCATTTGAGTAGATAACTCGCATAATCGTAGACCAATGCATCACTTTTGCATTCATATCATTTTATGAATATTTCATTTTGTCTTATGATTTAAATTGTAAGGCGAAGTTATCTCGTTTTCCCGGTGGCCGAACCTTTCGCACGTGTACCACACCATGATAAGGGTTTGATAAAACAAATGACAAATGCCCGTGATATGGAATATTACAAAGATAAAAATATTTCGGACATGTAACAATAAAATACTACGTTATAAAAGTTATCAAACAATGATACCTCGGTCACAATTTAATATCATGAGACACAAAGTATATAACACACTTACACTTAAATATGAACTTTTATAAGACTCGAATACAATAAATACCTAAGTGTAATGTATATACATACATCTTCACAATTTGTACTATAAATAAAATACATATGTACACACACATTTATACTTCCATTTTAAATAAAACCTTTTATTAAAGTGAGATAAACATCTCTTTGTCCTCTACCCACACACGTTTATACTTAATAAAATTGAGATGATATCTCTTTGTCTTTCTCTTCCACACACGACAAACATGAACCGGAAAATGAAGATATCAAATCCATCTTCAACCTCTCTCTACCCTAAACCCACGCCTCTTATAGGCCGAATCTCCCAAAATGGTAAACCAACATACCTCTTTTATTATTCCTCATCTTTCCTCACCAAAACCATGAAAGGTTTGCTTCTCAAATCTCTCCTAGATGCGCCTGCAACAACTCGTACGAATCCAAGGAGAATCAAGGCAAAAAAAATCACTCAAGAGAATCATATCTTCACTTGTGTCTACCTTGAGCTAAAGTCCAAAACATTTTAAGGGTTGGAAGTTAGCCAAATTCGGCTTCAAACCAAGACCCAAGGAGAGAAAGGTAGCCAAGCATCTTCCCAAAATACTTCTTTATCTCTAGTAGAGATGCAACGCCCCAAACTCAGTTTCATTATCAATTTTACCAAAACTAGGGTTTGTGAAAGTTAGGGTTTTCTAAAATTGATTTGGGGTTTTGCAATTGGAGGTATTTTGGAGCTAATTCAAGTCTTGTTTGGTCCGAATCAAGAAACAACCTTTCGTTCATCACCCATCATTTTCGAATTGAGGTTATAATCGATTGGGTCCAAGCTGTCAAGTTTATTACACAAGTCAACCACTTGTGAATGGTCAACCGTAATAAAATTCAAGCGATCTAAAACCAATACAATTAAGATCGAGAATATAGTGGATTCCGGGTCGTTAAGTCCCACGGAGGATTAATGGTGTTTGAACACGTTCGGGCGTAGAATAATCACTAAGGATAGTGATCGGTAAGGATTTTGGAATATTTATACCTAAAGAAAAGTTTTGTAAATTACAGGGCTTAAATGCAAATTAAAGAAAATTAAAAGCTAAATTATATTAAATAAACGCTATCACTATTTTTAAAATGATGTTTTTCTTGATTTATAAAACAAAATAACTTAAATAAACTATTTTAATTAAAGCGTAAACCTAAATTATCTAAAAAGCGTGACCTAGAATGAAAACGTCGTTATATATAAAAATTACGCAGTCACAAGTAAAAGCGTAAAATTTGTAAAATAAAAGTCCTACGAGTGTAAAAACAATTTTCTTACTTACTATATGACAAAAGAAAATTTTAGAAAAAAGATTTATATTTTTTTTTTACTTTTATATTTTTTATTATGAATTAAATACTATTTTAAACTAATTAAATGATTAAAAATACTAAAACTATTAAGAAAATTCTGAAACTTTTTTATAAAATACTTATTAACAATACAAATCTAAGAAAAATATAAAAGGTGTGAAAGCTTGTTTTAATAAGCTAGAAATAAGCTAATTTAATCGTATAAGCTAATTTAGAAAACAAGGGTTATATATTAAATTGTGGAAAGAATAACCAGTCAAAGTCCCAAGGGCAGATGGTAGTGTATGTGTGTGGTGAGCTGGGTGGCCAAGGTTCGAATCCCAGCAATGGCTTTTTTATTTTTATTTCTTTTTGGACTTTTTCTTTTACAAACTAATTAAGCACACTAAGATAAGCAAATTTCAAAACTAAAACTTTTTATGAAATCCATTAATAAGCTCAGATTAAGCTTATTTATCTCAACAGTGGGCAAAAATTGGAATAAGCACAAGGATTTAGCTAAATGGCTATTAAGCTAGTAAATAAGCAAAATGTTAACTGAGAATAAGCTAGACAAATGATAATAAGCTAGAATGACAACTGAATAAGCACAATAATTAAGAAATAAGCACTGAATAACTCCAAATAAGCACAAGGTTAAACTGGTACACAGGACACTTTTTTGAGTTTCAAGGCACTTTCAAGCTAATTTTTAAGCACTTTAATAAGCTAGAAATGGAAAAACTAGCACTGGAACCTTGAGACAGCTAGGTAAGCTTCTCAAAAAGCTAAGGTACACAAGTTTAAGCTAGCTAATGAGCTCTTGAT
Organism: Chrysanthemum lavandulifolium; assembly: GCA_022545495.1. Taxonomy (NCBI): domain Eukaryota; kingdom Viridiplantae; phylum Streptophyta; class Magnoliopsida; order Asterales; family Asteraceae; genus Chrysanthemum; species Chrysanthemum lavandulifolium. The sequence continues at coordinate 221,879,919 of CM040242.1, read as the reverse complement.
GAGCTTATGAAACTGGATGGCTCACTGTGCACAGGGCATGTTTTTGGAAAAGTGCTTAAAAGAAGATTGAAAATAAGCAGTTTATAAGCTAAGTAGAGATAAACTAATATTTTTCTAATTAAGTTAAGCAGCAAAATTTTAATATTCAAAAAGATTATAGGCTAAATCTTAATATTGAGCACACACTAAAATTATAAAGTTTATTCAAAAACTGCACATAAGAAAATTTGACTTTTTAAAGGAATGAACTAAGTTGACTTTGATGAGATTCTAATGATCCTAGATGATCTAATTTGGTGTATTAGGCTAATATGAGACTGATTTAGGCTAGATAAACAACTTTTAAACTAGTATGTATGATTATGCAATCTAAATTTCCAACAGTTAGCAAGTAAAATGAGATTAACAATGATTTTGACTTTTTATGAAACAAGGACTGAATTTTATGCTTGAACTGAGCTATTTAATACTAAAGTGACATGAAACAACAACAAGCAATGACACAGATGCCTTCTAACACAGATAACTAAGTAGATCCAAACACCCTTTTAGTAAACTGTTTTGAGACTTTAAATACTAAAACAAGTTTTTAAACTAAGTTATCTATTTATTATCTTTAATTAACTATAATAAGACATGATTAAACCAGAATTAACAATACTTAAACACATATACTAAGAAATGCAAAGTTTTAAGAATTTGCTTACAAGAGATTTTCCAACTGAAAATATAGAACCAAGAACAAGATCCACTCTTAATAGCTTTCCACAAAGCTTATAACCCAAATTCAATCCAGAGATTACCCTGCTTCAATCTTTGATCTTCATTTCCATTGCCTTTTTAATTTTCACTAATTTATTGGTATTTTGGGAATTTCTCTTTTGGAACTAAAGCGAGCTTAAAGGTTTCTAATAGCTTAGAAAAGCTTTCTAAGAGCTTATATGAGCTCACTGAGTTCAAAACAACAGCTAAAAACAACTTTAGATTACTATGAGAATTTTAAGGTAAAAATTACATAAACTTGAAATGGAACTTAACACTGAAATTGAAACTGAAATTAAGTTTTTATTACACTGAAATAAGATTACAAAGTATTTGAAAGCTTAAACTTGCACTGGAAAACTTAAAATATTAAAAACGACATAAGCAAATTATAATTACACTAGTTATTCTTCTCTTTTGCACCAAGCTCCCTTATATTGACCTTGTTAAGCTTTGTGTCGACCTCTGAACATTTCCCACTCATTTCCAGCCATTGGATCTTCATTACTCATCATAACTGCCATTTGTCAATTTTGGCGGGAAAAAATTCTTGAGCAGGTTTCTTCAATTAAAGGATTTTGGACTTTGTGGAGGTGTTAAGGAATGGGTACACAGCTGTAGAGTGAGGTGGAAAGGTGGTGGTGAGGTGGTGAAACCACCCTGGTTTCTGGTTTTGGAATTGCAGGAGAGAGTGAGAGAGTGAGAGAGATGAACAGTGTTTGTGGTTTTGGCGGGTTGACTTATTTTGACCGAGATATTATAAGTGGGGGTTCAAAAATGGGGGGTCACAGGTTTGTTGACAGGGGTTCTTTTGGGTTTTGGCTGGGTTAATAATACAAAAGAGGGTCCATTTGGTTTAGAATTATCACAAGGACCAAAGTTGTAATTTCTGGATTTTTGAGGGACCAAAACTGAACTTTTTCCAATGTTAACACAAGGACCAATCTTGCCAAATATGAATAGTACAAGGACCACTTTTGATTATTTTCCATTTTTATATATCCAAGGACCTTTTATGACAATTTTCAAACTTTATGGACCTTTTACGCCATTTGACAAAGATTCATTCAAGGACCATTTTGACAATTTAGAATATTTGGGGACCTTGAATGATAAAACTCCATATTTTTGGATTCCAGGACTAGATTTGACAACTTTTGAAACTTGGGGACTAAAGCGCCAATTATGCAAACTTGATACGTTTTCATCGATTTTGGAATTTTGCATTTGAAACACATAAAACACTTATTTGTGATATTTTATCATTTGATGCATTTACGAGTGTTTCGGATGTTTTGCGGTTTAAGCAGATAAAATGATGAGTATTTGCACACTCATCATAATCTTTCTTGATGTAATGTTTTATGTTCTTTTTATGATATTATGTTGGAAAAATTTTCATCAATGAGATTGTTATATATTTTGGTCATGTCGAATTTTTACTTGCTCTTGGTTACCATGTCAAGTCTCGAATGTGATCACTCATTTGGTTTGTGTGTTTGATTTTCTTTCTTTTTGTCGAGTTGTATAACCAAGAACTAGGGAAGTTAAGTTTTATAAAAGTTGGATAATATAACTATGAAATTAGTGTTCTTGATAATGAAATCTTTATGTTGATAAACAACCTAGGTTGCCTTAGTCTCAAGATGTCACTTAACAATTTGCGTCCGTTTGGTTTTTCTGTCGAGAAACATGAAACAAGAAAAATGAGATAAGTCAAGTTTTATAAACATTAGTATTAAGTCTAGAGTAATGATGTTGGATTTTGTTAACTTATGTAGTCATGAGATTAAACTTGGTAATGATATGTTGAGACATTGTCTAATCCGACTAGGAACCCATTTCAATGCTCGTAACCCTTTCGAGTCAACCTCGGTATTACTCTTTGTGTCAACAAGAGTCTTAGGCCAAAGAAACTCACACCAAGTTATGACCTTGTGATAGCTTGGGAAAACTGATTTTTCGTTAAAATGAGTAACCGGTGTCTTGGACTTCGACCATGAGTTTTGTGTTAAAATCGTTATGTCCTTCGAATATAAGGAACCCAAGTCAAGTGTGCTCTCTTGCTAAAACACATTATGAGTAACCATTTTGTCAAAGTTCCGTAGTAGTATAATAGATCGTCGGATGAGATCGAGTTGAGTAGTACTCAACTAGCACAAGATTTCACCACACTCTTGCCCAAACTTCCAATAACTTGTTGACCTTGAGCACTACTCGAGAGGTATGGATCACACGGAATAGGCATGCCGGCTTGAGTTGTGTCTCGAGTTAAGACTAGTTATGTTAAACTCCACTGATGAAACCTTGTTATGTAATGTGCTAAAACTAAATTCGCACATCTAATCTTTGTTTGGCTTTGGGCATGACCAAATTTAAACTCTAAAATGCTTACTAGACCAACTATGGGCCTCACCACACTCATATTAAAACTATAGTTATTTTAGTTTTGGGCTTAAGCCGGTCGTGTAACCACCCGCCGACAGCGCCCAACCGTGTCGGGTCCATACTCAACAGCGACCAAATGAATCGACAAATCAAGACTCAAAATGTAAACCGGAAGTCTAAACATAAGCTTAACCCGTTCTCGTCTATTCTTTTCCTTCATCTCGTTGCATATCGTCATAATGCCAAGTCTATAAAAGTCTTAAAGCAACTAAACAAGTGTAAAGATTTTATATAAGAAACTAGTGCTTAAGGACATGCTACTTAATAATGTCTACAACAATGTTTAACGACGATAAGTAAACAAATATATGTCAAGAAAATCACGTAAGGACTATATATTAAGAACAAGTTTTGATAAACAACTAAAGGCCACTATGTCACTTTATCACTTATTAAAATTTGAAAGTCTTCAACTTTAACTCATATATTTTCTAAATACAATTAGAGAATAAATCGATTATCGTAATCTTGACAATACCAATTTTGTGTCAACTTAAATAAGTATATACACATTTATATACTTACTAGTGGAATATTATAATTATTTTTCATATCAAACTTTGGATATTAAAAATCATATTATAGTGTCTACATGAAAAGTATATACATTTCATATACTTACTAGTAAAATCATTCTTATAACTTTACAAACTAAAGTTTAGTTTTAATACAATTAAACTATTTTGAGTAAGCAATACTTAAAACAATGAACTAAAATATTGCCCTTCTTATCTAGGTCGGCGTGTGGTGCGCTCCACAACATTCACTAGATCCCACATTTGGATTGCACTTTTGCTAAGGTGAGTTTTCATAGCCCTCTTTTACTTGATAAAGCTGTTTTATACATTTGGGGTGAGAAATATGCAAAATCTTTTATGGACCAAAACTATTACATGATTACTATTACGTGGTTTAGCCTAAGCCCTTATGTCCAGAGAATGCCCTTTTCATGAACCGTCAATTCCCATTGGGAAGCGAATGTTATAAATAGATCTATTGAGGGTAACTCCTCCGATTCGGTTGGCCATGCTTAGGCAAGCGAAACTTATGCCATGTCGAATCAAGTGTTGAGGAAAAAACACTTGCTATGGGCCCCTACATTGTATGACATCTTTAGCATACGAAGCGTCAGTAGTATCGGTTGCATGAACTTAGAGCTAACGTAATAGACATTCATCCATATATCATTATATTCGTTGTAATGACTATATGACTTTGATTATGGTCCAAACTTACTATTTTAACTTAAACCTATGAACTCACCTGACTTTTAGGCGACCTTTTTAGCATATTTTCTCGGTGCTTAGTTGTGACCATGGATGCAAGGCAAGAGGCGGATAAATGGTCGTAGTAATTTCTAAAGAAGTGTTTTACACAAAATGATGTTTTACATTGGGACCACTAAAATTTATGGGATGTGCCCATTTATCTAAACAATGTTGTAAGATAATGTTTTAAAATATTTTATGAAATTAAGCGGAGTATGTATTCCGTTCTTTATTACTTGTATTACGATTCACCAATTTAAGTAGCGCCCCAACAACACGTATGCTTCCGCTAAACCAAATTTGGGGTGTTCTGATTGGCATCGAGCCTAAGTTATAGAGAACTAGGTACATATAAACCCTAAACTATAACTACTTTTCACAAAAACATCATACTACGACGCCGATTGCCGCTTGCCTTACTTGCCATTTACTTAGAGTTTATTTAAATAGAGTGAATGTTTTATTTCCTATTTACTTATGCACTATTTCATATTCATCATGAGCATATTTTTCCACATACTTACACATATGCACGTCTTGTCACGGACCATGTCTTCACCACCTTCCTTGCGATGTTCGGGAGGACATCCTACTTACTCACCTCACCTACCATCCGTCGACTTGCACACAGCCAGCGATCCGTATATTCGAGCCACATTAGCGGCTCGGCCGAGAATTGCACCTACTCCATCTATACCTACCCTTACCACCACTCCATCGGCTTTGTTGACGCGAGCGAAAACCCGCATGATTGGTGGTACACGGATATCGAGGCGGTATTCATTTGTGCCGCACTAGCTTCCGATGACCCGCGCTTACATGGGTCCTTCTACTACTTGAGTCATCGACACCATCATCCACCGAGTCACCTCATCGAGACTCGGAGATCACCGATTCCTACTCGAGAGGAAGACCCAAAGAAGATCCGGAAGAGGATCACGAGGAGGAACTACCGGAGCCTATGCCGATTGAGGCGTTCCGGATCGTTAGCACATCGCCAGATATGAGTACACAGTGCGGAGATTGTCCATAGTATTCGTGAGCTAGGACGAGCTCGGGATGGCTCGAGATTGAGCGAGGACATGGACATTGATGCACCGGTTGGATTAGAGACGAGGTGCTTTCCTCCACGGTCGAGAGAGAGTAGTGAGGTTGCTTGGAGGATATTGATTGCTTGATTTGTTCGGTACCACATATCGCGAGTCCGAGCTACAGTCCATCATCACCTTCATTCATACCATCTGCAGCAGACATGGAGCGCCTTGCTAAGGTGAGTTTTCATAGCCCCTCTTTTACTTGATAAACTGTTTTACACATTTTGGGGTGAGAAATATGCAAAACCTTTTTATGGACCAAAACTATTACATGATTACTATTACGTGGTTTAGCCTAAGCCCTTATGTCCCTAGAGAATGCCCTTTTTCATGAACCGTCAATTCCCCATTGGGAAACGCGAATGTTATAAATAGATCTATTGAGGGTGACTCCTCAGTTCGGTTGGCCATGCTTAGGCCAGGCGAAGCGTATGCCATGTCGAATCAAGTGTTGAGGACAAAACACTTGCTATGGGCCCCTACATTGTATGACATCTTTTAGCATCTAAACCGTCGTAGTATCGGTTGCATGAACTTAGAGCTAACGTAATAGACATTCATCCATATATCATTATATTCGTTGTAATGACTATATGACTTTGATTATGGTCCAAACTTACTATTTTAACTTAAACCTATGAACTCACCAGCTTTTAGCTGACCTTTTTAGCATATTTTCTTAGGTGCTTAGTTGTGACCATGGATGCAAGGCAAGAGGCGGATAAATGGTCGTAGTAATTTCTAAAGAAGTGTTTTTACACAAAAATGATGTTTTTACATTGGGACCACTAAAATTTATGGGATGTGCCCATTTATCTAAACAATGTTGTAAGATAATGTTTTAAAATATTTTATGAAATTAAACGGAGTATGTATTCCGTTCTTTATTACTTGTGTTACGATTCACCAATTTCGTAATGCTCCCAAATAACACGTATGCTTCCGCTAAACCAAATTTGGGGGTGTTACAGATAACAACACCACCTTTCCTTAATTGTATTTTGATTACACTACCCTACCTTTTTTTCGATCAACCCCCTTCCATTTACGTCGATTAGTAAAAGGTGTTGGACTTATCATTCGAAAATAGTATCTTTCTCTACCTAACCCTCAACCTCTGAACTTATTTTTTTTAAGTAAAATTGCACTAACTTTTGGGGCTTATGAGTAACAGTATCAACTAACTCATGTGTGGCCAACTCATACAACTTATGAACATCATCATCTCTATTAATCAATTGCAAAACATTTTTTAAGGATTGTTTAGGACCACAAAAAAACAACGCTCATTTTGGTTTCTTAATCTCTGATAATACATTATCAAGGCTTGAACTAAAGATATCCCTATCAAAGCTAAAAGCACTAACATTAGTAATTGATCCTTCTTCATACTTGAGTGTGCCATATGCAAATAACCCGTTTGCGTGAATTCTGAACAACACTCACCTTCTTCTTCCTGGATATCCTTTAAAGACGTCACAAATATGCTCATGTCCTTCATACCTTAGTGGTCCTTAATTTTTTTTATATAAATTATTTAGGAAATTAGGGCTCGAATGAGGTGGATTGTTAGTTGGTATGTGTTTGACTGAGTGTTTATACGAATGAGGTGAAGTCTTTATGTCAACTTTTAGTCGGGTTTGGTATTTTATGTCTAATTTGGTTGGTTTTACGTTTCATGGGTCGGTGATAAGGATTTAAAACATACGTTTTTAGGAGGTCATTTAAACCTGAAATCGCTGCATTTTATATCCGTTACTGCTTAAAATCGTTCCTTTTCACATTTTAGGTCATTTGGAAGCAAAATGCTTGAATGAAGCATATTTGGACAAAAAGGAGCGAAAACATGAAGAAAACGACAAAGTCAAGAAAACAAGGCATATTCAGAAGCCCAGACGGCGTCTCAACCTCAAGGACGACACCGTTGCTTACAACGTGTTCCAAATTTTCTCAAGCGACGGCTCAAGTCATATTTTGGTCCTAACAAGTGATGGCGTCACGCCTATTACCGCAAGGCCGTCACTCTTTTATTCTGCACCAGACGACCAAGGTTTCCCCAAGACGACGTCCTAAACAACCGAAACGGTGTCACTGCTTTCTACCCAACACCGTCCCAGTGATGACTTGGCAAAGACGAAACCCTAATGACAGCGATCAAACGACGTCACCATCAAAAGGCGACGTCATCGCAGTTGTAAAATCTATATATAGACCTCGAATTTTCAGCATTAGGTGTGTATTATTTTGGAGAGCAAACCCTAGTTCATTTTTGTCCGACTTGGACAGTACTTTAGGGTTCTAAACCCTCTTTTACACTTCAAGATAAGTTTGTAGACGCGTGTTTTCAAACTCTTCATCTCTTTAGGTAGAATTAACAAACTCTCGCATAAACCTTCCAAAGCCTTAACCCGATTATGAAGATAACCCTTTTTACTGCAACTCTGCCTACCTGGATGTGCCTCTCTATCTTTCTCCCTAGTTGTAAGAGTTGATGACAATTTTTTAGATAATCACCAAAAATTCTCCCGTATTCAACAGGCGGTGCTCTTGGTGTATACCACTTAAAAAAATATTGGCTTTGTCAAAACCATTCTGATTGGCCCTCACCTCTGTTAGGATATAGGTCATAGTCTGGGTTTTTGGCCTAAGGAAAATATACAAATAATTGTTACAAAAACGAACATAATATTTTATAACTAAAGTGATGAAATCAAGATATTCCATGTAACATTATATTTTCTTCTTCCAAACTCAATTTCAACATCTTTTTCCTCTTCTAGGCCAACCTATAAATTTTAGTCTCTTGCTTTTCAGCTATCACACAATCATCCTGCGATTACCTCAGAAAAATCTTTATTAGATAAAAAGTTAATGCATTCGCTAAACAATTAATAAATTCTCAAAAACGTCTATGTGATTACCTCAGAAAAATCTTTGTCAGATAATTTATTCACTTCAACCACACCATTCTGTATAAAGTTATAAGACAAGTTAGAAAAGTTACAAGACATGTTAGAATCCGTAAAAGTTGTAGAAATCAATTACCGCATCAACATATTTTTGTGACAAACTGTCCAAACCATCTACAAATTCGTTGAAAACATGTTTGTTGGATGTTCGAATAGGCGAACAAAAGAATTGAAAAAAATATCCATCTAAATCACTGCAATACTTGTCACCCACATCACACTCCATACCAACACTCTCCACTTTATCTTGTACCGTTAGTTAAAAAAAATGTAAACACATTAACTAAGTAAAAAACATTATCAAGTAAATGACATGAAAACACAAAATAATATACATGTGAATTACCTTTTGACCAGCTGTGTAACTGTGTTCACTTTGTGCTCCGGAGGTCCACTTTCTGTTTTACAAGTAATAACCTACATGTGTACAAAATTATGATCTTGATACCGCAAGCACAGTCATCAAACTTTCAACATAACTAATTGGAATAAAAGAAATCCTAAGTACACAAATGTCAATTGAAACCTTTTGACCAATTGTTTTAACTTTGTGTTTCGTAGGTCTACCTTATGTTTTACAAGTAATAACTAACAAAGTATTTTGTAAAACATGATAATTAGACAACATGAGTTAACTTGGTGCAGATGTACAAAAGGGTTTTTGTCAAAACTATCATGAACAATAGTCTCGAGTTTGTAGACGCGTTCTTTCAAACTCTTCATCTCTTTAGGTAGAATTAACAAACTCGCGCATAAACCTTCCAAAGCCTTAACCTGATTATGAAGATAAACCTTTTTACTAAAACTCTGCCTACATGGATGTGCCTCTCTATCTTTTTCCCTAGATGTGCGAGCTGATGACAATTTTTTTAGATAATCACCAAAAATTCCACCGTATTCAACCGGCGGTGCTCTTGGTGTATACTACTTAAAAAAAATTGGCTTTGTCTAAACCATTATGATTGGCCCTCACCTCTATTAGGATATAGGTCATAGTTTGGGTTTTTGGCCTAAGGAAAATATACAAATAATTGTTACAAAAATGAACATAATATTTTATAATTAACGTGTTGAAATCAAGATATTCTATGTAATTTGTAAAAAACTAAGGCTATTTCATGTAATCTGTAATCCTTTTCATCCTAGTTTCTTACTAGGTTGCTCTTAATATTCTCTATTGTTTGAATAAACGTGTATGAAAACAAAGTTTTAAAAGCAATCACAACACTATCCAAATCAGCTATACTTTTAATACAATGACACAAATCAAATTTAAATAACAAAAAAAACCAACAGTAGATCATTCCATACAACGGTAGATCATTCCACACAAGATTCAAAATTTAAACATAAGTAATGATATCAATCTTGATAAATAACTATTTGACATGAATGACAGACAAACTCAAAATAAGTAACCAACGGTAGATCATTCCATACAACTAAGTTTCCACTTTCTTATATAAACTATAGTTTTTGCACTGGAAAATTTTATCCATTCTATACACTTAGGAAATTACTTCAGAATTCTATAATTTCCAACTATATAAACATGAGTTTCTTTCTTAAATAAACACGAGTTTCTTTCCTACTCTAAAATTCAAAGAACATGTTTTGTTAATCACACAAGTAGCAAATAGGTTCTTTATCAAGTTACAAGCACAAATAATGCATTAAACAATACAAATAATGCATTCACTAACATGGGGAAAAAGTTGGCAAAATAGCTCCCATTTTTAAAATGGCAAATGCTTCGACCAGGAACAGTCTCTCGGGATCACTTCATGCTCCTTACTCCACCAACGATTTGTCGCAGATGAAGACTATAGAATCAATATCTACAAGTAGTAAATGTATAAGTCAAATTACAAACATATTGTCACCATGAAATTTTTTGACAAGTGTTTTCCTAACAATTCTAACCTTGAAACACAAGAGAAATCCAGACAATGAATATGATGGAACAAAGTTGTGGTTTTTTTCCAATCCATTATGGTGCTCATCCTTATGCTTTGAGTTAACATTTCTAATGGCAACGTATAACTCTCGCCAAATGTGTTCTCCCCAAGGAAACTCATTCCAAGCTTCTAGATTATAAACCATCCCTAGAAATACATCATCAACAGCAGATCCTAACTAACGACCTATGAATATAACTTCCAAAAAATAACAAAGAACAAACTCGTATTGAGTCTTCCTCTGATAGTTTGGTAAAACGCTCTTCATCCTCAATCACATATAGAAGATCTATGGTTTTAACATACTCCCCTACCTTCTTCGAAAATACTCGATCATGAAAACTAATATCACCCTCCCTAAACTTACAAAAACTGAGCAACCCAAATTTAAATCCAGTTATGAGGCAAAGTTCACGACGACCAAAGTGAAGCATATGTCCATTAACATTATAAATGAATGACAAATCATAATGATCATTATCATAACCTTTTTCTTCTGAAGCATATAATTGATGAGACCTTCTTCGTGGTCAACATAAATTAAATCCAACCACCGTCTGAAGCACGTCGACCTAAACAATACACACCGGTCCAAACTTAGTCTATCTTTCAATAATGGAAAGTAATGGAGTTTTCTTCTAACATGGACCCTCGCATGGTATTCCTAAATTAACAAAACAAATACAAGACCAAAATAAGCAGACCAAACTAAGCAGACTAGAATAAGCAGACCAAAAGCAAAATATGTACAAAATAAGCAAATCAAAATAAGTAGACGAAATTAAGCAACCTTAAAAAATCTTATACATCTAGGAACCTAAAGATATTATAAAACTATACAATTTACCATAATAAGTAGACCAAAAGCCAACCAAACAAAAATATGCAGCCTTTAAAAATCTTAAAACCTAAAGAGATTATACAAATGTGCAAAATAAGCTGAAAAGAATAAGCACACCAAAATAAGCAGACCAAAATCCAACTAAACAAAAATAAGCAGCCCCTAGAATGCTTATAAATCTTAAAACCTAGAAAGATTATGCATCTATACAAAAAAAAGCAGACAAAAATAAGCCACATATGTAAAAGATGATAATACCAACCAAAATACGAAAAGTAAATCGAGAACACAATAAGATGAGAAGATTACCATCTAAGAAACTTATAACCTTAAAAGCTTAAGCCTTAACGTACCATAACATAATCGAAAACAATAACAAAAACATAGATCTATAGTGGGAAAAAAACATACCAATGGTTTAATGTGGAATCAAACAATGGGTTTGGATCAGTGTGTGATTGTATATGTGTGTTTTTTAATAGCATAACAAAATAAAAAGAAAAGTAAAGCAAGTAATATAAAAAAAACGTATATTGTTTGTACATTTTCAAGAAAAATAATCAAGTACTCAGCTTCGAGTTGAGAAACTATCGGTTGAGCATTTGCATGAGGATGAGACAAATATGTGTTAGATTATGTGAGCCATACTTGTTGGTTAGCCAACCATTTAATAGCCAATTGTACTAGATAGTGGAGGGTGGGGTTGCGGAGTTGAGTAGTTGAGCATGACTATTTTAGGAATAAGCTTCAAAAGTGACCATGTTGGGAACCAAGTAAACGATTTTGTACCTTTTAAGTACTTTTATTTAAATAAAATATGATAAGTGTCATTAAATGTGAGAGGATCCACCAATTTAATTCTTAAAACCTGATAAGATGTTGAGGAATAGGGTAATGGGTGTGGTTTCATTGTTTGATTCTCACATCTTCTATCAATTTTTTTTTCAAAGTGTTCATTTCATTCTTTGAATCAAAACCCATAACCAAGTGCCCTTTAGTTAATCGGTTTAAACAACAAAAGACAAGAGTTTTTTTTTCCCTTGGGAAATCTTGGATGTCGTGTGTGTTTTTGGATCTTGGTCGATGGATATGGTGTATGTTTTTGGTTTGTGGATGAATATGGTGAATGAGTAAAATATGGTGAATAGATGCCTGCAACTAATAGTGAATGGATGAGTAAGTAAAAGGGAACTAAAAACCTGTAGTAAATGAAAGTGAATATGATCAATTAAAATGAATATGGTCAATTAAAAAACAATGAAAACTTAAAAAACACTACATATATAAAAAAAGCCTGCAAACTCAAACTAACAAGCACATGTACACTTATAACTTGGGGCACACCTAGTATAGATGTGCTTGGGACGCATGTTTTTCAGTGAATGGAGAAAATACGTGTGCTTGGTATATTTGCTCTATGGTTCATTTCGTAAGATAAAGAAAATAGGTCCGTTCTCATATTTTTTTTTTATCCAAGGCTAAATGGAGTAGGCAAAAAATTGATCGTGAGTGAGTGACTCACAGGGTGAGTCCCATTCCTTGTCTAATTCGCTCGTGATTTGGGAAAAAAAGGGTGCGTATGGTGAGTTACTCACCAAGCAGAGAACATGTGAAAAAGTGTGGTTTTTATAATTAAATATTTGGTTTGTGAGTGTGTGTGAGATATTTAGTGGGGTATATTTTTATAAGACCATAGGGTATGGTGGCACCAATGCATGCCAAAGTCTAGGTGGCAATTCATTTGGCATGCCAAACCTCATGTTACCATACCACATCTTATTGTGCTAATTTTAATGCCAATTAAGTGGCGTGAGTGAATTTGAGAAAAAGGAAAAAAATTATTTTTTTAATAGGTTTTTTTTAGTGTGTGTTTTAATTGTGTATGATGGGTCTCAAATGACATGTGAAAGAAATGTTATGAGTGAAGAGGAATTTGTGTGTGTGAGTGTTAAAAGTAAAGATGATGAGATGGAGTTGAGGTGACATCAAAAAATAGGTTTTGGCATGCTATGACACCCCATGTTCTAAAGGTGAGTGGGAGTGACCACTACGTATGTATGGCGAGTGAAAATAAGATGAGAGAGAAAGATGAGGTGGCGGTGAGTGAGTTGCTACCACTACTTCTACCATAACTAGGCTTGTTGGGTAATTTGTTTTTGGGAGTTGTTATTTACACTATAAATATTGATGTGAACACCACAATATGACACCCCTAATGCATATGGTACAATGTAGTATGTGCATAATTGTGGTATCCTCATCAATTAAAATGGTGTAAATATCAACTCCTTTTGTTTTTTCATAAAACTTGATAGAATAAGTAAAAAGCAAATGGATAATGACTTTTAAATGTATCAAAGTTGCCACTTTTTTCAAAGTTGTGTATCAATATTTTTTTTTCCAAACAAATGTATCAAACTTGCTAATACCACCTATCTTAACATTTGACGAGGTTTTTGGTTAGAGTAATTACATAAATCGTCCTTGTGGTTAGGCCCAAATTGCAAGTTTCGTCCTAACGACCGTTTAGCCAACGATTGTTTGCAACGTTAGTCCTTTATACTAACGACCGTTTCTAATTAACTTAAAATTTGATTTTCTTAAAAATAATTATTTTCTACGCGGTTTTATACATGTTTTTATACGCGGTTTCACACACGTTTTTATACACGTTTTTATACATGTTTTTATGAATGTCTTTATACACATTTTTATACACGTTTTTATACGTGATTTTACACATATTTTTATACAAGTTTTTATACACGTTTTATGCATGCTTTTATACACGTTTTTAGACACATTTTATACATGTTTTTATATACATTTTTATACACGTTTTTGTATATATTTTTATGCATGTCTTTATATACGTTTTTATACGTGGTTTTACGCACGTTTTTATACACGTTTTTATATATGTTTTTATACACGTTTTTATACGTGGTTTTACACACGTTTATATACATGTTTTTATACGCGGTTTTACACGCGTTCTTATACACGTTTTTATATACGTTTTTATACACGTCTTTATACATGGTTTTTATACATATTTATACACACGTTTTTATACACGTTTTTATATACGTTTTTACACACGTTTTTATACGCGGTTTTACACACGTTTTTATATACATTTTTATGCATCTCTTTATAAACGTTTTTATAAGTGGTTTTACACACGTTTTTTACACATTTTTATACATGGTTTTATACGTGGGTTTACACACATATTTATATACATTTTTATATACGTTTTTATAAAAACGTGTGTAAAAACATGTATAAAGACATGTATAAAAACGTGTATAAAAACGTGTGTAAAATCGTGTATAAAAACGTGTGTAAAATCGCGTATAAAACAATGTATAAAAACGTTTTCATACACGTGTATAAAGACATGTATAAAAACGTATATAAAAACGTGTGTAAAGCAACGTATAAAAACATGTATAAAGACATGTATAAAAACGTATATAAAAACGTGTATAAGAACGTGTATAAAACCGTGTGTAAAACCGCGTATAAAATCATGTATAAAAACATGTATAAAATGTGTCTAAAAATTTGTATAAAGACATGCATAAAAACGTGTGTAAAACTGCGTGTAAAAATGTGTGTAAAACCGCATGTAAAAACGTGTATAAAGACATGCATAAAAACATATATAAAAAACGTGTGTAAAAAAACAGTGTATAAAAATGTATGTAAAAACGTGTATAAAATCGCCTATAAAACCGCGTAGAAAAGAATTATTTTTAAGAAAACCAAATTTTGAGTTAATTAGAAATGACTGTTAGTATAAAAGACTAACGTTGCAAGCAATTGTTGGCTAAATGGTTGTTAGGACGAAACTTGCAATTTGAGCCTAACCACAAAGATGATTTATGTAATTACTCTAGCCAAAAACCTCGTCAAGTGTTAAGGTAGGTCTTTCAAAAAAAAAGTGTTAAAGGTAAGTGGAATTATCAAGTTTGATACATTTGTTAGAAAAAAAAATAGAGTGGTGATATATAAGCCTAACAATGAGACCTAACAATAGACCTACACCATTCATTTTTTGACAAGTGTCATACACTTTTTCTCTTTCATCATTTCCCACCAATCAATTTTCAAATCCACCAATCACATCTTTAGGTCTAATTTTAGGTTTAGTTTTTAGGCATCCAAATCATTTTTCAAAAAAATATACAACTAGTAAAAAGTATCAACCTACATGCATTTAAAATTCATTATCCCAAAACCAAAATGTATGAAAAAAATAATAATAATAATAAAAATTAGACTAAAATACACCGTTGGTCCCTAAACTTGTAGCGGAGGATCGCGATGGGATTAAAAGGCATAATCATCGCCACGGGTCCAAACAGTAGTAATTAAATGTCAAATCGGTCCCTTTGACCAATTCTACGTTAGTCAAAGTCATTAAGGTTAGGGTGTGCCTTGCACATGAGGGTAAACTCGTCATTTCATTTTTTTTGCTCTATTTTATTTCATCTTCATCTTCCTCATGGGCTAAACCAGATTCCGCGACCTTAAACCCGAATCCGGCGACCCTTGAGACAATCATCATATATTGGTGGTAGTATGAGTGTGTAAGTTTGCATATATTGGCGGTTGTTAATATATTAATGATTGATAGTTTTTGGACATTGTTTGATTGTTTTCGGACATTGATAGTTTATGTAAACAATGACTCCTCCCACAAAGTCGACCAATATATGTTTGAAGGCCCATTTCTTTTGATGTATCCTCATGAACCATTCGCTTTTACCATCCACGAAATTTCAAACACGTTATGATGCATGTTCATATCACTAGTGAGAATGCATACTGTAATGTTTCACTTAGAAATATAAATAAATTAAAGGAATATTGATTACAGGAAAGCATCCATGATATCCTGTGTCCTTAGTCCTTGCTACATTGAGCTTCAAAGTGCAGAATTTATTAAAACCTAGCTCAGTTGATTAGCTACATGTCGTTCTTGCATCAAATTAAGGGAGGGGCCGGGAGGCTAAGCGAGGTTAAACTATCTTTAGTCGGTGGTTTATATATTCTGGTGGCATGCCTTTTGAGGATTAGTGTTAAGCTATTTTGCGTATCTTTCCTGTGGGTAGTTGGATAATTTTCAATATTGCTGGTAACCGATGGTACTTTACCGGTGATTTTTATCTTGACGTGAGCTCTATCGCAAGCTTTGTAGCTTCCTTTTATTCATGTTGTCCGTTTTGGTCATATTCTTTTGTACTTTGTTAGGTTTTCCATGTGGTATTTGGCCACTAGAACTTGATATGTGTTCTTCAAGATTATTCGAATCTTCCATCTTAACATGTTGGACATACGAGAGATACCTTATGCATATTTATATGAATTGAATTGCTACTTAATATAAGCATGATCATATGATCAACAACCAATGAGACATAATAGAAGTTGTTCGATAAGCACTATATCACCACGTGGTTTACAAAACAAGATATCACCATTCGTGTTATGTTACAAACTTAAAAATTTATCATATAATACAAGAGCATACTTGATAATCTATGTTATTGAGCAGATTTATTCCACATCATTTTTCTCTTCGTTGATTTCATGGAGGATCACGACAAGGGCAACAATGAAAGCATAGTCGACATTGGGATACACCGTCACAACAAATGTGTCTTTTCCAAGTGCAATGCTTTGAACAGTGTGCTTCTTGTGCATCTGCATTTTACCATCAGTAAACCATATGTTATTCTTAGTACATAATCCCAAACGGGTCAATATAGTTTTTTTTTTGTTCCAACGGGTAAATTTATATAACTTAGCTAAAAATTAAACGTTTCGATACTCGAAAATCACAAAAGTGGATTTGAATGCTTATTGTAGAAAATCAAATTTGAGATCAGTAATAATGATTACCTGAGCAACAATGTGGTTGCTCTCACAAGCATAAATGGTGCATGATCGGTCAAACCAGTGCCTTTGACTTTGTAGTCGCAAACATTTTCTTTTCGTTAGACCCCAAGAACACATCAAGTGATGTCTTGAATTGGATCAAAGACATTATTTGGCATGAAGATAATGTCTTTAGAATCGAGCTATCTCCCTGTATACTACCCATCTATTGTGAGCAGTGAGCACTGTTTATAACATCAATCAACAAACACATGTACGTTAGTCTTACTAAATAACCATCTTAACATTCAAAGAACTTAAAAGATGCTCTAATGATTAGGCAACATTGATAAAGTTGCAAACTACAATCATGTTTCAACACTTTTTCAATGACAGAGTCTCAATCACATGCTTATATTCTTCATATGATAGTAAAAACACTTTACATCATTTTCAGCACACTTTAAGGATGTTTGCTATTGCTTATCAAAGCCGCCTATACCTTTCACATAAACAAATATCACATAATCATTTATAGCAAACCTATACCAAATAGACGAATAATTTATTGTAAGAGTGTTTGGCAATTCTGATTATATACGGACGCTATATAAAAAACAGTTAGAAGCAGTACCGCTTCTCAGACTCAGATAATCATAATCATTTTACCTCCATTCATACTCTTGTGTTAGAACTCACCTAAAACTAATTCCCTCTTTCTATTATAAAACTGACCATTTGAATTTTCCACTTTAAATGAACTTGCAATCGTTACAACTTTAAACGAGACAAAATTTTCAATTTATGTAAAAATTTAATACAAGATCAATAATCCTCATCAATAATCCTCTTTCTATTATAAACCGACCATTTGAATTTTCCCAAAACATACTACCACAAATATATGATGATTGTCCTACTGGTCGCCGGATTGGGTTTAAGGTCATGGAATCTGGGTTTAGCCATGAGGAAGATGAAGATGAAATAAAATAGAGCAAAAAATGAAATGACGAGTTTACCCTCATGTGCAAGCGACACCCTAACCTTAATGACTTTGACTAACGAGAGAATTGGTCAAAGGGTGATTTAGCATTTAATCTTGTTTGGACCGTGGCGATGATTATGCCGGTTTCGTCCCATCGCGATCCTCCGCTATAAGTTTAGGGACCAACGGTGTATTTTAGTCTAAAAATTATTTTGCATTGAAGTTGCTAGGGAAAAAATCAAGTATAAGGGCCCGTTTGGTTTGGGGGCTTATATTGGGTTTTGGTTTTAAAAGTTGAAAAAATATGTTTGTTTGTAATTTTAGGAACTTGGTTTGGACTCATACGCAAAATATCAAGGGATGTACCAAAGCTAGAAGATTTGTGGGTTTTCTGACAAATATGTGGGACCACTTAATTTCTCACTCTCATGTATTTTTTTTATTGTCCTATTAATATTAATATAATAATTTTTATTTTATATTTTAATATATAATATATCTTTAAATATTATTTTCTCTCTCCACCTCAAATCAAAATCCAAATCCTAAACCAAATTCAAATCCAATTCCAAATCTTAATCATAAACCCATCTACAAACCAACCATGCCCTAAAAATATAAAACACCCCTCTTTCTTTGTTTCACTTCAACAACCACCACCATCACCGGGCCTAAAAATAATTATTAATTTATATTCACATTTGTTACTTATTACAAGCCCTAAATCCCCAAAATCAATTTTAACCCTAAAATTCAAGATCACCATGTGAAATCAAACAACCAAACATATTTAATTTAAAGTTAGAGCAACGATCGTCTACCTATATCAGGTAAAAATTAACCCAATTTAAGTCTAGTTAGGCCTTTTATGGTATTCAATTTGTTGACTGTTAAAATGGTAAATTAGTTGAATTAATGTGCAATTAGTGATTTCAGGGCTTTTTATGACTGTAAAAATGTAATCTTGACTGTAAAAAAGGTTAATTTATTGAATTTATATGCAATTTTGACTGTAAAAATGTGATCTTTTTTAGGGTTTTTTATGGTAGTTTTTATTTATTTATTGTTGAGTGTAAAAATGTGATTTTTATATGGATTGTGTTAAAAAGATTTCATTTTTTAGCCGATATAGTTGAGTTTTATATATATTCGTATAGTGATTTATGGTTTAGTTGAGGCTTTTATAGTAATTTTGTTGATATGGGTGTTTGGGATTGCTTGTTTTGCGGCGTAAAAATAACTACTTGTAGAAATGGTGTTTGGTTTTGCTAAAAAAAAGAAATTTGTATGGGGTTCGTTTAAATAGTTTTTAGTTTAATGTATTTGTGAAAAGTGACTGAATCTGCTAATTTTACTTGAAAATTACTAGCAAATAAGCTGAGGAGTTTGGATAATACAAAACTGCTTCTGCTTAAATATAAGCAGATTAGGCGGAAAAACAGGAAAAAAAAAAAAGGAATCCCAAAAAATGGTAGAAGAAACCTTAGTTTTGATGTATTTGTCGATATGGGACTATAAGAATCTATCTTGATATGGATTGTGTAAAAAAGATCTAGTGGTATGTGAGTTCCCCTCCAACCTTGAGGTTGTGGGTTCAAGCCTTGCTGGAGGCATTTGGTATAGGATGTGAGATAATGGTATAGGATGTGAAAAAAAAAATAAAATATATATCTAATTTTGTTTAGCTAATTTGGTTAAGTAGTTAATATTTTGACAATGAAAATGTTATCTTTGTATGGACTGTGATAAAAAGATTTGTTTCTTGCTAAATGAGTAATTTATTCTGCGCCATGTTTGTTGATATTTGTTTTTTTATAAATTTGTTGACTGTAAAAATTTATACTATGGATCATGTTAATACAATGCTCAGTTTAGCTGATGTTTGGGGCTTTTATGGTAGTAGAAATCCTATGTACAGTATCTGATTGGCATCTTTAACTATAAAATCTAGCTTAATATGGTTTGTGTTAAAAAGATCTGTTTATTTGGTAATATGGCTTAAGAAATTTTTGTGTTATTGACTTATTGGTATGTGTAGCTTTACAAATTTGGTAATATTGCAGTGAGAAGTTTACATGGCTGCAACTCCACAAAATGTTGAAATGGAAGCAGCAAAGTTCTTGCATAAGCTTATTCAGGAATCGACAGATGAGCCGACGAAGTTGGCTACAAAACTACATGTGGTAAGTCACCTGTGTGAGTGTACTCACTTCAGAGCAAAAAACACGACTTTTAACTCATAGGGGAAGCCTTGGTAGCTTTGGTTGTTTGGCGATGTGAGATATATCTTTTTTACCCCAATTGTTTTTAAGTTCCTCTTTTTCAGGACTATGAAATATAAATATAGACTGTAATTATCAGTATTATCTATACTATATTATAATGCATGTAAAAGTCAAACCTCATTCGAAGCCTAACTCCTAACCAAAAATTAAGATAAGGAGCTCCAATCATGATGACATGTGTTACTTCTTAACATAACAAACTCCAAGCCTAACTTCTAACCACTAAAAAGTAAGATAAGGAGCTCCAATTATAAATTATAAAGTGACATGTGTTACTTCTCAACTGAAAATTCATCTTTATTTCAAATAGAAATATCTTTTTATCTACTTATTTTTTTTATAATCTAATTTCACCATATTTTCTTAAATTTTATGCTCTTCAATTCAACATCCATTTTTATATATTTTTATAAGTTTTTAGTTTTTATATTTTTAGTGGGTTTATTTTATTTTAATTCAAAATTTTACAACTTTAACCTTTATTTCAATCAATACAATCTTGATTCATCAAAATCATATACTTTTGGGGAGAGTTTGACGGGTAAGAGATTGTGAGGGTCTTTCTATATGCGGGAATAATGATGTCACGGGAAAGCTACGGGTAACCCATACAAACACATACAACTAACACATATACATTCGAAGTGTTGTGAAACGAATTCACTAAATGGGTAAGCAAACACATATAACTATACTTATCGCCGCCGCTGTGCGCGGGTATCCGACTAGTTTTACAAAATACAATAGGGATTATAGATGTGGCCCACCCAAGTATTCATCTTTTTTCATGGCCGTCAATTTATTAAAACTAACTTATAGGCCACCCAAGTATGTTTTTGCTTTCATCTATACCATTTTTTCGACAATTCTTGGCCGAAAATTATGAATTAAAAAGAATAAGGCTACCCTTAACGTATTCAAACAATAAAAACTAAAATTGAAATTTACAATACCAGTTTTATCCTTCGTTTACGTGCATCCTTATTTAATCAAAATTAAGTAATAAGGGAATAAGTGACATTCTGCATTCAAAATCATATTGGTATTGTTTTGATAAGTTAAGATTAGCTTTATTCTTGCTATTTCACAAAGTTCCGACTACAAATTAACTGAGTTGGTAGAAACGAAAACAAATGTGTTTTGGTGGTCAATAAGCTAGTTTTAAAAGCTGGTCGGGGTTAATAAAAAAAGTTGAATACTTGGGTGGTCTCCAGATACATTATCCCAAATATATAATTTAACATAAATGAAAGCTCCTTTAGGCTTGCTAGCTTAACCGTGCTCGATGTTTAAAGCTCGGCTCAATATTGTTTCTAAACAATCTTTAACTTCTGCTTAAGCTCGTTGGGCTCGAGCTTGACTTGAGTTTTTAATGAGTCAAGCTTGAATAGCTTGGCTCGCCTATACCCATAGTCCTTACCTTAGAGAGACTAGAACAGGATGTCTAAGCCTTAGTTCAACCACCAACCGTAAGGTAATGAACTTGTGAATCTGTCTATCGCGTGTATTGCAAGAGTTTCTTATATTTCGTACCCAATCTAATATTCGTGTAAATCTGGTAGATGCACTATCTATGAGCAAGCAATTAGGATGCCCTAATTTGCAAAGATTTTTCCTCTTATGTCTATTAAAATATTGAAATTGAAACAGCTTCTTTGCATCCCCTTATTTTCAAGGTTTATTGGGTTTTTCTTATGCATGAATTCTATTAGTTCCTTCAAATACCCAACAGATCTTCATTGGATTTTTGTTGCTCGGCCAATATCTGTGTCTGACCTACTGAGAAAGATAACAGTATATTTTTTCTTTGTTGTCGTACTATGCCCAGCTCTCTTCCACTAGAACTTTCTGTTACAAATTAGTCATAAAGGTTATTTATTTGTTCTGTCTTGCTTTGTAACGTGTTTTTATTATCTTATTTGTTTTTATGGGCTCACAGATTTTGCAGCATATGAGATCCAGTGGAAAGGAAAATTCAATGCCATACCAAGTTATATCAAGGTAAGATTATCAACATCTTGTACGGCCTTCCCTTGACTGCCACCTTTTTTGGATTTTCACAAAGACAAAACCTGTTTTTAAAGTAAAAACTAGAATAAACAAGTTTTTGTTATATTCAAAAAACAAAGACCAATTTTTGTGATTTTGTCTCATGTTCTTGTCATATATAATCATCATTCCAGCAATATGAATTTGTGAAAAACATCTCATGTTCTTATACTACACTCCTTGGTCTCGATTTACCGTCCCTTTGGAAATACCCATAGATAATGTTTTAGTTCTCATTGAGTATAGATTAATCAGTGTATATTGTTACATGTTAAAATCGCTATCTCTGTCAATTATATGATGGTAGCCTTGGAATTTAAATAACCTATTGTAAAATGAGGAAGTACTTTTAAAACTACACTAGGCGGGCCATCTTGTAGTTCTTTTCGCAGCTTATAAAGATTTAATAACTTGTAGCCTAAGATGATTAAATATGCATATTGTGAAAACTCTACGAAGTGGTATTATCTTCTAAATTTAAATCCCATTTGGTTGACTTTCTATTTTGAAATTGTTAAGGGCTATGGAGACAGTTATAAATCGACATGGTCTTGATATTGAGGCTTTAATGTCATCAAGACAACCTTTGACTAGTGGAACCCAGGGCGGAGATGCATCCTTATCCCACATTGCAGGTGCTTTTGTGAACTAAGCCCTCCCATTTTACATGCATTATTCTTCTACAATCTAATAAAAGTAAAATTTATCTGCAGGTCCTTCACAGCAAACTCCAGCGGAAGTTGAGTCCAAAAAACCTTTAATGTCTGAAGACGCAGCAAAAATTGCAACATTTTCAAGCAAGCCACTCCAGGGTCCTAACAGTACTGGGCAGGACATCTATCAAGGTTCAGCAAATCAACTCAACTGTAAGTACCAGAGGATTAAAACTTCTTCAGTAAAGAAATATCATCTCAGAAATTATCACCTGTATTATAGCTTAATGCCCTAACTATTTTTATTATTTTTTATTCGCACATTTGATCAGTGTTCAAGAACTCTGTGTCATTGTTAAGTGACATCAAATAATAAAAAATGAATAAAACTGAATTTGTAAATTGCTGGGGCTTGCAACAAAGATTCATCTTCTCGGTTTTGGTTTCTCTTTCCTTAAACTACATTTATATAATAGAAGTCAAACATTTTACCGCATTAAGGAGATATGCATGGTGATTTGTGATTATACTGATTAAACCACAGTTTATTATAAAAAAGGGTTCATAATCCCATGTGACTTTAATTACAGCTGTCAAGAGCCATGGATCGAGCGCCGGTCTTTCGGGTTCATATGAATCAGCTGAACCTGGGAGCTCAAGACCTATGCAGTTCAGCAGTTCATACGATAATCAGAATGCTGCAAATATGATGCATAAAGTTCCAGCTGGAAAGGCATTGGATCATGAAGGCGGCTTTCTAAATGTTATACCAAATGCTAGCAAGGCAGTTCAGGTATGGCTAATTATCACTCTCTCTTCTGTTTTTTTCTGCGTTGTATTTTTGTTTCAATTGCACTTATGAGATGCGACATTTTGGATGATACATAGCACATGCACTTCTAGAGATGGTTACTTGATTGTTCTTTGTGCCTTCCGTTGATTCGCTATCTAACTAGAATTCTGTACCCTCACGAGTCTTAGTCTTTCTGGCTGTGTCTACCAGGAGTCACTTCTTATCTGAATGTGCCACAACCACATTGTTTCTGCTCGTATCTATTAATTTAAAAAAATGTGTGCTGTGTTTATTCTAGCGGACTGTCGAGCACCTCCAGTCGCCTTATAGTTCCATTATAGTTTCTTTTGTTAAAACTATTTGGTTCGAGAATGGTAACTATATACTGTATATTGAGAGTAATGGATCTGGAATTTGTAATATTATGACAAACAATTGTACCATGGCTGCATGATTATGTATGTTACTTTCTTTGCTTTCATCCTCACAGTTGCATAACCAAATTTTTAGTGGCTACCTTTTAGTTTTATATGGTATTTGTCTTCTCATGACCTTCCTTTGACAGGGTGGTATCTCAAGCAATGTTTCTGAATTCGGAATGCTTAGAAATGAAGCTTCAAGAGATACTGGAAAATTACCTGCCTTACCGTCTTCTGCAGTTGGACCTTCTATGCCTTTTAAGGAACATCATTTGAAACAGCTCAGAGCTCAATGCCTAGTGTTTCTGGCTTTCAGGTTGTTCTAATGAACAAATTGCATCCTTACATTGTTCGATGTCTGTTTGTCTATAGTCACAACTCAAACAAACCTATTCGTATGTGTGCAGGAACAATATGATGCCGAAAAAGTTGCATCTTGAGATTGCACTGGGGAATGTCTTTCCCAAAGAAGGTAACTTATTCTTCTGCGTTTAACAGATAAACATTAAACCATCTGACATACCATATTCTGGCTGCCTTCATCATTCAAGCATGCTTTGGTTTTTTATACCAAGGGAAAATGTCACTAAACAAATCAAGTTTCAGCAGTAAAACATAGGCCACTTCAACTTTTAAAGACTTCTAACCAAAATTATAATTTTTCTGAATTGTTCTTTAAAAAATAACTTGTAACCTATATCACTGGTTTATGTATCTTATATAATGGATGACACATCAGCCTAAATTCATAACCATGGTACATCCGCGACATCTGTTTTCCACAATTGAGACACAATGTCAGACATTTTACACATTCGGGATACTTTAGTTTTAAATACTTCAAAAAAGATTCAGAACATTGAAACAAGTTGTAACATGAGCTGTTTAAACTTCTAAAAGACAAGTTTTGAGTGACCTAAGTGGAACAATGCTGCTAAAATCTGGTAACTGTTTAGCAATATTTGCTCTATATGAGATGGTATTTCTACCTTTTTACTCTGTTGCTGATAAGTTAGGGAATTTGTCTAGTTACTCATTTGTGTAAGGTCATACAACTGACATTTCTTGAAAGATTTAAGAACTGTCTATTTAGTTATTGTAAGCTGCAACTGAAACGTATGCAAGTAACAAGTGATATTGCAGATATATCTAACAAAGAACAAAATGACCAGAAGGGTTCTATGGGTCCGGGGTCCTCGAGCAGTGGATTCTTCTCAGAAGCAAACCTCTTGAAAGAAGGCGAGAAACTTGATCCATCACATGGCCTTCTTGAACATGGAGATGGGGTGAGAAATAACGTAATTCCAAGGAAAATTGAGGCAGAGATGCAAGCCTCTGAAGCTAAAGAACCACAAACATCTGCAACAAAAGTAGCACATCCAGATACTACTAACACTGCAGTACATCCAGGCCTTTTTGCTATGCCTGATATCCACGGAAGTCGGAATGCTCAAGCTCATTTACCAAATTTTCCTCTGAGTGAAAGGCAAATGGTGATGCCTAAGAATCCCAATGTTCTGGAAAATAATGTAACTCATGGTGAGAACCATCAGTTTGAACCTAAAGTTTTTAGTGGGTAGTACATGTCCCTCCTTTGCTTGTTACACACCCTATCTCTTAAAATCACCCATTTATGAATTTAAAGTAAAAACTGATTACTTTGACTTTCTAAGATATTTCTGTACACTTGCAGAAAAGAAAACGTTACAAGCATAGCTAATATGAAAACCGTACTTAAAAATTATATTAAATTAGTGAGGTTTTGAATTTTGATTATAGTAAGTGGGAGGCATTTCAGATCTGAATGTAGTTCTGATGGTGGTTGGGGGTTATAAGAATGTTTTTGTTGTAGCAGGAACCAATCACGAGGCGGAAGATAGTTCTGCACTCAGTACTTCACCAGCATCGCCCAAGTATACTACATCTGAAAAATGGATTGCAGATTGCCAAAAGAGAAAAGTTGCTGCTGATTATAAGTGGGCTGTCAAAAAGAAGAAAACGGAGCAGAGGATCTCGGCTTGTGTCGAGAAGCTAAAGGTTAGCAGTTTGCTAACTCTTCTTTATGGCTTGCTGAGATACATATACTGACAATATGTTACATTTTCAATTTGCTGGTTGTCGGATAGGGAAGGGTTTATTTTTATAATTTCAATTCTTAATCTGAACTTGAAAAATAAATCCATGATCCTCGGTCCTTGACAGTCTTTTAAGACTATATTTGGTCTCTCAATCTGATGTCTCTTCCTTGTTTGTATATACGCATTAAAGTGATCTCTCTTAGGATGTTATTCCAGCCTTTCCTTTTGCCACAGTTATGAACAAGTATATTATTTACATCAATGGATCATACTGACAGTTATGATCCATATGCTTCCTTCTATTGAACAAGAAATTTGATAACACACGCATACGCGCAAATGCGCACACGCGCACACGACACATTCCTGTACACACATGAATATATGTGTATGAGTGGACTGTGTTAGAACCAGTTTTGTGATAGCATGTACTTCGTGTAGGTAGATTCTTAGTTATCCTAGATCTAAGTTTTCTTGTAGGTTTAGTGATTGGTTGCTCAGGAGAACTTTTTATGTATTGCTTATATGTTTTTCTTGTAATTCACGTTTTCTATCTAGAAGGTATGAGTGTTGAAAAATGTGTTTGTGGTCTCTCAACCTTTTCTGTTGAGATTTGAGAGAAGCTTGTCGTTTGGTACTGATATTATAAAAGTGGCTGATCATAAGTTTTCCATGCCGTTAATATTATTCGTCGTGGCCCAGTGTTGCCTTTCTTTATTTACATGTTGCATACCTTAATGTAGCTTCCGTTTTTGGGTCACATATAAATATAGGATATGGTCCTTGAAGAATATGAGGTAAGGTTCATGAAGCATAATATCAGCTTATCATGTGGTTTATGAGTGTCAAAAGTTGCATTCATAAGCTTTTTCTTGATATTAATTTTTATGGTCTTGGTCTACTGACTCTACTCTTGCCTGATTGAATTGGCATGTTTTCTATCAAAAAGTAACTTCTGGTTCAGGTCACTAGAAAAATAATATTAAGTCCAGAAAATCTGGTTTGAGAAAGAATAATAACCTCTTCTAATGTGTTTGTTAGTTTTCAAAAGTCTGGGTGGTGATGATTGTCACTAAAAAAAGATGAGATTAAGTCCAAAAAATCAGGTTTGAGTATGATATTTTTTGTGAATGTCTTAAGTGGCCAACCTTCAAGAAGGGGCAATATGATGATGTTTCAATATTTTTACTTGTTGGATAATCTCTATGTTTCTAAATCATTTTTTACATTTTTTTTGCAGGAAACTGTTAGCTCTTCTGAAGACATTTCTGCAAAAACCAAAAGTGTCATTGAATTGAAAAAACTTGAACTTCTAAATCTCCAGCGTCGTCTCCGAAAGTAAATTTTTTTATTATTATATTTCTTCTAGTTGTTACTTATTGAACTGTGTCATGAAAACAAATTGATCATCCTTTATCTCCAATTTTTCTGCTGATTTATGTTAGCTATCAATCTGCTTACTATACTTGTTTTACTGCAGTGAGGTTCTAAATGATTTTTTTAGACCTACATCTACTGAGATGGATCGTTTGAAATCAATTAAGAAACATAGGATAGGCCGACGATCCAAGCAAATCGAGAGGCATGAGCAGAAGATGAAAGAAGAGCGTCAAAAGAGAATCCGAGAAAGACAGAAGGATTTCTTTGGTGAAATGGAATCGCACAGGTATGTATTAATAATCAATTTACTTGCTAAACACTACCTTAATTAGTTTCTCAAATACTGTAACTTACAAGACTACTGCTTTAGGGAAAAACTCGAAGATTTATTTAAGTATAAGAGAGAACGTGTTAAGGGCTTTAACAAGTATGCAAGAGAGTTCCATAAAAGGAAGGAAAGACTTCATCGTGAGAAGATTGACAGAATCCAGAGGGAAAAGATCAATCTTTTAAAAGTCAATGACGTTGAGGGTTATCTTCGGATGGTTAAGGTGACTTGTGATGTGTCAATAGAGTTCAAAAGAGGTTTGTATTCCAAAATAGGTTTGGAGTTAATTTATAATATTTTTACAGGATGCAAAATCGGATCGAGTAAAGCAACTATTGAAAGAGACTGAGAACTATCTTCAGAAGCTTGGATCTAAGCTGAAAGAGGCAAAGGTTATCAGTAGATGCTTTGAGACAGATATGGGTGTAGACAGTAGTGAATTTACTATTGAGAATGAAGACGAAACAGACCAGGCGAAGGTTGTTGCAACCCTATAAAGAGTGTACTTTTATATGTTTGTATTAATTTCTGTCTTATTAATGATTATTATGTATTCTACAGCACTATATGGAGAGCAATGAAAAGTACTATCTGATGGCTCATAGGTAATGAAATCTCTTTGATCTCTGGTCGATAACTTTTTGTGCTGTTTATCAATGTCAGACCCTTTGTTTTCTGAATCTTTCGTCTAGCATTCTTGTGTTGAAAAAAAAAGTTAAACTAAAGAACGCACATAATAAGTTGGAGGACCTCAAGAAAATGCATCTTTTTTTTCAAGCATTTTTATAATGATTAGTTAAAACTCATCATAAATTTCATTCTGCAGCATCAAAGAGACCGTAGCAGAGCAGCCGGCAACTCTTATTGGTGGAAAATTGCGAGAGTAAGTTGTAAAGGCATTCTTCTAGTAAATATAGTAGTTGTCCCTTTTCAAAAGTGATCAGCAGATTTATGTGAAAAAGTAAACCAAGCAGATGTTCACTCTTGCAAGTCCTCATGTTTATATATTGGTTATTCTCTAGGTACCAGATGAATGGGTTGAGGTGGTTACTGTCACTGTACAACAATCATTTAAATGGAATTCTTGCAGATGAAATGGGCCTGGGAAAAACTGTTCAGGTATCGTGAGGCTAATATATTGGACGTACATCATGTGTCCGCTCTCTTTTATTAATCTTTTTTTTTCTCGTCTTTTATAGTTTTGTGGGTTCTTGTTTTGATAAACACAGGGGTCTAATACGTCGTTTCTGTAGGTTATTTCTCTACTCTGTTACCTAATGGAAAATAAGAATGATAATGGGCCCTTCTTGGTGGTTGTGCCATCCTCAGTTCTGCCTGGATGGGAGTCAGAAATTAACTTTTGGGCTCCAAGCATCAACCAGATTGTCTATTCTGGGCCTCCTGAGGAGCGTCGAAAGTTATTCAAGTTGGGATCTGAACTCATAGCTGTTTAAACTCTCAGTGCAATTAAATTATTCAATAATAAGCATTTTGTAAATCTTCGCAGGGAGAGAATTGTTCAGCAAAAATTCAATGTTCTTTTGACAACGTACGAGTATCTCATGAACAAGCATGATAGACCAAAACTGAGCAAAATACATTGGCATTATGTTATAATTGACGAAGGTCATCGTATAAAGAATGCTTCTTGCAAGCTAAATGCTGAGTTGAAGTATTATCATAGCTCTCATCGACTGCTTCTGACTGGAACTCCGTTGCAGGTTTGAGATTGATTCTAGGCATCTTTGCTGCCATTGTCGTGCTGAAGTATTTTGTTGTGTTCGCCTTTTAGTCTGATGGATGCTTTATATCATAACTTCAAAGCTGCAATATAGTATATTTGCAATTCAAGTAAGCAAACCATTATGCATTCTAAATCTAGGTTACTTGTTTCAATTTGCAGAACAATCTTGACGAACTGTGGGCACTTCTTAACTTTCTTTTGCCAAATATTTTTAATTCGTCTGAAGATTTTTCTCAGTGGTTCAATAAACCGTTTGAAAGTAACGCGGATAGCTCCCTTGAAGAAGTGAGCACTATATATATCTACCAAGTACATTGTTTCATAAGTAAAAAGGTATATATTTATTTTAATTCATAGTGTAACAATAGTTTCTGATTATTTTGTTCAGGCTTTACTCTCTGAAGAGGAGAATCTGTTGATCATTAATCGTCTCCATCAAGTTCTGAGACCATTTGTTCTCAGGAGGCTGAAACACAAGGTTCTTCATTATGCTTTCATGTTTGTAATGACTTACGAATACTGTCAAATAAAATTCTGTACGCATATTGTTATTTGAGTTTTGCATGTACTTTAAGCACTTAAGTTTTAGTACGTCACCATCCGTGGCTTCACACCTGAAGTTGACATCTGGGTGCTGATGTGCTCTTTTGTGAGGATGGTGATATTGTCCTATCCCTAGAGAAACAATATAAAAAGATAATCATAAAAGAAACTTTCTTGTAGATTTTTTGTAGACGAGCCAAAGATGAGAAGCGTCTTATCTATTTTTTTTGATTTTTTCATTGTATTTGGTTTTTTTAGGTTGAGAACCAGTTGCCTGAAAAAATAGAGAGGCTCGTAAGATGTGAGGCGTCTGCATATCAGAACCTGTTGATGCGGAGGGTAGAAGATAATCTTGGTGCATTTGGTGCTACCAAGGTTCATTACTGCAATAACTTTACTTTATTGAGTGTTTTTTACTGTTGGTGCAGGATTCACCATTTTCAATTCAAGCACAAGCTAAATTGTGTCAAATGTTTTGGAAATGTTGATAATAACTATAATAGTTGCATGCTTTCTGAAACTTGTTTTTGAACATGTTTCTGCTTTAACTTTTTTATCTTTGTACTAGGCTCGATCAGTGCACAATACTGTTGTTGAACTACGAAATATTTGCAATCACCCTTACCTCAGCCAGCTTCATACAGAAGAGGTTGGTATTTTTGGATTTTCTTTTTTTGCATGAAAATGTCTGGTTAAATATGAATTTCAAGTAGGTGCGTTTCAGCAATACTTTAACAATTCCTTGTGTTTTTTGGCATGCAAAAAGTACTTATATCTGCTTCCTGGAACCTTGAATAAATGTGGGGCTCTTAACATGTTCCCAGGATTTCTTGATCCCTATTTTTGATGATTACTGACGCTGTTATGTTTTGTTTTATTTCAGGTTCACGATTACATGCCCAAGCATTATCTTCCTAATGTTATAAGGTTTTGTGGGAAGCTTGAGATGTTAGATCGACTACTTCCCAAGCTAAAAGCTACTGATCATCGGGTATAAGTTATATTATTGCTAGTGTGTTTGTTGAAATGAAACCGGCTATATTTCGAAATTAATGTGGCTGTTAAACATTGCAAGTGTGCTTTATTACCTTTACTTCACTATCATTGTGTTTGTTTGTTTTTGCAATTCTGCTGCTGCAAAATGGGAATGGAACTAATTATTAAGATCTAGTACATCCACTACTTATCTTACCCACTTTGAAAATCATGAAATAGGTGTCATCTAGCATATTATTTTCAGATGCTTATAGTGGAAATTCAATCTGCAGATTCTTCTCTTTTCTACAATGACTAGGCTGCTTGATGTTATGGAGGATTATTTGTACTGGAAACAGTACAAGTACCTTCGCTTAGATGGGCACACATCTGGTGGTGACCGTGGCGCCCTAATCGACCAGTTCAACAAACCAGGATCTCCATATTTCATATTCTTGCTCAGGTAATCATTATTTTGGTTATTCATATATGTTCTCTACTTATGGCTCTTTTGGATCTATTTGACGGTGCTGAGTATTTGTTTATGTGATTCATAGTATACGAGCTGGAGGTGTAGGAGTGAATCTTCAAGCTGCAGATACAGTCATCATTTTTGACACAGATTGGAATCCGCAGGCAAGAAATACTAATAAGAAAATTATAATTACCTAGTTCATCTAAAATTAAATTATGCTCATTGGTTTCATGTCTCTCTCTATGGTTAGGTTGATCTGCAAGCACAAGCTAGAGCACACAGAATTGGTCAGAAGAAGGAAGTACTTGTTCTTCGGTTAGAAACTGTATGTAAATCTCAGGACTTTGGTATCTTATTCATTTAATATGCCTTCTTTTCCAAAGGTTTACTCTTGACCATTAGAGAAAGTTGGGACATTTTTTACATTTTAGAGCATTAAAAATGTGTTTGTGCTATAGGTTAAATCAGTGGAGGAACAAGTCAGAGCTGCAGCTGAGCACAAACTTGGAGTTGCTAATCAGAGTATTACTGCTGGCTTCTTTGACAATAACACAAGGTAGTATCATGTTACATTTTCGCTGTTCTTGATAATGTCAATATATTATCTTTGTTCAATATACACATATAAAATGTGTGTATAGGGGAATGTTCAAACGAGAACAAACAAATTTTGAGAACTGCAAGAATTAATCCACACCAATAAATGCATTTGCACATGTGCATTCATTCTCGTTTTAACCTCCACCTACGTGTGTAAAATGTACACATATATTGTGTATATCATATTAGGTGTGTAATATACATACTTATGTGTTAATATACAGTTGTGCATCTATATTTTAGGTTTCTAATAACATGTATAATAAACAAGTGTAATTACTTGTATAATATATGTATGTAAAATACTTGTACAGTATATATACGTGTAATTATACCTTGTATAATTTATGCACTTAGTGTACAATGTGTGCTTGTGTCTCTACACACATATTTGCTTCTGTGGAAACTGTGCTAACCACCATTTTAACTGGATCATAGTGCTGAAGACCGAAGAGAATACTTAGAGGCTCTGCTGAGAGAATGTAAGAAAGAGGAAGCTGCTCCTGTTCTAAATGATGATGCTCTCAATGATCTCATAGCCCGGAGGTAATTGTCCTATTAAAAAAATATTAGACCTGTCTTAATGTTATTACATACAGAAACTGAGAACATGGTGTCATTGTAAATGATTATACATTACACTAGTTAATATACAAGAAAACATCAGACACTAGTTAATTAAGAATATTATAGAGAATATTTCCATGTATTCAGAGTACAATGTCTTTCTTTCTTTGTATGCATTAACAGTGGTACCCTATGAAAATGATCCTTTGAACCATTATGATTAACACCTATTTGGAAATGCCATTTTTTTTCTTCTTAAATGGACCACTTATTGGAGTGACGAGCATGGTATACCTAGTTGAAATCACATTGTGCAGAAATAGGATTTCTTAACTTTATTTTCTACACTGATCTATTGGTTTCATGTCAGTATCAGTTGAGTAACTTCTATGTTTGCATCCTTAATTATCCTGTAACATTTATACTTCTAATTTCAATGATGGCAGTGAATCCGAAATTGATGTATTTGAGGAAATTGATAAGAAACGCCACGAAGAGGAGGAGGTATACCCCTTAAGATCTTTAATCTGTTGCATCTATGTGGTGTATTAGATTAACATTAGTAGGTGTATTGTGCAGGCTGTATGGAAAAAGTTGGTATCGGAACAAGGGGGGACAAGTAGTGAAGTGATATCTTCCCTTCCCTCCAGGCTTGTGACAGATAATGACATGAAAACATTCTCTGAAGCTATGAAGGCAATTGAAGTCCCCAAACCTGTGGTTGTACCTGGTATTGGAGGTAAACGGAAGGGTGAGCTTGGGAACTTAGACACTCAACATTATGGAAGAGGAAAACGAGCAAGAGAGGTTGGTTTATTTGTTCTTTTCGGCAGGTTGGGTAACATGTTAAAATGGGTTTTGGTTGAAACGAGCTGTTTAAGTATCATACAAAATGGGTCACATTGGGTTTACCCACATTTGTTATGCCCATTTGTTCTTATTTATAAATATAATTAGCTGATGTTTTATATTTGATATTTAAAAAATATGTTGCTACAATATTTTTATAAAATAGAACAAATTTTGGAGGTCGTAAACATTGTAAGTACGCTTTGGGCAGCTTTCAACGCATTTCCATTTCGAAATTGAAACTTCCAGTAATTGTGGCTGTTATGGATAATTGCATATAGCTTTTTGTTTCATTATTCTCAAATTTGTGGCTAATGTCTATGTTACTCTAATTAGGTGCGTTCCTATGAGGAGCAATGGACAGAAGACGAATTTGAGAAGTTGTGTCAAGTTGAAAATCCAAATTCACCCAACCATAAAGAACTAAAAGAACAGGACTTGCCTATTGTCAGTAGTGAATCTGGCATGACTACTGTTGCAGAAGGTAGCGGGCTGCCAAAAGTAGACTCAATGCAACCTTCTGAAGATGTGACCATTCAACAAATCAATGACGAAACTCCATCATCGAGAAGGGGTCGTGGAAGGCCTAAAAAGAAGTCAACTCCAATTGGTTTTCCAGCTTCTTCATTACCTCTTCCTTCTCTTGCTAAAAGTGTTTCTCCAACTGCTGGTCAGATTCCTCAGTTGAATGTTACTAGCCCTTCTGACAGTGGAAAGTCAACAGCTACTTTGACTTCTGCTACTAATGCCACCCTGGCAGTGCCTCCTGGTTTTCAGCAAACCGCCGATCATCCTCCTGGTTTTCAGCCAACAACCACTGATCATCCTCCTGGTTTTGAATCATTGACCACACCCCCTCCAGGCTATAAGCCAATCATCACTCCTGGTTTTCAACAAATTACACCTCCACCCCCTGGATTTCAACCAAAAAGCACTTCGACCCCACCTTTGGTAGTTTCTCAATCCACCCCTACTGTTATATCCAGTTCTCAATCAACCCCAACTGTTCCTGCTGTATCCCAGGAAACCTCTGCACCTACCTTACCGGTGGGTTCCATTTCGCTCCCAGTAGTTTCTCCAACCTCTGCTGACTCTCAGCCTGCTATATCTCCTTCTGCAGAGACAACTGGCAGAGGCCGGGGTCGTGGTCGGGGTCGGGGTCGAGGCCGGGGTAGAGGTCGTGGTAGAGGTCGTGGTGAAATAAATGAAAGTGAGGCTGATGTGCCCCTAGCTGATGTGCCCCAGCCCAGGGGTAAGAAGTCGCATAATGTGGTATTAGGTATTCCTGGTGTTAAAGCATCATCTCCAGTCAGCAAGCCAGAAACAGGTAGCCTTGCGGTTCCATCTACTGCTTCTCAAAAAGTCAATGAGCCTTTAGCTTCCGGGTCAACTACTGTAAATGCTGCAACTAACACACCTGTTGCGGCGACAGTTGGTACTTCTGTAACTGTGCCCCCTTCTAAAACCTCCAAATCTGATACAGCATCACCAGTAACATCAGTGCCTGCTACCTCTCTGGTTACTACTGATGTTGGGACACCAAAGACTCCGGTTTCTGTTCCTGTTAGTTCTGAGACAGCCACACCAGCTGTTTCTGTTCCCTCTGGGTCTCATTCTGTGTCTCCTAATCCTGAATTGAAGCCAGGTAGAGGACGTGGAAAAAAGTCTCAGAGTGGGACAGACCCGCCACGTCGCAGGCAAAGGAAGAAAGATGATACAGTAGATGCTCAAGAGCCAAATTCTAATGAGCCTGCACAGAAGAAAACACGAGTTTCTTCTGGTAGAAAACCTGTTGCAACTAGAAGAACATTAAGGAGTGAAGCTCAAAAGAACAACCAAGATTCCAAATTAGCTGAACCATCTTCCTTGCATGTGAAAGAAAACACGAGTACATTAGCAGATGTAAATGTATCAAGCAAGTCTGCTGATGCTAGTACAGTAGATACTAGTGCAAGTATCCATGGGGAGAAGGTTGCTGGACCAAAGGACAGCTCGCTGGCAACTAGGTCAGTTTCAAAAGCTCATGATGTTAATGTACTAAGCACGTCTGCTGATGTTAGCACAGTGGATGCTAGTGTAAGTACCCAAGCGGAAAAGGTTGCTGGACCAAAGGACAGTTCGGTGGCAACTAAGTCAGTTTCAAAAGCTCATGATGTTAGTGTATCAAGCAAGTCTGCTGATGCTAGCACAGTAGATACTAGTGCAAGTATCCAAGGGGAGAAGGTTGCTGGACCAAAGGACAGCTCCGTGGCAACTAAGTCAGTTTTAAAAGCTCATGATGTTAATGTAGTAAGCAAGTCTGCTGATGTTAGCACGGTTGATATTGTAAGTACTCAAGCGGGGAAGGTTGTGGAACCAAAGGACAGCTCAATGGCTACTGAAGCAGTTCCAGAAACTCATGATGTTAATTTATTAAGAAAGTCTGCTGATGCTAGCGCAACAGATACTAGTGTTACCGAAGGGGAGAAGGTTGTGGAACCAAAGAAGAGTTCAGTGGCAACTGAATCAGTTTCGAAAACTCAAGATGTTAATGTATTAAGCATGTCTGATGCTGGCATAGTAGATGGTCGTGTAAGTACCCAAGTGGAGATGGTTGTGGAACCAAAGGAGAGTTCTGTGGCAACTGAATCAGTTTCAAAAACTCAAGATGTTAATGTAATAAGCAAGTCTGATGCTAGCACAGTTGGCGGTAGTGTAAGTACCCAAGGGGAAAAGGTTGTCAAACTCAAGGTAGCAACCGAGAACAAAGATAAGGCAACTGAGTGCAGTGGTTCAGAAAAAGCTGACATGGATTCAACAGACACTTTGGTGCCCAAAAATGAACTTTCTGCCGAAAATAAGGTTTTGAATGTTATTGTATTTGGTTTCTGTAGCTTTCTATTGTCTTTATTATTGATATAGTTTAATTCAGTCATAATCAGTGATTTATGGATATGCAGTCTGAAGAAAAAGATCCTGCATTGAATGACGCAGGCATTCTGCAAACCGTGGAAGCTAATCCTTCGGAAGAAATTCCCGTTGAAGAAAATGTAGTCGAAATTGTTCAGAAGGCACCTTCCCCTGTTCTGCAGGTTTGTATTCTAAAAATGTAACATGTATGCTTCTATATATGTCTTGTATGTTTATGTGCAATTTTGTGCTTATAATGCTGCAGAGTGAATCAAAGAAGACTGAGATCACTGGAAACGCCCCACTGGAAACTGAAGCCACTTCTTCTGGAAAGCTGGAAGAGATCTCTCAGGGAAAAGTTGAGCATGGGGATAGGGAACAAGTAGCTGATGAACCCACAAAGGAATTCGAGGATGTACAAGGAGCTGATGAACCCTCAAAGGAAGTTGTGGATGAACCAGGTGCCATTGAACCCACAATGGACCTTGTAGATGAACAAGGTGCCGATGAACCCGCAAAGGAAGTTGCGGATATACACGGAGTGGATGAGCCTGCAGAGGAAGTTGTGGATGAACAAGGTGCCGATGAACCCGCAAAGGAAGTTGCGGATATACAAGGAGTGGATGAGCCTGCAAAGGAGGTTGTGGATGAACAAGGTGCTGATGAACCCACAAAGGAAGTTGCGGATATACAAGGAGTGGATGAGCCTGCAAAGGAAGTTGTGGATGAACAAGGTGCTGATGAACCCGCAAAGGAAGTTGCGGATATACAAGGAGTGGATGAGCCTGCAAAGGAAGTTGTGGATGAACAAGGTGCTGATGAACCCACAAAGGAAGTTGCGGATATACAAGGAGTGGATGAGCCTGCAAAGGAAGTTCTGGATGAACAAGGTGCCGATGAACGCGCAAAGGAAGTTGCGGATATACAAGGAGTGGATGAGCCTGCAAAGGAAGTTGTGGATGA
The DNA here is from genome assembly GCA_022545495.1 of Chrysanthemum lavandulifolium. Taxonomy (NCBI): domain Eukaryota; kingdom Viridiplantae; phylum Streptophyta; class Magnoliopsida; order Asterales; family Asteraceae; genus Chrysanthemum; species Chrysanthemum lavandulifolium. Next base: position 221,842,115 of record CM040242.1, on the reverse strand, counting down.
ACAAGTTGCTGATGAACCCACAAAGGAAGTTGTGGATGATAGCAACAAGGAATCATCAGAGCTTTCTGCTACGCAGGTAAACTCAAGCACACTTTAGCCATGCAGTTTCTAAGAAATTTATAGGAGTTGAAGTCTGCGTACACCTATCTACTTGCATCATTCTAGTTTGTGCTGTTGAGTGTTAACCGAGGCGGAGCTAAGAAGGGGGCAGGGTGGGCAGCTGCCCCCTCAAAACTTTCCAGCGTAGTGTAGTTTTTTCAGAAATTCTCGTGCTTGTCGTCGTTTTGCCCCCCTTTAAAACCAAATAAATGAAATAATTCAATTGGTAAAGTTGAACAAAAGAGCTCCATGGTCTGGATGGTCCAGTGTTGCCGGAGATGGAGTTGCTTTTTTAAAAGAAGATGGAGTCGTTATATCAAAAGGGTGGACAAATTAATGCTGTTTTTGTTGACTGTTTTGTGTGGGTGGTGAAGAACCACGTGTATTTAGTCTTTTTTTGTTGTAATTTGTAAGTTAGAAGTACATTGATCTTTTGATCTATTTCTCTATTAATAAAAGTAAATTCTTCTTAATAAAAGGTATTGATTCTTGTTTTTTTTGCTGTAAAGTTTATGATCAAGTGTTACATCATTTGTTCAAAAAAAAGTGTTGCACACTGAATATATGATATCAGTGTCTTTAAAGTGTTTCTAATACTAAAGACTTATTTTATTTTTTTCAATTCTTATCAACAAATACAAAACGCCTTCTTTGTTATGAGAAAATGTATAGGTTAATATGATGTTGAACTTGGCACAATACTACTGGCATATCTCTAGTTATAATCACTTCTGTTATTGTATCACACACCACACCAGACCTGACCCGACTTCTCATTTATTCATTGCTAGTCTTTTTTAAAAAAAAAAAAAAAATCTTTTTCAGCTCATTGTATTAGGAAACTTTTTTTGCCCCTTCTCAGAAAGTATTCTAGCTCCGTCCCTGAGTGTTAATAAGGCAGCATAATTCACACCGTGGTACATAAGGTCTGTATGTGTTGGCTGGGCACAGGACAAAGCACTTGTCTAACCAAAGTAAGGATCATGCCATACAGAAATTCCCAAAAGATTACGTATATAGATAGCTTAGAACATCATCAATAGTTGGTGAATTTGAATTGTCGTGCATATGAGTAATTATTGACACTAACATCTTGTGCATTAAATCTATGGGCATTTATGCGAGACTCGCCTGCTAGTGTGTTAAAGAGCCATCAGATACTATTAGCAATGTAACCATCTAACTTTGAGAATAAGTAAATTGGGTTAGCCACTAGCATTCATTAGTTGAATCATTGATTTACATTAATAACATCCTATTAACCTAAAGCCCTTAAAAACTGATCATAGGCAAAAGATGGGACATTGGGAGGCATAATTGTGAATCAACAGAACATGGGTGAATTTGTACAGTATGTTCCTTGAAAAAGGTGCTGAGTGTGTTTGGATTAAATTTTAATTAAACCAGGTCTTCGATAATTATGTTTGCTTTGTATAACGACTAAAAAAGATGTGTCTGGCTTTAATGATTACATATCCTGGATCCCTCGGCCTTGGAGAAGCCAGTACTGATGAAACAGCATTGGAGACCTGTGGTGTGTGTATGAAGAAATACACCAGATGCTTTTGCTGAGACAGAACAACCAAAATAATGCTTGAATTTCCATATACGTGAGATTGCATATTCTTGTTACCTTTATCTTATACTTTTCTACTAATGAAACTTGCAGGTCGAAAAGGAGCACCCTGACATTGCTGCTGACACTCTGATGACGGAAGCCAATTTATCTGACATGGTCCAGGATGCATCTCAAGGAGAAGCCGGACATGAGAAAGTGGAAGATGTTAGTGGCATTGTGGAGAATGTAATTGATGACATGGACACAGATGTCAAGGCCTCTGAAAGCGTCATGGATACTTCCCTGGGGGGAAGTGAACATGAGAAACAAGAGCTCAGCAGGAGCGATGCATTGGGTGGGATTGAGAAGGTAATCAGTAACGAGGAAAAATCAACAGTTGAAACAACATTGGGTGGGATTGAGAAGGTAACTGATAGTCAGGAAAAATCAACGGTGGAAACAACAACAGTTCTTCCTGCCGTGCTGGTAATTCACACTTTCTTGTTGAGTTTCTCACTCGCTGACAAGTGGTTTTGTGTAATTGTATCTGGCTATCTGCTGTGCTTTATTTTGATCTTATTTTATTGTTTTCTTCTATTGATGAACTGCGCAGGAAGAACATGAAGATGGAAACACTGACAGAGGCACACCGATAGAGACAGATGAGAAATCCCCTGAAAAGATGCAGGATGCCCGCTTGGGAGAATCGGGATTGCTAGATGGTTCAGGTAGCATTGAGAAAGATGTGAATGTAGGAGAGCAATCAACGAAAGAACTTCCTGCTGCAAAGGTACCATTGACCTTACTCAAATTGTATATATATATTTTTTTTGGTCTTACATGTGGGTGTGACGTCTTTGTTGCTTATATCCACCATTGTCTAACTTCTAATGATCTCTGTAATCAATTTATGGACACTGTAGGAGGAAACAGAGGTTTCCGAAACCATTGATAGTGCTATGCTGGTGGAGACGGAAGCAAAACCATTCAAAGAGGATAGTGATGGTGTGCATGGAGAGACCGTTGCTGAAACCCAGGAGAATACAAATGCACTTCCTCCTGAGCAGGTAAAACACCGCCTGCCGTATATTCATCATAAAATTGCAAACAAACCCCTGATATGCAGGTGTTCAGTTGCTGTATTTTCTTCATAATATTGTCGTAATATACGTGTTCTATTGTGTGAAATGAACATGTTCTCCCCTTTTAATTTACATATAACTCATACAGGATGAAAGAGGAAATTTGGAAACTGATACCAAAAATCTAGAGGTGGCAGAAGCTGGATCTGTCAAAATAGTGAATGTAGCCATGCAAGTAGAAACTGAAAATGAGAACCAGAAAGAACAAGATGTTGATTCATTAGATGTGACTCGTGATGAGCTTCATGTCGAACAGGTCCGAACTTTTGTATATGCTGTTTCATCGCTCTAGGATGTAATATTCCTGATTTCTTCTCACTTTTACTTGAATTTGTGAATGTTGCAGGCTGAAGCGAACAGTCCTGAAAGGATCAACACAGAATCTCAAGATAAAACGCAGGCTGAATCCACCAATGAAGTAGAAAAACCCATTGAGAACAAAAGTCGGCATGCTGAAAAAGAACAGGAACCTCCTGTTGAGATTGAGGAGGCAACAAAAGAGCATCATGTTGCAGAAACACTAAATCAAGAAAAGGAAGGTTCTATTAGTGGTCAAAGTGAAGGGAACAAGCACGATATCTCAACAGATGCTGGGAAAATAGAAGTAACAAGTCACCCAATCGTGAAGGCTGATGAGATCAATGTTGAAGTAAATGAAAATGACGTCGTTCCACCAAGTGTTGAAGAACAAGATCCTGTTGCTGAAGTATCGGGTGGGGGAGATGACAAAGATCCTATTGATGTCGAAGAACAGAGTGGTGAGAAATTGGAGACAACAGAAGTAGTCGACTCAATAGTGGAATGTGGAGATAGTGTTGTTGCTCCAGTTGCCGATGAAGTAGAGATTACCAAAGGCCCCAGTGAGGAAGGGGATGTCATACATTCTAGTGATGATGTCGAAGTACATAAAGATGAGATAACAGAAGTGACCGAAGCTAATGATTTAACAAAGGAATGTGGCGCTGATGTTACTCTGATGGTTGAAGAACAAGAAATTCCTGCTAATAGCTCTATGGAGGAAACCAATGCTACTGCTTCTGAAACAGGGATGGGTAATTTGACTATGGAAGGACAAGCTGCAGAAAAGTCCATAGAGGGAAGAGTTACCAAGCCTTTTGAAGTAGTGGCCGAGGATTCAACTATGGAAGAACAAGTTGTAGAAAGGTCTATGGAGGAAATAGCAGCCGACCCATCAGAAACAAAGGCCGAGGATTCGACTATGGAAGATCAAGTAGCTGGTAAACAACAAGAACCAGAAGTCGGCGCAGAAAGGTCTATGAAAGAAGACGAACCCAAAGCTTCTACTGAAACAGGGGCAGATGAGTCAAATATCCCAGAAAAAGTAGCCGGAAAGGAACCAGAACAAGAAATTTTCGCTGAAACTTCTATGGAGGAAGTAGACGCCGAACCTTCTAAAACAGGGGTCGATGATTTGACAGTCCAAGAAGTAGTGACTGACAAGGAACAAGACCAAGAAGTTTCTGCGGAAATCACTGTGGAGGAAGGAGACACCAAGACTTCTAAACCTGAATCCGATGATCAAACCATCAAAGAACAGGTAGAAGGAAATATTCAAAAAGACCAAGAAGTTGCTGCAGGAAGTTCTGTGGAGGAAAGAGAAGCGGAACCCTCTAAAACTTTGGCTGATGATGCTACAAACAAAGAACCAGTGAGCGAGAAACAGGAACTAGAAGTTGCCGCAGAATGCTCCGAGGAAAAAGAAGCCGAGCCTTCTGAAGCAGGGGCCAATGTAACAATGGAAGACCAAACAGCCAGTGAAGAACTGCACCAGGAAGTAGTGGCAACAGTGACCAATGATTTAAAAAGTATTGAAGTTGGTGAAAAGAAACACAAACAAGATGTTGCAGAAACCTCCAACGAGGACAGAGAACACACATCTTCTAAAGCAGAGGTTGATGCTCATGATTCGCCAGCCGAAGGACAAGTAGCTGGCAAGGATCAAGATATTGGTGCAGAAATTTTAAGTGAAGGAAAAGACGGCTCATCTTCCGGCAATGATCGGCCTAGTTATTTAATTTAACAAATGAGGTCGAACAAACAGAAATATTTAGCTGTAATTATGGTTTAGCTTTTTGCATGTGCAATGCCACTTAAACATTAAAACTGCTCCATGCGCTTGAACTATTCCGTTTTACTATTCGGTAGATATCATGGCTTAGTATTTATATATGTTAGCTTTTTGCAGAGCTCGATGCCAATGTCTTCTAAACAGTGTACTATAATGTCGGCTCCTCTTAATTGCATCTTGCATCTAAGATAGGGTAGCTGCTATATTTCCACACTTGTGTTATACAAGAGACATCAAGTATAATGGAAGGTGATGGTCAACTAAAATTCAGTTTTACACTTGGTCATTGTGTTTGCTAGTTTACAGGTGTTTGAAGTTCATGCTTTTTCTAGCCGACTTGGGTAAATCATTATGCCAATACAACGCCTAAAATACCAATACTTATGATTCCAATTAACGTCATAAACAATCTCTCCTTCCTAATCTATGACGACCAGTATCGATCTACAAACAAGGTGATTGTTGTTGGATGTTCAAAAAAAAAAAAAAAAAAGGTTAATTGTTGCAAATGTAACGCAAGCATTTTGGTGATTGAAATTAATGTAAAAGAATGAATACCAACCTTTTTTTTGCAATAAAATCAAGATACTGGAGGTGATGGATTAGGATGGTTAGAAAGTTTAGGATGTTAATGGCATCATATTTGGAGTAGCTAAGCTGGCGGCTACACTATTAGTATATTCCCTTTTCTTAATTCTTAAGAATTAATTACATATCCTAGAGTACTAATTCCATATTAACTTCAATGTACTCTGAGCAGAAGCGTAAATTTTACAACTGACGATGTATGATTGCTTAAGACTGACAGCTAAAATGATGCTACTAATCAACATAAACACAGATAAGTGTTTTTGTACCATAAGATTAGTCCATTCTTTAGACAATAAAAAACAAATTAGTAAGTACAATCTGTACATTATGAGACTTTATTGCCAAATTTTCACTGAACTTATTCACTAAACATCATTTATTTAACTTTATACTCCAAAACATTTCACCAACATATTCTATCAGCATAGACAATGACTTGATGGCATATTTGGTCAGGTTAACTTGATGGGCATGAATTTACTTTATTAATCACAAAACAAATAGAAATGAAATATGATACTTTGTTTCTTTCATTAAATAATTTGTTAAAAAATCGCAATTACAAACCACAAAATCTCAATACAATTGTACCTAACTCTTTATCTAACAGTTTCATCCTCATATACTCAAAAAATAACATTTCTTATCTAAAATTAAACCTCGACGACTAATCAATCAAAATACGTTTAACAGCCTTTGAAGCCGACTGCAAACGAGGAAATGAAGGTGAAACCAAACTCCTAGATGACGACTGGTTCATAGATTCGACGATAAGATTAGTAATGTCCTTTAGCGGCTTCCTATACTTGTTCATCTTTTCTTCTTCAACGTCATCTTCATGCCAAGGTTAGCATCACCAGCTTTGTTGATAGATAAAAATGGAGGGATGTTCTCTTTATTAATATCGTGATTTTGGCGTAAAGAGATCATTGAATTCATTTTTCTGATGCTTCGAAAATGAAAGAATGGATTTATAAATATGTGAGGATGTTTTTTTTCGTTTGGAGGGATGATTTTTATGTTGAAAATTTGGGTTTTGGCCATTAAAAGAGGGAAATGTAAACTTGAAAATATTTTTACTTATGGTTTTGGATAATTTTGGATTATGGCGCCAAGGACATGTCTTGTACTACCATTTAAAACATTTGAATGCAATTTTTTTTAATCTAATTTGGTAGTACGAATATAATTTTAGTTTTGGGACTTCTATTTATTGAATATACATCTACAATTAATATATTGTCATTTGGGTAGACAGGCATTTTATCGAGACCAACAACTACAAAACAAAAATGTAATAACTATAAAACAAAAGTGGCAGAATGTACAACGTTGGTCACGAAATTTTATGGGTGGACAAAGGCATTTTATCGAGACTAACAACTACAAAACAAAATTGTAATAACTTGGTTAAGAAATTTTATGGGTGGACAAAGGAAAAAACAAATTTATTGATTGATATATCATAGCATCAGAAATAAGCAAAACCCACCGGAAATCTATTGATTGATAGATCATACCAATTTAATTATATAAGATGACATTCCGATCAGTTTATCTCATATAACAAATCACAAATACAAACATACAAAGCAGTTTATCATATAAGGAAATCATGCCTACATTATAATGTAGGCAATTACCTACATTTTCTTTGTAAAAAATTTTAAAATGTGCGATTCGGTCCTCAAGTACATCCCTGATACATATTTTCCCCCTGTCCCTATTTTTTTTTACAAAAGAAATGTAGGTAATTGCCTACATTATAGTGTAGGCATGATTTCCCCATAAACATATAGATGGTTGTGGTGAAGTTGTTGTTGTGAATGATAATTTTGTTGTCGGTTTTTTGTGGTAATAACATTTTTAATAGCATTGTTGACTAGGGTTGTTGACTTATTCTATTTCGCTAAATATGACAAATGATGCGGTATGATACTTTTTTTTCTTTATAATTATTTTCATATCTATTTGTTATATATATATGTGTAGTAATGTGTGTGTATATATATATATATATATATATATATATATATATATATATATATATATATATATATAGTGTATCTTTATTTTAAGAACTCATAAGTCAGAATCGAGAACCCCTTTTACTCCTAGTTATACATAAGGTATATCATGTCAATGCATAATGGCATTTTGAAAATAAATGTAACTTAATTTGATAGAAAAATAAAGTAAGGGCAAAATGGGAATTTAATTGTTCCCTAAAAATTGGAAGGAACCGGTTTACATCCATCTCGCTCTCTCTCTCCTCTCAAAACCTAAAACCGCCTCTCCCTAAATCCTAACAACCGCCACCCCAAAGTAGATCTGTTACATCCATAATTATTGATTGAATTAGCCCAACAACATATGTAATTAATTAGGTGAATGGCTTATAATTTATGTAGATTTCTTATTCAACATCCTCACGTTCTATTGGTTTGGGATTGCGTTCTTGTATATCATGTCGGTCATAGATGTGTAATTGATATTACATCGAATATATTATCTATCTAAACTATGATTGAGAATGGTCCAAATGTACTATCCTAATTGTTAAGTGTCTGAGGGAATATCTTTGTTTTGTGATGCACTTTTTAAATTTCTACTTTAGATCATTTTTTCGAAGCTATTATAACTTATATTTAATTGATACACATTAGAGCTTTTGTTTGAGGCATCACGAGGTGGAAATAGTTATGCCAATTGGAAAAGCTAGATAATTAGCGAATCAGTCAACATTAATGAGTTAGTTAAGATTATTCCCCAAAGTGTAGGTGTAGGCCAACAAAAAACATCCTGGTGCAACAAAGGGTATACATAATAACAGGGGAATGAAGGAAAAACACTATGGTTTTATCCGAAAATTCATTTGTTGCTACATACTCTATGTTGCAACAAAATTTGCTACGATGACCTACACCTAAACTAGGAACAGTCTCGACTAACTTCTAAACCTTGCCAAAGTTTTCCTAATTTGCTGGCTCTTCCTTGTTGACACAACTATTTCAACCTCCACCAAGACATGTCTTATGTAAAGTTCTTGATTTATGAGAATGCATCCTCACCCGAGATATGAAGTTATCTCTTTCAAATAACACAACCTTTCGAGATTTCGAAAATGATTTAAGAGCTTGTATAAAAATAAACTAAGTCATATTTTCAAAGCAATCACCCATATTCCGGTTCTTCTATTACATAATTTTCTTTATGTGACTCATTTGACCTGTTTGAGATAAAAGACGACCCAAATCGACTCTATCTTTTTACTACGCTTTTCATCTTTTGTCCTCTCTAACTATATAAACAAATTATTCCATGTGATGTTTCCTTCTACACTTATTGGGACTGGGGAGATCTGGACTATGATGAAGACTATTAGTGTTACACATTACTTAAATTATGAGGAAGGTTTGTTCGATGTTAGCCCACGAGTTCTGGTTTTGGCTTTACAATTATTTCATTGTTGGTCTCAAAGTGGGTTTAAATGCAACAGGTTGCCGAATATGGTGGAAACGTTGGTTACTTCGCAAGAGACAATAATGTTGATGAAGCGGCGGTTATTCCATATACATTTTACATTATTTTATTTTTATCCGAGATAACTAAATGTATGGTTCATGTTTGTTATAGTCATCCATCTTGCAACCGAAAGTCGCAATTCATCGTAATATTCTTCTTAGTGTGGTGCATTATGTGGCTCAAAGCTAATTTCCTAGACAATGCATCGGTTAAGGTAAATCTTTTTAACATACGAACTTATATTTATGTGAAAGAACTCATTTTGTTGAGACCTATACAAAGTTGTATACTTACTATTTTGCTTCAGTTCCTAGTATATCATTTATATTCTCAGAATTATGAAGAAGCTGCAAAGCTCCTTCTTTTCTTAGGTTATATATGACAGGATATTGTATGTCTTGATATAGTTTAGTTTGACATGATATGATTATTGAATTCTTAAAAAGTGTTGGTTGATTATTTTTTCACATATATGTTTACGTATAAATCATAGATGTTTACGTTTAAAACATATATGTTTACGTATAAAAACATATATGTTTACGTATAAAACATATATGTTTTGTGTTTGATTTATAAAACTTTTATGTTTTGTGTTTGGATTATAAAACATTTATGTTTGACAAGTCTGTTCTCAAAACATACACGTTCTCATGAACATGTATGTTTTGATAGTTGTTTATGATTAAATATGTTTGATATACACAAGATTGTGTATATGCGTTATGATCGTTATGATTAATTTTTGTTTTTTATTTGTTGGAGGTTTAATTGTTTTTGTACATGCTTGTTTCAGATTGATGAAGATGATGATATCATTAAAGACTATGGAGTGGATTAATACAAATATACATGAAGATAATTTGCGACTTTTGAAGATATATGATTCTTGCATATGTGTTTTTTGTACTTGTAATTAAATGAAATGTAACATTTATGTATATGGATCTTGTTTTTTCGTTTATAATGGTTTATGTTTTTTAATTTATGCTTCAAACTTCAAAAAAATAATAATAATGCTAGCAAAAAACATACATGTACTTCACTAAAAACAAAACATGCTAGCAAAATACATACATGTACTTCACTAAAAGCATACATGCTAGGAAAAAACATACATGTACTTCACTAAAAAAAATACATGCATGCACATGTGAGATTATGAAACCATGCTTTAAAAAAAAAAAAAAAAAAAAAAAAAAATCCGAAAATTTAGGAATGCTTAAAATCGGGATTTAATAAAAAATAAAAATAATATAAAAATTGTGTTTTACTATAATACCCTTTTGGATTAATAATAATTTTAATATTTAAAAAATCTTATTGGTTTAGAAGGGTTCTCATAGTTCTCGTGACTTAATGTAGTTCTCAAAATAAAGGTCCCTATATATATATATATATATATATATATATATATATATATATATATAGAGAGAGAGAGAGAAAGATGGGATACTTTGAGAAAAAGGCATATAATGAGAAGCCTAGGAAGCAAGTAGATGTTGCCACGTCTCCCCGCCCCATCAGATTTTATTTTTAACTGCTAGGGTCATTTTGGTCTTTTTACGTCAAAACTTGAGTATATATAATCTTTTTCTATCTTTTTCATCTCTTTTCTTCTCTCGCAATCAACTTCACCGTCGCATTGTGTAACGATTGAATTTTAATGGAGATGTCAATTGAGTTTTCATCATCGACAAGTAATAATCAGTGTTCAACATCAATAGTTAACCAGTGTTCAACATCAGCAGTTAATCAGTGTTCATCATCAAGTAATACCCTTTGTTCAACATCAACAGTTAACCATTGTTTATCATCAACAGATAACTCACTTTCAACTAATGATGATAGTAAGATCTTATTATCTTATTATTTTTAATTTTTTTTTTAATTTATATTAAAAAATTATTATATAGTGATGCAGTTGATTTAAAGCATTGATGCAGTAATTTAATTGATGCAAGAATTTAATTGAGATGCATTAGGTTTATGAGGTTAAGTTAGTTTAAAACCTTGATGCAATAATTTGATTTTTAAACATTGATGCAGTATTTTAATTGATGCAGTAATTTAATTGATGCAGTTTAATTGACATGCATTATGTTTATGAGGTTAAGTTAGTTTTAGTTATTTTTTAATTGAGATGCAGGAGGTTTTAGTTTTTTATCGTTTGAGGACTAGTTTCGTTAAGATTTTGAGGCCTGGTAATGTTAAGTGTTGTTTATTATATAGTGATGCCGTTTATTTAAAACATTGATGCAGTAATTTATTTGACATGCAGTAATTATATAGTGATGTAGTTTATGAGGTTAAGTTAGTTTAAGTTAGTTTTTAATTGAGATGCAGGAGGTTTTAGTTTTTTCGCGTTTGAGGACTAGTTACGTTAAGTTTTTTAAGACTAGTAATGTTAAGTGTTGTTTAAGTTTGTAATAGCGATTCTGTGTTTGATGAAGTATGTTTTTAATTGAGATCCAGTAGGTTTTAGTTTTTCACGTTTGAGAACTAGTTACGTTAAGCTTTTGAGGACTAGTTACATTAATTGTGTTTTATTCAATAGTTTTTGAATTCAGATGTTAGAGGTTTTAGTTTTTTTAACATTTTGTGTACTAGTAACATTAAGTGTTGTCTGATTAATGTGTTTTGCTTAAGTTTTTATTTAGCGATTGTGTGTTTGATGCAGTAGGTTTTAGTTTTTTTGCGTTTGATGACTAGTTACATTAAGTTTTTGAGGACTACTAACATTAAGTGTTGCTTAAGAGGTTTTAGTTTTTTTAGCGTTTTCTTAATTTTGTTTTTAGCGATTGTATGTTTGATGCAGTAGGTTTTAGTTTTTTTGCGTTTGATGACTAGTTACATTAAGTTTTTGAGGACTACTAACATTAAGTGTTGCTTAAGAGGTTTTAGTTTTTTTAGTGTTTTATTAATTTTGTTTTTAGCGATTGTATGTTTGATGCAGTAGTTTTTAAAGAGAAAGAGAAGGACAATTTGTTTTTTAACAGTAGATAATTACAACATGGATTTATACTTAGCTGCAGATTCCAGCAGTAGAACACCCTAGCAGTAGTTACTAATGTTGGTATGATTGAAATTGCTTCTGGTGTATACACCTAGAAGTTGATAGCATACACCAGAAGCAGTTTCAACCATACCAACAGTTGTTACCAGCAGTAGATAACATTGTGATGCAGTAAAATTTTAGCATTTTGATGCATTAGGTTTATGAGGTTATGTTAGTTTAAGTTAGTTTTTAATTGAGATGCTTTTGTGTTGTTGGAGGTTTTTATCGTTTGAGGACTAGTTTCGTTAAGTTTTTTTAGGACTACTAATGTTAAGTGTTTCTTAAGTTTGTAATAGCGATTGTGTGTTTTGATGCAGTATGTTTTTAATTGAGACGCAATAGGTTTTAGTTTTTGAGGACTAGATACATTTGAGAACTAGTAATGTTAAGTGTTGTTTAAGTTTGTAATAGCATTTGTGTGTTTTATGCAATAGTTTTTGAATTGAGATGTAATAGGTTTTAGTTTTTTTTTAGCGTTTTCTTAAGTTTGTATTTAGCAATTGTATGTTTTAATAGTAGATAATCACAACATGGATTTATACTTAGCAGCAGATTCCAGAGTTACTACTGCTTGTATGATTGAAACAGTTTCTGGTGTATACACACCTAGGAGTAGATAGGATACACCAGAAGCAGTTTTAACCATACCAGCAGTAGTTACCAATAGTAGTTACCATCAGTAAAATTTTAGCATTATGCTGAAGTAGAATTTACACTGATGCATTATGTTTCTTTAAGATATAAATATTAAATTTGTAAAGTTATATTTAATATTGTTTAAAGTTTTTTTAGGACTACTAATGTTAAGTGTTATATGCGTTAATCATACAGATGTTCAAGCTGTTCGTGTAAAAGATCATGTTGGTTTTTATACTTGTGATGATAAAGGAAATAGAACGTGGTTTCCAGAAATTGATATTGGTGACAAACCTGTTGAAGGTTGTAAGTTTGTTTCTATTGATCAAGCGTATAATTTCTATAAAGATTATGGTAAAAGGGCTAGTTTTGTTGTTAGAAAAGGCGGTCATTACAAACCTAATAAAGGTGAAGACCCAAACTTGAAATGGTTTTTATGCTCAAGAGAAGGTACAAATGAAGGAAAAGAAGTTGTGGATGATTCAAAGAATGTTGTTTCTGAGCATAGTGATATTACTATGGATGAAAATGTTAAGGAAAAGAAGAAGAGGAATCGTGGTTCCTTCAGATGTGGTTGCTTGGCTAAAATGAGGATTAGGAAAATTGAAGGAAACTTGTATGAAGTATATACTTTTGTAGAAGGTCATAACCATCCGCTTGTTGCTGAAAAAGATATGATATTCATGAAGAGTTCCAGGGATATGACTTACACAAAACAACATTTTCTTTTTCAAGCATCAAATGCTAATATTGGTCCTTCTACGGGTTTTAAGTTGTTGAAACAAAAGTGCGGCGGGTTTGATAGAGTTGGGGCTACTGTGGTTGATTGCAAAAATCAAAAGAAGAAAATTAACTTGTTTATTGGTGATCGAGATGCCCAGATGGCTGTCGAAAAGCTTTTGAGCAAAAAGTTGCATACTCCTGGATTTTATGTCAATTATAAAACAGGAGATGATGATAAGTTGGTTGGCCTTTTTTGGGCTGATGAACAAGCTATAAAAGATTATGCCATTTTTGGTGATATCATCTCATTTGATGCCACTTTTCGATCAAACAAGTAAGCTTATATTGAATATTAATTTTTGTTAGTGTATAGTTGTGATTATTTCACTGCATCACTATTTAAATATCACTGCATATTTCTTTAATTTTTACTGCCTCAAACATTGAAACTGCTTCTGCTGTGATTATTTCACTGCATCACTATTTAAAGGTACATAGTTCAAAAATTTAGTGGGTGACTTTTATATTCTAAAGTGATGCAGTGAAGTTATACTAAAGTGATGCAGTAGATAAAAAATTGATGAATATATATTTTTTTTAATTGAATTAAACATACTCATATGATTGTAGGTACAAGATGGTATTCGTTCCTTTTACTGGCATTAATCATCACAATCGTTGTATTACTTTTGCATCGGGTTTACTCTCTGATGAGACTGTTGGTGCTTATAAGTGGTTGCTCGATGAATTCAAAAATGCGTTTGGTAAAAATCCAAATGTTGTTATAACTGATCAAGATCCGTCTATGAAAATTGCTATTCCAGAATGCTTTCCTAATACAAGACACCGTTTGTGCATGTGGCATATCATGCAAAAATTGACTACAAAGGTATTTTATTTTAAGATTTGAGGACTAGTTTCGTTAAGATTTTGAGGCCTGGTAATGTTAAGTGTTGTTTATTATATAGTGATGCAGTTTCATTTAAAACATTGATGCAGTAATATATTTGACATGCAATAGTTTTTAAAGAGAAAGAGAAGGACAATTTGTTTTTTAACAGTAGAGAATTACATGGATTTATATTTAGCAGCAGATTCTAGCATTAGAACACCCTAGCAGTAGTTACTAATGTTGGTATTATTGAAACTGCTTATGGTGTATACACCTAGAAGTTGATAGAATACACCAGAAGCAGTTTCAACCATACCAACAGTAGTTACCAGCAGTAGATAACATTGTGATGCAGTAAAATTTTAGCATTTTGATGCATTAGGTTGATGAGTGTCTAAATACTCATCATTTTATCTTGTTTAGAATGCCAAAACATCCGAAAACACTCGAAACACATCAAAATGATAAAATATCACAAACAAGTGTTTTATGTGTTTTAAATGCAAAACATCAAAATCGGTGAAAACGATCAAGTTTGCATAATTGGCGATTTAGTCCCCAAGTTTAGAAAGTTGTCAAAACTAGTCCCTGGTAATTCAAAAACTTGTAAAATGTCATTTAAGGTCCATGAGATTCAAAAGTTGTCAAAATAAACCCTTCAAAGTTTAAAATTTACAAAATGACAACTTTAGTCCCTCAAGTTTGGAAAATGTCAAATATAGTCCTTGGTTAATTTAAAAAGTGAAAATTATCAAATTTTAACCTTGTACTATTAAAAAATGACAAAATTGGTCCTTATAGTAAAATTTTGGAAAATTACAAGTTTGGTCCTTATAGTTACTAAATTGGCAGTTTTAGTCCTTGGACATTTAAAAAATGGAATTTTATGCAAATGGTCCTTGTACTATTCTTACTTGGCAGGTTTGACCCTTGTGATAAGTTTGGAAACTTGTCAAATCCAGTCCTTAAACTTTCAGAGAATTACATGAAAGGTCCTTGTGATTATTAACAAACCAAACGGACACCCCTTTATTAACTTAATACCCAAATCCAACCCAATCCACTAAACACAGCTGCTGGCCCAAACACACAAGCCCAACCAAAGTTTTAAGAATAAAACGCAGCCATCGCTCATCCTCCCAAAGCCACTCGTGTCCACTCCTTCTTCTCCACCTGTGCTGCCACCTTTCACCACCACCTGTCTTCTACCTTTACAGCTCCTTACCAACTCCCTAACACCTATCACATCCACCCAAAACGCATTAATTGATTAAACCCACTCAAAAAGCTTTCCCGCCAAAAATGACATTTGTCACAATTGATTAGCTGGATGGATCCAATGGTTCAAAAATGATGGGATTAACTCAGAAGTCGACAAGGAGTATAAAGGATCATTATAAATGGGAAAAGGTGCAATGGAGAAGAAGAAGTAGTGTAATTTAATTTTCGTATGTTGTTTTTAATAAATTTAAGTTTTCCAGTTTATGTTTAAGTTTTCAAGTGTTTTGTAATCTTATTTCGATGTAATAAAACATATTTTCGCTTCAATTTCAAGTTTTATTTACGTATCCGCTTTATGCAATTTTGAGCCAAAATCTCAAATTTAGCTTAAGTTGTTTGTGGTTGTTATTTTGAACTCAGAAGCTCTTAAAAGCTCTTATAAAGCTTCAGAAGCTATTAGGAATCTTACAACTCGGTTTAGTTTCAAAAGAAAATTCACAAAATATTCAAAATAGCTTGAAAATAAAAATTGGTGGGGAAGGTGCAAGAAAGTCAAGCATGTTGACTATGGATTGCTTATTGGTTTAGAGCTTTGGGAAGCTATAGGAGTGATTCTCACCCTTGGTTCTTTGTTTATGTTTGAATTCAAATTTGTAAGCTTATTCCTTCATTTTAGCCAACTACCATTTAAAAGCTTATATCGCTTATTTATGTGATTTAATGCTTCTTTGGTATTGATAAGTCAATATATTACTTAAAATAAGTTACTTGTTCTTTAGTTTTCTCATTGTTGAGTTTTCAATATTTCACTAAGTAATATTGCATAATAATGATTAGTAGGTATTAGTTGTTATTATCAGTATTTATGAGCTTAAATCAGTCCTTTATAACATTAAATGTGTGTATGAATCAATATATTTGCTTAAATCGGTGTTTAGCTTTAAAAGCTTCAAACCGCCTTATAAAGGGCGTTTGGATTTGCTTATTAAACTGTGTTTAAGGTTGTTAATGTCTTTGTTATTGGTTGATACATGTTACAATAGGATAATATAGCTCATTTAAGTCATAAAAACCAAGTCTTATTTGAGTAAAAGTCAAAATAGCTTCTAACTTTAATCTACTTGTCCACTGTTATGAATTTCATGATCCATAATCTTGTTTTCATGTGTACAAGTTGATAAAATTGATTAAACAAGTCTTAATTTAGCTTATTATAATATATTCAATCATTAAAATCAATCCCTAGTTCATTAAAGTCAAATTAGTTCATTTCTTTTAAAAGTCAAATTTTATTAGTCGGTTTTGAATAAACTTTAGAATTTTAGTGTGTTTATTACTAAGATTTAGCTTAAATCCTTTTGGGATATTGAAGTTTAGTCGCTTAACAAAATTAGAAAATAGTAGTTCACTTATAATTAGCTTATTCAAGGCTTATTCATCGACTTCTTTTGACCCTTTTTTAAAACAACTTGTGCATATTCATTTTCTTATTAGTCCATGTTGAAAAATCTTAAGCTAGTTAAGTGCCTTCTAGTCATTTTCATAAAAATTGTAGTTATAAAAATGCTTATTTTATTGTATATTTTCGCTTTTAAAAAAAATCAAAAAAATAAATAGTGCAAAAGTGCAGAACCAGAATTGAACACGGTCTGCACTGTAACACACGCACACAAAGAACCCCACACCATGCCAACGCTCATCGAGCACTTTGTGTAATCTTTTAACTTAGCTTTGGCCTTAAAGGATATGTAGTGTTAAGTTAGGAAAAATAAAAGAAGCAAAAGGAAAGAGTGGGACTCGAACTAGGGACCTCCACCCACCACCACGCCCAACACACCACTCCACTACCAACATGCCCTTGGGTCTTTTATGTTATATTTTGCATGTTAGTTCCTTTTATACCGCTTTTAATACTTAAGAGCTTATTGTCCATTTAGCTTTTACCGACTTATTCCAATAAGTTGTTGGCCCTTTTATTTTTCTTAGATTCCCATAGTGTAAAGTAGTTTCTATGATTTTTTGATTTTTCTAATTAGTTTTAATATTTTTAATCAATTAATTAGTGTTTTATAGTATTTAAATCATAATAAATAAAATAATAATCTAAAAAATATAAATCTTTTTCTAAAATTTTCTTTTATCATATAGTACGTAATAAAATTAGTTTTACACTGTAGGCCTTTTATTTCAATAATTTTACGCTTTTTGCTTGCGCCCAAATTATTTTTACACGTAACGCCTGTTTTCATTTTAGGTTACGTTTTAAGTTTATTTAGGTTTACGCTTGAATTAAAATAGTTTATTTAAGTTATTTTGTTTTGTAAAATAAACGTTCATCGATCTGTAAAAATAGTGATAGCGTTTATTTAATATATTTTATCTTTTTAATTTTCTTAATTTGCATTTAAGTCGCTGTAATTTGTATATCTTTTCTTTAGGTATAAATTTCTCAAAAACCTTATTGATCACTATCCTTAGTGATTATTCGACATCTGAAGTTGTTTAACACCAATTCATCCTCCGTGGGACTTAACGACCCGGGAATTCACTATATTCTCCAGGACTAAATTGCATTTGGTGTTTGAGCTGTTTTGAGTTTCTTACGGTTGGTCATTCACAAATGGCTAGCTTACAGAAGACAACTTGACGGTTTAGCACCAATCAAATTTTGGCGTCACGCACGGGAGGTCGAAGCGTGTTTTAAGCATTTCCGGATCCATTCTTGCACATATACCACCTTTTGTAAATGCTTTTTGTAAAGTTAATTAAAATCGAAAGTTCATTAACACTTTTCCTAAAGTGTTAACAACACCAAAAATATTTTCATTCTTTGTTTTATGGCATGTTTTTCAAAATCCAAAATATTCATCTTTACCCTCTTACCCTTTTTGATTCTTTATTCCTTTACCCTCTATCCTTTTGATTCTAAACTTCTTCTATTCTCATGGAATCTCTCGACTACTTTAAACTGGAACGAAGTTGAAAAACATCCTATTTTATCACAAATGTCAAGAATTGTGTTGTTCGTGATGATCCATTGATTCTGCGTAGGAAATAGAACGAGAAACCGGGGTGACAAAGGACCGTACTTCCTCTAATAATGGAGGTGCTAACACGTCCAACCTACGGTTATCCAAAGATCTAATCCTCGATTGCTCTTAAGCCGTCTAAAATTGATCCTACACTTTCACGATTTAAGGTTAAAAGCAAACATGCGAATTTAGTCCGGTGACCAAAGAAGAATGACTTGCCTAAACTTCACGCTTCTCAAGAACCGAACCGAGTCCATAACGGAAGTAGTGGAAATTGCTAGCTCTCGAGCACACCACTTGTCCCACCTCCGGATTTTTCAAAATGTTCTTCGAGTCCTAATAGTCATTCAGATCACCATGTTGATTTTGTTGATTCTTTGAATGAACTGATTCCTTCTCATAACTCTCAAATAGAATCGTTTATTCCTTGTGTCGGTTGTGGTGAGCCTCTTTATGGTTCACCCAGAATGTGTACGTGTATGCAGTGTGGTAATGATATTCGTAACGGAGTTGTTTGTTTTGTGGTTCGAGGAATTCATTTGATTATGATCCTAATCCGAACTCATTTAACGACTCCTCAAATTTTTCTAATTACCCACCACACCGACTTATCTTCATACAATCAACAATATCTTGTGAATTTTGTGGTGGTCCTCACCAAGGATTTGAATGTCAATCCGAAACACGTTTGTCTATGAACAGTTTCCGGTGATGCTCGGAACTCGTTATGACCAATATCCATATGATTCACCAATCCAGCTCAGCAGTTTCACTATTGTGAGAACGTGGAGGTCCCATTTCACTACGATTGTCAAACAGGAATCCATTTCCTTGTAACAATTATGACTATCCATATCACGACCAATCTCCACAAAGTTAAATGACTCAAACTCCTCGGCAAACTCAACAAGACACTTATCTAGAGCTCGAGTCAATAAAAGAATCAAGAGTTGAGTAAGACAAGATTTCATAATGTTCCCGCTTTTCTTGTGTATATTGTGGGGTCCTCATGATGATTATCAATGTCAACCTTCCGGTTTGGACAAATCTCCACCCCACAATATCCCGTCATTCAAAATTCACATGAGAAATCCATGGAAGAATTGCTAGTCAAGAGCAAGTCGCTAAGATAAATTCCCAAATTGCTTTTGAAAAATCTATTAGGGAATTAATTGCAAAAGAAAAAGCACCAGATCTAGCTCTCAATTTCGCTTTTATTCTCGATGACAATGATGATGAGGATACATTTGAAGATTCATCAAGTTCATCGGTGGATATTCCAGCAGTTGAGATTCATTCTCAAGCAACCGCCATCACACCCAAACTCCCACTCACTCTCGAACACGGGGACGAGCATCTTGACACTGTTCTCGAAAAGGAATCGGACGAACTCATAAAGTCTAGTGTTGAGGACCTTGTCCCAATCCCGAGAGAGTCACAGGAACTTTGACCATATGTGTGATATCCTTTCCCTCTCGAGTGTTCAAAAGATCATTTTAAGACTTTCTCCGATATTAGCGATGATTGTAAATCTTATGGAGACATTGAGAATGTTGAGGCATCACTTTCACATTGTGATGTTGATCCTCTTTTGAGGAGTTTATCGATGAACTCACTCACATCATTCCACTTTCATTAGAAAGTGATGATGATCTCTTTGATTTCAAAGCCAACTTAGGAGAAACCGAAAGTTTCCTTTATAATGATCGCTCACTCACTTCTCACCCTAATAGTCCAATAGAGAATGTTAATCACCTTGTTCTGAAGCATTCAAAGCTACTTTCACCAATCCTCTATTTGAATTGAATCAATTCACTTGGATTTCTAACAATCCAATCTTTGACGAGGATAGTGATGAGCCCATGGAACAAGAATTCACGCATTTACATCCGGTGAATGATTCTCTTACGAGGAGTTCTCCTTTGAACTCACTCATATCATATCTCTACCGAGTATGATAACTTCCACTTTGATCTAGACATAATGATCTTTGTGTTCGGAGGAAGTGTTCTCACCATGAGAACTTGCTTGATATCAAAATCCCATCCCTCCCGCCCGTAATATGTCTTGATCAAATGAGCTTAATGATGAGGTTCATGATCCGAAATCATGAATTCTCCTATGGATGAAGATGAGTTAGTCATGATTTTATCATGATTTTCTTTCTTTTCTTCACCTATCCGTGGCTTCTCCTGTTCTTCACTCCTTCGGGAATGAAGACATTATTTTGATCCGGCATTTTCATTTATCATTTTGAGCCGGTTCTCAGATATCTCATTGGTGTGGAACTTTCACGTATTTCAATGTTTATACAAACATCTTGAATGAAAGACCGATGGAGATTGTTTCTTCCACTTTACTTCCCCATGAACAAATTAATTCGGGGTCGAGTCAAGCTAGCGACTCGACAATTAAAAACAGTAGCACACACCATATGGGTTTTCACCCATATTTCTGACTTCTTCCCCCTTTCTACCACTAAGTGTGGGGGAGATGCCCCACATGTTGTATATAGATCTTAAAAATAAATGAAAATTGTGAATATAAAAAAAGAGAATAAATGTTGTGTTTCTACACTTAGCTACTAATGTTATCTTTTACGTTCTAAAGTTTCGCATAACAATGGTACTTTGAATATTGAGGACAATATTCATTTCTAAGTGTGGGGGAAATTTCGCTAATTTTGATCATAAATGTACCCTTTAGTCCCTTTTTCCCCACAATGGCCAAATTTAAAAAATTTTTTAGTGGAAGTACTATGTACTAAACACAACAAATGGTAATCAGTCCACCATGTCTAACCCACATAAGGATTGGCTAATCCAGAGCAAACGGCTCTTGGTAAAGATATCTCAAACCGCTTATGGCTTGCAATTTGCCCAAAATTGTATGGTGTTCAACTCACCATATCCTAAAAAGTGAAGAGTTGGCTAGCCCGCAAGTTTATGGCTTGTGGTAAAGGCGCTTGAAATCCATAATTGGTAATCGACTCACCAAAGATAATATTAATAATTTATCTAAGAGTTGGCTAGTCCGTAGCAACGCGACACGGTAAAGACAAATCAAACCGCTTAAAGCTTATGATTTGCTCAAAATCATTTGGTTATCGTTGTACCAAGGTTCTTACTTGAACTAAAACAATTGGCTACCCGTAAGTAATGGCTTTTGGTAAAGAGATAAAATCCATTAAGTTTTCATAAAAGATTGCTAGGGACTAGCAATATCTTAGTGTGGGGATTGATGAGTGTCTAAATACTCATCATTTTATATTGCTTAATGCCAAAACATCCAAAACACTCGAAACACATCAAAATGATAAAATATCACAAACAAGTGTTTTATGTGTTTTAAATGCAAAACATCAAAATCGGTGAAAACGTATCAAGTTTGCATAATTGGCGATTTAGTCCCCAAGTTTAGAAAGTTGTCAAAACTAGTCCCTGGTAATTCAAAAACTTGTAAAATGTCATTTAAGGTCCATGAGATTCAAAAGTTGTCAAAATAAACCCTTCAAAGTTTAAAATTTACAAAATGACAACTTTAGTCCCTCAAGTTTGGAAAATGTCAGGTTATGTTAGTTTTTTTATGCTTCTAAAATATGTGATATAGTATATACTATAATTAATTTTATTGGTAAATCATTAGTTATTGTTTTTGTTAAATAATCTGATGTAATTGTTTAATTTTTATTTATGCAGGTGGGGACTGCAATCTGTAGTAAGACAGATTTCAAAAGACGTATATGTGATATTGTTTGGACCGATCAGATTTTACCAGTAGATTTTGAAAGTGAGTGGGAGTGTATGATTAACGACTTTGAACTTGATGATAATAAATGGTTA
This sequence comes from Chrysanthemum lavandulifolium, assembly GCA_022545495.1. NCBI lineage: Eukaryota > Viridiplantae > Streptophyta > Magnoliopsida > Asterales > Asteraceae > Chrysanthemum > Chrysanthemum lavandulifolium. Next base: position 221,819,707 of record CM040242.1, on the reverse strand, counting down.
AAAGACATGTTTGGAATGAGAGAAAGATGGATACCTGCATACCTACGTGATGAGCCTATGGCTGGCCTCATGCGTACTACTTCTAGGTCAAAAAGTGAAAACCATTTTTTTGGTAAATGGACTAGTCCTCATCTGACTCTTGTTGAATTTTTAAGTCATTATGATACGGCTATTGAGTATCAAAGATATATTGAGCGTAAAAATGATCATGACTCAAGATATAGGAAACCTGTATTAAAGACATATCTTCAGTTGGAGAAAGAAGCAAGTACATTTTACACTCAAACAATATTCTTCGATGTCCAATATGAGATTTATGCTTCATATTCACATTATATGTCAGTAAATATTTTTCAAATTGATGATGCTGAGAAATATTTTATTCGTGATATGCAAGCTGACAACAAATTCAGGCATGATAGCAACTTTGTAGTTTACGAGGTATGTATAATTTTTCATCAATATACATTTTATTGCATCACAATATATAATCGACTGCATTACTATATATAATCTACTGCATCACAATATATAATCGACTGCATTACTATATATAATCTACTGCATCACAATATATAATCTACTGCATCACAATATATCTTTTAATATATAATCTACTGCATCAAAATAAGTTTAACCAGTGTTTTTAAATTTTTTTCAGGTTGATTTCTGTAAATCTGAATTGGAAATTAAATGTAGCTGTAAGCACTACGAGGCATATGGTCTTCTTTGCCGGCACGCCTTTTATGTTTTAAGAATGAATAACATCAAAGAGTTTCCTCTAAAATACTTGAACAAACGGTGGTTAAAGAATGCTAAGCCTTTCAATTCTGTAGTTACTAAAGTTGTTGCTGAATCAGAATCAAGTTTGCAGAGTGAGGTTTTTGATTTGTATGAGATTTTTGAATCAACAGTTGATCGTTTGGTTCACAACTTGGACAAGTTAAAGATATTCAAAGACCAAATGGAAGAATTACTGGCTAAAGCTAAAATTGATGTTCCAGTAGTTCCAAAATTGAATTCAAAAGATGTTTTAAGTTCAATGCTTGGTGTAAAGGAGCCAAAATCACACAATATAAGAAATCCAGATGAAAGTTCCAACAAAGGAACTGGGGTTCATTCAAGATGGAAGTCAATAGTTGAAGTAGAAAAAGATGAAAGTGATAAGAGGAGAACATGTAGTAAATGTGGAAGAAAAGATGGTCATAATTCCAGAACATGTACAAAAGAACCGCTTCATCCTTCAAAGAAAATCAAGAAAACAGTGAAGCCGACAAGAACTGGTCTTAGAAATTCCAAGTGTAATTGAGCATACTTCAAAGATTATTTACATATTATTTTTCTAAAGAAACTCTATTCAATAATGGTATAGATATTCACTGTATAGATATTTTTTAAAGAAATTCTCTACAACAATGTTATAAATATTCAAAGTTTTATTAGATCCATTTCAAGGTATAACTGCATAACTGCATTGCAAGCGAAACATCCATGATGAACATGTTTCTATAGTCTAACCCGTCTTTTTTTTCACCTTCCCTTTTTGGACTAACAACTGTATATGTGGGATTCTTTGTAACAAATGGTTTCATGACTGCACTGTTTTTTTTTTAGAAAAAATCCTGCATTTTTAATCACTACACAGTTTAGAAATAAGCCTGCATTTTTTTGAGTAACTATATCAGTCAAAAATTAGCTTTTCCTGTTAACCTTTTTGATGACTGTATTTTCATCTCTTTTTTAGAAATATGCTTGCAATACATTTACTTGAATACTTTTTTGTCTCATGCCTGCATTTTAATGATTGCAGTATATTTTATTAATGTTATGCAGTAAATTTATTTATGTTATGCAGTAAATTTATACATTGATAACAGAAGAAAATTTGATTAACATAAAAACATAACAGAAAATTTGATGCAGTAATCTAGTACCTTGTTAAGCTTTTACTACAGGGCCAAATGCTAAAATATATATTAGCTTACATAAATACTGATTAGCTTACATACCAAATAAGTCCAAAATAACACATTCTTAATCATATATAAAACAAAATCATAATCTTAAAAATCACCAGCATCAACAACAACTTCTTTGAGAATGTTAATAAGGGTTTTGACACATTCAACCATCTCTTGATACTTAGCTTTGACAACAACATTATGATATTTCAAAATTTTAAAACTGGTTATCATCTCTTCATACTTTCCTTCAGCATCAGCATAATAATGTTTGTAAATCTTAAAATTAGCTATTTCCTATTCACACGTAGCTTCCAAATTAGCATTATCATCTTCGATCCTCTTGAAACGCGCTTTCATATCTTCATACTCTGGAAGTTGTTCGATCATTCTCTTCCTCTTAGCAATCAGCTCTTATTTCTCTCTTAGATTTCCTTCTATTGGGAAAGTTTTTTCCGGCTCACAAGTAATTACCATTCTCTTGAAACGTTCTATCATGTCTATTTCATCTTTAAATAAAGAATCCTGCAAATTAGTACAATTAGGAGTGCATGTACCCTCTGGACACAAAGAACACGGCATTTTCGTAAATGATTTTGATGATTGATAATCTAATTGACCTAAATGTTAATTGACTGAAATATCACAGTACATTCAAGAAAATAAAATGGGAAGGATAAAAAAGATGGGTTAGACTATCGAAACATGTTGTGGCTAATGAGGCTAAAGAAATGGGTCTTATAAATTTTTAATTGAGGCTAATGAAATGGGCCTTATAAAATGGGCTTAATTATATATCACAGTAGTTTTATAGCATACACCAGAAGCAGTTTCAATCATAACAGCAGTAGTTAACACTTTTCAACATTTTCTTCAGGAATTCCTTAAAGCAAACATTTTCTTCAGGAATTATTAATGTGATGCAGTTTCAATCATACACCATAATAAATTTTGATTAACATAAAAACATAACATAAAATCCTATGTCCACTTTGCCTTTTTCATAAAATGTTAATAAAGACGACAAAAACATAACCAAAAACATTCCACAATAATTACAACATGGATTTATACTTAGCCGGAGATTCCAGCAGTAGAATACCCTAGCAGTAGTTACTACTTGGCGTATTCTTATTATTTTTTAAAGCAACACCTACTGCATCACAAATAAAACAACATATATTTTCAACTACTGCATCTCAATTCTATTGAGATGCATTTGAAATAAAGAAACATACTTTTTATAAAGTACTGCATGACAAACATAACAACATACGTTTATCAACTACTGCATCTCAATTAAATTGAGATTTATTTGAAATAAAACAACATACTTTATAAACTACTGCATCACACATAAAACAACATACATTTTCAACTACTGCATCTCAATTCAACTGAGATGCAATTGAAATAAAGAAACATACTTTTTATAAAGTACTGCATAACAAACATAACAACATACGTTTATCAACTTCTGCATCTCAATTAAATTGAGATGTATTTGACATAAAGCAACATACATTTATAAACTACTGCATCACAAGCAAAGCAACATACATTTTTCAACTACTGCATCTTAATTCAATTGAGATGAATCTGAAATAAAAAAACATACTTTTTTATAAACTACTGCATCAAAAATAAAACAACATACATTTCTCAACTACTGCATCTCAATTCAATTTAGATGAATTTGAAATAAAGAAACATACTTTTTATAAACTACTGCATCACAAATAAAACAACATACATTTCTCAACTACTGCATCTCAAATCAAATGAGATGCATTTGAAATAAAGAAACATACTTGTCATAAACTACTGCATCACGCATAAAACAACATACTTTTTTATAAACTACTGCATCACAAAAAAATTTAACAATTAACTTACTTGATGATACGATTAACGCTTTAGATGCATCATTAATCCGATTGCTTTTCCTAATTGCTAAAAATAATACACCCAAAAAATAGATTAGTAATCAAAAATTAATAAATGATGCAGTAATTTGTTAATAATTAAACTTACGATTCGATTTACGATTCGATTTAGCCATCTTTGATGCAGTAATTTGATTTTGATTTTATTGATTTATGATTTTGTTTGGGTAGGTGGAAATAATTGAAGAGTGATAAATCGGTTTTTTTTAGAGAAAATAGGTTTCGAGTGTTTTTGATAAATGATCGGGATTAGTTCCTGAACTTTTCATTACTAACACTTCGCCCCTCAACTTTTTATTATTTACAAATATGCCACTCTGGTTTTTTAATCTTGTTTTGTGAAATCAATGGTTGAGATCACTTCCCACCCTTCTTAATATAAGACCCTTCTCATTGTATCCCTACCACACATATATATATATATATATATATATATATATATATATATATATATATATATATATATATATATATATATATATATATATATGTGTGTGTGTGTGTGTGTGTGTGTGTGTGTTATTTTAGGATTATGTCGCAAAACTTACATGTAGAAGTGTTAACTTTACTTCCCAAATAAATGGAATTCTTGATTTTCGACTCGCCCCGCCACGCTGTTCTTTGGACCCTTCGCCCCCGTAATTGCATGCGAATGAAGAGCGTTCCATTTCACTCGGGCAACTCCAAGAAAGGCCGACTTCTTTAGCTTAAAAACTTAGGACACCACTTTTTCTAAAGTTGGGTGCAAGTTAGAGGCACCTCTAGGTTAGAATTATTTCAGAACACGCGTTTTGGTTGGTTGTTAAATTTAGATGATATGCAAGAGGCTTGTTGCTTAATACACCATTTTAGTTGTCACCAAGTGCTGCGTGATGAGGGAGACACATAGATTGTTCCTTTTACTTACTCGCTAATGATAATGAAGGGAGGAATTTTGAGGTACAATTTGGAAGAGAGTAATTTTGCTTAGTAACGGGGTTTAGGTTCGGGCCTGATTTTAAGAAAGAATATGAAAGTGGTTCTAATCCGTTTAGGAGACGAGTGTTTGAATCGTCTAGTGATAGTAAGGCGATAATAGTTAAAATGTTGTTAGAAACGTTTTATAGCAATGAGTTTGATAAATTGAACGACCTCGATGTTGTTCGTGTTAGTTTGTTATGCGTTTTGGAGACGGTGCTTATAGGACATGAGCTTAAGTATAATGTGTCGGGATGGCACCTTAGGCTAGTAGACAATTTACCTACTTGGGACATGTTTTCATGGGGTTCGTACGTATGGACTTTCTTGTACAATGAGTTAACGGATGCAATAAAAAAACGTTGGGAAGCGCACTTTCTTAAAAAAAAGGAATCCTGATGGTAAACGTCCAAGCTATTCATTGATGGGCTTCATGTGGGCCTTTAAGGTATGTCATATGTTAATTTGTAATCTTTATGTTTACGTGTAACGTTAATGAAGTTAAGCAACTATTATTTTTTTCAGACATGGATACTGGAGGCGTTTCGAGAAATGGCGGTTACATATTTTAATCATAAAAAATATTACCCTAGATCAGTTGCTTGGCGTTATAAAAGAAGGTTTGTTAGAAAATACATCTCGGAGTTATTGAACGTGAGTTATTAACAATTATGCACTGTAGTTATTTTTACACATTTATCGTATATATTTGATTATGTATTTAATTTCATACTTATTGTCCTTGTTATTTTAAAGGTAAATCGACCTTTTCAAAGACTTACCCCCGATGATGTGAGTTGTGGTATCGTTTGGTGTATCCGGTTTTGTTATGTTGATACATTTTGTTAATTATAACCTTTTTAAAGAGAGTAGCAATGTGAATATTGTGGATATGTGTGGAAAATTGAACTTAACGATGTGTGACTTAAATAGAGGAAGAGCAAGTCCACTTTATACAATTGATCACGTAATAATATACGCGGCCTATGACATGATTGTGACAATTTAATAACTTTATACAAACATTGATTTGACAACTCCATGACATTCAATTGATCACGTAATAATATACGCGACCTATGACATGATTGTGACAATTTAATAACTTTACACAGACATTGATTTGACAACTCTCTGACATTCAATTGATCACGTAATAATATACGCGACCTATGACATGATTGTGACAATTTAATAACTTTATACAAACATTGATTTGACAACTCCATGACATTCAATTCATGTAATAATATACGCGACCTATGACATGATTGTGACAATTTAATAACTTTATACAGACATTGATTTGACAACTCCATAACATTCAATTGATCACGTAATAATATACGCGACCTATGACATGATTGTGACAATTCAATTACTTTATACGGACACTGATTTGACAATACTATGACATTTAATTGATCAAGTAATATTATACGCGAAATATGACATGATTGTGACAATCCAGTTACTTTATAGAGATATTGATTTGACTATTCTATGACATTTAATTGATCAAGTAATATTATACACGACATATGACACTGAATTGACACATTCAATTGATCACGTAATAATATACACGGCCTATGACATGATTATGACAATTCAATAACTTTATACAATTGATCACGTAATAATATACGCGACCTATGACATTAGTCACTTTATACAGACGTTATTTGACACTATATATAACATAGGCATTAATTCGAATAACAACATTCTAAACTCTATCAAATATACCCCATTGTTACGTTTATCTAACATAACCATGACTTAAGATGTTTAGAAATTCAAATGTATATTACATTTTGGTGATGAAAAATGAGGTGTCACTATGTATAATAATATAACGTACTCATTGTTAGTTAGATTGGTGGTGAAGAAATTCAAGTTAGATCCCAATGTTCCGGTTAATTTGTCAGTTAAGCTCCCTTCATTTGACAGTGGGATAGATATTACAGACGACGATGAGGTAACATCGTTTGTTGATTGCGCTTGTAGTTCTACTGATGGAATACCTCATTTGTATGTTGGTCAACCTAAACAAATGGTAGAAACTACCTATTTTAGGTCAACACAAGAAAACCCAATGTTATATAATTTTTTTGAACAAACACCTAATCAACACATCGAGTCATCTAATTTTTAAGACAAGAAATCTAATTTCAATAATAACAAAAATAATACGTCTATTTTCAATGATGGCCAATTTCTTAATTTTGAATCTAATGATTATCAAAATAATGAGTCTGGGTATAAAAATGAGGCCAATTTCGCCAAACCTAGATCATCATTTGCGTTTGGCTCAGATGATGATGCAAAAGATGAAGAAAATGATAGTTTTGTTAGTGTTGATGAAAACCCGCAAACATTTCACCATAAATGAAGATTTTTTTGTCATTTATGCCCGACGTTCCAGAAACACCACTTTACGTGTCAAAACCCACGATTTCAAAGCAATATAATCCAAACTCGGATGTTCATGTCGGAAGATTGTTTGACAACAAAGATCAGTTAGACTTGGCCATTAGGTTGAAATCTATTGAAGAAGGTTTCTAGTTTTTAATAAAGAAGTCGAATCCGAATAAGTATGATTTCAAATGCATTCATTTTGACAATTGTGTCTGGAGCATTACATCCAACCGTTGGAAAGGTACAGATGTGTTTAAAGTTATAGGGATGCAAGATATTCATACGTGTCCTAAAAATCAAACATGTCCTAACCATCGAAATGCAAACAAAAAATAACTGGTTACCTATTCAAAGATAAGTTACAAGATGCTAAACGTGATTTAAAAGGGAAAGATATACAAAAAGATATCAGGGCGCAGTATAAAATAAATATATCTTACCAACAAGCATGGAGAGGAAAGGAATATGGGTTACAGATGCTAAGGGGTTCACCGTTAGAATCGTTTGAAATGTTACCGTACTATTGTTACAATCTATAAAGAAAAAACCCAGGGACTGTCACACGTATCAAGACAAACGAAGAAGGAGTTTTCGAGATGTTATTCGTTGCCATTTGTGTCTTAGTAAGTCATGCTTATCTTTTTTGAATAATTAGATGTATTTTGTTATAGTACGTTTATTATAATATGTTTACAATAATTTTATGCTATTCAGATTCATACATTCGTGAATCATCTTCGCCTTGTTAGGTTCCCATATTAGTAACACAAGCATCAATATAAGAAATGAAAAGAGATAAGATAGTGATCGGATGAACAATACAAACACACACACGAATGAGATAAGAAAGGTTATGCGAAAAGTGAAAAGTGAATCACAATGAACAACCAACCCTCAAGTGAGGGTTTACAAGAGTATTTATAGGAAGGAACTAGGGCAACACTTCTAGCAAGTTCCTTTCCTTTCCTTATGGGCTTGGGCCAAGGCTCATGGGCTTTCTACATAAGCCTTGGCATGATTACTAACATAAAAGCCATATTAAGCTAACTATTACATATTAATTACTAACACTTGAAATCTAGTTTAGAGTGATTCCAACAATCTCCCTAAGTGTTAGTGATTGATAATATAAACGCTGAAGGTGCCGATGTAATAGTAGCTTTGACGCCTTCCGACATTCTTCTTTCTTGTGAGAAGAATTGCCTTGATTCGAACAATCTCCCAAAGTAGAGAAATTGTTTCCTTTGAAAAGTTCTCGCTTTGACGCCATCATTTTCTTTGTTCTTTGATCTTTGTTCTTTGTGATGGTAGTGATAGTATGTTGTTGTTGTCTCGCATCAGTCCGCTTCGCTGCTCCAAAGGTTCCACGCCTTTCTCCAACATGCTCACACGCCTTTAACGTTGGATTTCAAGATCGATGTAGTTCTCTTAGTCTTTAAACTTTGTAGATTCTTTGACTTTGACGAAGAATCATTCGACTTTGTGTTGCCTTTTGAGAGAACTTCCATTAGTGATGTTGTTGGTATGAGCATGTGAAGAATCAGACGATCATCCGCCCGAGCTTCCATAAGAAGAAAACATAAGAAAGGTTAGTGATAAGCGGATTCCAAGACTTACAAGTTTGAACTCGAGCGTGTTAACAAGATAGTGTGAAAACACAACTCTAATTCTCACAAAGGTCGTTCTCGAACCGAGTCCCACAAGTGAGATAACGCGATGTACAAGTACACCTACAGCTCAGATGAGTCGCCGAGGTACACCAAGCATCACCTCACGATCAGACCGCTTGAGACACACTAAGCGTAATCCACGGGAGTTACCAAGTGACCGCCGTGGTCGTTTGATGTTGACCGGCAGAGTTTCCATTCAATCACCGAGGATCACATATGTGAACCTCTCATAAATGTTCTCGATGATTGCTAAGATCCGTGAAGGACACGATAATATATCACTTATGTTCTTATTGTTGAACGACAAGCGATGAATTGTCAAGTGTACCTAAGAGATCTTTGATGAATCTCGTGGCTCTAGACTCAATAGTGCACTTTGGTTTTCCCGAGCGGAGACTAGGAGAGGGTCTCCTTCTTCAATACCAAAGAATCTCTAAGAGAAAGCCGATAGTTTACGTAGGGTTCCTGTGAGAATGAAACAAGCTTCGCTGAGAGAAACTTGAGTGGCTAAGAAGGTTTAGTGCATGCGCCATCGGGTCCATGACGACTTTTATCTTCAATACCGGTGTCATCTAGTGACAACCAAGAGTATATGAATTGAACCCGTGTCCGCTCTAAGTTGAATAACTGAGGGCTATTTCTTTTCACCCTTTCTTTGCATTTCTTTTAATTCTTCAACTCCTTCTTTCTCCTATTCTCATATTCTCCTTTTATAATCATACCTAAGGACTTCTAAGTACTAACTATTTGTGATGTCCTTGGGTAGATCCCTCCCGCTCGGCGGATCATAGGACGGTTATTCCTAACCTTAGTCACCTTATAACTCCATGACTAACCTATGTTGCCATAAAACCATTTTCTTGAAAATCTCTCAAAGTGTTTGTGAATGAAAACATTTTGTACCACCGTGAGAGTTTTATCTTTTGCGTAAATACTCCCCTCCACACGTGCTTAAGTGTTTAGACGTAAATCGCACGGTGAGAGAAGAGCGCGCACTTTTGAATTGATCGACTCAAGATAGACAATCCCCGCGAGACACGGTTACGCTGCATAGTTAAAGAGGTACATTGACGCCTTTTAGGTGACAACTAACTCTAGTAACTACCTTGAAGGTGTGGACAAACCTCGAAAGGTTGTCAAACCCACAAAGTTCATGTCTATCAAGAGTTTCTAATAGGTACAATCTACTCGGATAAGTCTAGGAAGACAAATCTTTTCGATTTATGACAGCTAGAGCTCGTCAATTCATGGGTTAAGTCTTATCACACGAAGATTCAATAGCAAATCAACATATTTCTTATCACATTAATTTTTCCCTCAAAAATGGCATATAAATGTTATTTTTGATAACGCTTTGATATTAAATATGACCATTTCGAGTTTTGTGGGAAGATTTCCACGAAGAACATTTTGTTGAACAAAGATTTTAGCAAATATACCCCTCAACAAGTAATACTAACTTTGAGGTTTTGAAAACGTAAGGAAGTACTTGTTCTTTTGAGCAAAACTTTGAAAATGAAAGTTTTGATAAGTTTTACTCAAAAGTAAGAAGCTTCGCTCCTTTTATAAGGATTGTGGCAATCAAGCGCACTACGTGGTCCTTTCATTACAAGAACGGGTTGTACATCGTTATGTGCACAAGCCATTGTCATTAAATAATCACACATCCAAATCAATATTGAAAATGAAACAGTTTTAAGGGGTACAGAGATTGTGTAGTCCAAAGAATATTTCCGTGAATGCGAATCGGGCGTTGATAGCCTGTGAGAGTAATCCTGGGACGACCACCTACGAAGCTCTCCGTAATTTCGAATCGTCCCTTCATACAACCTTTCATCGATCCGAGTGATGATCCTCTTAACATCCCGCCTCTCCCGAGAATTCCATCGCTTGGTGACCCAATGCCTTCATGTATCGCCTTTAACCGATAAGCTAAGCCATCCCCGACTTTCTTCAATGTGTGATCCCCAAACTTATGAAGATCTCTACACGCCATCAATAGCTTGCGTTGTAGTTCACTACGGTAAACTACTCCAAACGGTTTGTCGATGAGAGTGTATTGTGGAAGATGGTTGATGTCGAAGTTCTAGCCGAGGTCCGTGAGGTTGACACGTGTTCGATACGATTCAACGGCAAGTTGTAAATCTTCTACACGCCTCGGATCACTATGCTTCGATGAAGATGAGCAAGGACTTGATGTATTCACGTTGGATTTCAACGAGAATTGTCTCATTCTTCCCTGTACCTTGGCAAGATATGATCTTCAATGTCGCTGAGAGACAAATTCGAAAGTCCGCTTCACGTAAATCATAGTCCCTTTCGCCTTGTCTTTTGACCACAATTTTCTTGAGGAAAGTGTAATCCCATTTAGACGAAAGAGCTACATGCTTAACAAAGAACGATCCCTTTATCATCGTGCACTTCATGTTTAGACTTTCGAACCCGGCAGCTTTTGTAGTAGATTCTTCGCTGCCCGCCAATGGTGAATCCCATACATTGCATCAATGTCATATTGTTCCACATCGTTAGAAAACATGTGAGTAGCCTTTTCCTCGATGGCTATGCGCTGGAGTATATGGTCACGGAACGGAAGTGTAAGTGATGTAGCGATTTCTTTGAACCATCGCTACCGTAGAAGAAATTCCAAGTCATTGTTGAAGAAGTAGCGGAATGGAATCTTAGGTTGATCCGTTGGCCAATCGTTGGTAGAGGTCTAGACCACCGGTGTAGTATGGAGCCTTGTCTCTTTCCGTGAAGTCAATGTTTGCTTTGTGGTTGAGCCAATCAATGTTGTTAGACATGGCTCGTGCTATGTTTTCAAGGTGATATTCAACTTCAATAGCACTTTCCGAATGTCTTTGAGTAGTTGAAAGGCTTCATTCTTGATGCGCCTCAACTCGACTTGGTCATCTTCTTCACTCGAAACTTTTCTTGAAGTAACTTAGCATGCTCCAATGTACGACCTTCTACCATATCTTGATCATCGCTAGGCGGGAGTAGCATCAACAAGTGTAGAGAACCATTCATACTCGGTGTCATCTTCGCTCAGCCATGAGACGACATCACCTTAGGCGACTTCTTCTTCTTCTTGGCCTAGATGAGGATGCCGGTTTCTTTGTTGAAGCGGAAGAGGTGGGTTGTTGTTGGGGCTCGTGGACTTCCTCATCGTCACCACCAAAGGTATTCAAATGATCACCGGTTTTCCGTCTGGGTGGTGACTCGAGTCCCGAGGTTTGTCGCCAGAAGAGCGTGGAGGAGATCGTTGTTGAGATGGAGTCCTTTGGGGTGGAGGTGGCATGGAGGATGATTCACCGCTTTTTTTGGGCGCTTAGGCTCTTTATCTTTATCTTTATCCTTATCTTCATCGTCTCTTAGACGCTTAGGCCTTTCAGCTTGCTCCTTGCATGAAGTCTTGAGTTGATATTCCAGTAGTGCCTCAAATAGTTTACTTTCATCAGAGGTGAAAGTTTTAGATCGTTGAGACATTTGTAGCACCAATTTGGAAATCAACTCTGCATCAGAGAGAACTGCAGGCTCCATCGGATTGATTGTCATTGTAACCGGAGTGGATTGCATTGTTTGCTTGACCAATTTCATGAGATTTGGATAGAGTCGTCGGTGAACATCTCCCTTGTAACTCTGTGAACAAAGGTCGAGTAGGAACTTGTGAGTATAGCCCCTAATCATTTCGCTCAGCCCCTTGGACATCACGCTGCATGAACTTCGATATACTCCTTTCATTTGACATCTTGTCTATCTCGTCATGTAGAAGATTGATACCGCCGCCTAGTTGATTCAACTTTTGTTGGTCACGCCTTTCTTCCCGACCGCTTGATGCCTTTGACAATCTTGGTTTTAGCCCGGATATCCAAGAGTCGCTTGGTTTCTTCACGATTTAGATGTGGATCCGTTGTGCCTTTGGATGGTGGTAGTGAAGAGTGAGAAGACGAGTCCGATGATGATGAGACATGAGGAGACCTGTGGTCTTTCTTCGCGGCTCGATGTTTCTTCCTTGAGAGCGCCGGGCTATCAAGAAGAAAATCATCATAATCAAGATCTTCAAGATTTCCAGCCTTAGCCGCTTCATCACCCTTAGTATCTTCACCAGAGTTTTCGCCTTTTCCATGTCCGGTTCCTCTATGTCAAAGTTGATGGAATCCTCAAGTTGCCTTTGTTGTTGTTCGTGGGTGATGGTGGTACCGCCCCTTATCGGGTTGATTAACCCGATCGAAACCGGTGTGGCTTGAGTTCCACCACTGACCCTCCGGGCCACGAGTTTGATCCTTTACGAATTCATCGGCAAGATATTTGAGTCCGAGGTTCTTCAACTTCTTTTGATAATCTCTTTCCTCATCAAATGGTTCTTCTTCGTAACTTTCCTTATCATGCTCAAGCACGTGAGTTTTCCTTTACCTTTATCGCCTTTTGACCGGGAGGTTTAGCTACTGTTTGAGTGTCATCGGTTGGAGTTTCGAGTAGGTGACCTCTTCGTCTCGATTCAAGATCCTCGAGCTTTCATCCACTAGCTTTTGTTATGTTCGTGCTTGGGAATAGGAATAGAATGGCTTCCTTAGAGGGAACTTTCCTTTGAGAGTATGTGACCTCTTAGGAAACTTTCTCCGACTCTCGCTTGTAACACTCCCCGACCGCCTCTCCCGGTTTTCCTAGTAGGTGTACCGAGGACTTTTCATCAAGAAAACCTACTTTGCCTTCATCAACCGCTACCGATACCTTTTGTATGAATGGAGTTGTTTGACCGCTTCGCTAGAAGGTGATCCGCAACACCGCACCTTGTTTCTTTGTTGTAGATTCCTTAAACCGACCGTGAGTGTAGGCTCATACAACATGGAGTGATTGTTGGGGTCATTGAGTCTCGGGGATATCGTGATTATACCCTAGAGCTCTTTGGATCAACAATTTGGTATATCCGATATATGGGATCTTGGAGCCAAGCTTTTGAGGAAAGACATCATGTCGTCCCATATCGTAGCTTCAACTTCAATATGTTTCATGTTGACCAAAGCCCAAAAGATCCGTAGTTCCATGAGCTTGGGATGCTCATAACCACTATCACGCCCGTAAACGGATTTGGTGATGATAATGTAGAGGGTTCTCCATGGTCGAGGAATATTCTTAAGATCCACGATGAATGCTTTGTGATTACTCCCAAGCTTCGCCATAACCAATGTCGATCATGAATTGCGTAATGCCTCTTCGCTTGGTGTGGCATTGTATTCGGTTGGCTCGATGATGTGAATGAGAAGAACAACCCTTAAGTCCGCCGGTGTGATGGTGACTTGTTTGTGGTCGAGCGCCACCGCCACAACATTTTGACCTTTGATCTTTCGCATTGTATGCCGTAATCGTGAATGTAGATCTCCCAAGATCAGAAAGCGTAATTGGTGAGCATGTTCGATAAGGGTGATTCTTCGTAATGTCCACAACTATTAAACAAGAAGACTCGAGGTGTGAGACTATCAAAATCAACACGAAGGTTATTCTTTCCGATCTTCATTGGATAGCCATTAGGAAGATATCTTCAACGGTGAGAACGCTTGGTGCTTCCACGCTTTGCATTTGAGCGCCCATGTCGTGATCTCGAAAGATATTTAGCCAAAAGAACCAACATATCGAAAGACATTACGTTAGTCAATGATGGTTTTATTGTCTAATTATTGAATGTGATATGTCGATGATTGTTACGAGTCCAATGTCACTTGTTAGTCCAATAGTCCAAAGACGCCGTGATAAGTTTCGTGAGTTGATTAACTTCAAGTTTTAAAGTCTATGTTTTCACTTATTTTCACAACTTATTAAACATTTAAGCTTATTAGTGACATTATTGGTTTCGTGACGTTATGATTTATTTATTTACAAGTTTGCACGCCGTAACAATTCATAATTAAGGTTAAAACTAGGCTTAGGCGTAGAAATGGCAAGCTTATGCGTAAACAGAGTGATTATACGCGAAACGTAAGCTTATGCGTAGGTTCTTGACTTACGCGAAGAAATATTACGCGAGGAAAAGAGGGCCTTATGCGTAGAGCTTACGCAGAAGCAGATATGGAACCTCACGCGTAAGGCTTACTCGTAAGAGTCAACCTTATGCGTAGAGGTTATCACACGATATCCTTCACGTGATACGCCGTAGTCCCCAATGTAGAACCCACGCCAGAACGTTACGCCGTAAGATTTCTCTTACGATAACATGCTACGCGTAAGGTGATCCTTATGCGTAGATGGCAAGTAACCTTGATTCTCGAGTTATACACACGCTGAAACCCGAAATAAATTCACCATAACACTAACATTATCATCTACATTCAATCCTTTTCGATTTAATCACTAACACTCAATTAGACAGCTATGCGAGAACACATGTTACGCGTAAACCTAAACCCTAAAGCTTAATTTCTACGAGTAAGTTATCTAGCCATAGGAATTGCACCAAACTTGTTCTCGAAAGTCTAAGAAGCATAATGAGTTGTTCTATCCAAGTTTTAACATCAAAATCTAAGCGAATCAAAAATACCCAAATACTTAAGAACATAAACCCTAATTTTCAATTTTCATGCAATTAGTGTTTCGGTTGATTCTAAGCATGGATATGGTCAATTCAACTTGTAAACAACATCATATGACAATCTTTTAACCAAAACATTCACATTGAAAATACCCAAACTTACGATAAACCCTAAATTCAAAAATCATTCAATTCATGTTTCGGGTGAGTTTTAATGATAAAATGCTTATCATTGATGATTATGAAATGTTTTGACACATCATTTTAACCACAAACACACAATGAAGATTTGTGTTCATACGCTTATGCGAGAACACAAAATCTTCCTTAAGACAAAAATCTAACCGTTGGTTCTCAAATGATTCAAAACCCATGTTTAGATTATTGCAAAGAACGTGAAAACACTTACAAATTGATGATCAAGAACACGGATTTGTCGGATGATTTTTACGCGAGG
This sequence comes from Chrysanthemum lavandulifolium, assembly GCA_022545495.1. Taxonomy (NCBI): domain Eukaryota; kingdom Viridiplantae; phylum Streptophyta; class Magnoliopsida; order Asterales; family Asteraceae; genus Chrysanthemum; species Chrysanthemum lavandulifolium. The sequence goes on along the minus strand of CM040242.1, from coordinate 221,803,772 downwards.
ATTTGGTTGGTGGGATAATAAATGAGATAAATGTGAAGTAAAAGTTTGGTGGAGGTATTTTGTTTAAAATACTTTGAGCTTTTGACACTTTTAGTCCCTCCACCTTTACCATTTACATCCAATGCCCATAACTTCCATTTTGGTTACCAAACGAAGGATATTTGAAAGAAATTTGACGACACTCCCCCGACTTAAGAAATAATGAAATTTTATAAATTTTAGTCCGAGGAGTGTCAAGAAACCGTAAATGTGACCACCATTATTAAAGAAACAACCGGATAAGGTAACATGCAAGTACAAGGTTTTATGAAACCGAAAATATTTGCTTTCTCCCTCAACACTTGATCGAAAAAATACCGAATTTTGAAAGAATAAAGTGTTGACGGAAGGTTTGTACTTGCCATGTTAAAAGAAATATAGATAGAAGAATATTTTTGTTGTTTTATCGATTTTATATTTTTGTATTTTGTTTTGAAAAATATTTACAAAAGAGGTTTTGGTGTTTGATCGGTTTTAAGAATGTTTTAAGAGTTCATCCAGCCTCTTGAGTCAAACACCGCATACCAATCCGTGGACCAACTCATTAAACCTAGCAGAGCTAAGGCTTTGGTGAGAAGATCCGCCAATTGGTATTCAAGACCACAAAGTATAATTCAACTGCACTGCTCCACGTGGTCCTTGATGAAATGATATCAAGATCGATGTGCTTTGATTTCGAATGTTGAACAGAGTTGCACGAGATCGCAATAGCACCGATTGTCGCAAAGACATCGATTCTCAAATACATAACCATAGTCTTTGAGTTGTGTTCTCATCCAAATGACTTGAGCACAACACGCCGACATGGCTACATATTCTCGCTCGTTGAGGACAATGATGTACAATCCTCGCTTCTTCGATTGCCATGACACCGCTTATCACCAAGAAATTGTAATGCTCTCAAGTACTTTTTCGTGAATCTAAGCATCCCGCGTGATCGATCTCAAAAGCTATTAGTTCAAAACCGTAATCCTTCTGATACCGATCCCCAAGTTAATGGTTCCCTTGATGTATCGGAGGATTCTTTAGCCTCGAGAGGTGAGTTTTCATTGGTCTCGATCGATAACGGAGCAAAGATATACGGCAAAAACAATATCAGCCCGCTAGTCGTTAGATACATGAGAGACCCAATGATACTACGGTATTTGGTAGGGTCCACCAATTTCCCATGTAAATCGCTCTAGCTTCTTGGTATGAGCCATTGGTGTGGCATAGGTGTCACAGCTTTGCATTCCAAATTTGTTTAGAAGTTCAAGGGCATATTTGGACCGACTCAAGAAAATACCACGGGTGATTGATGAACTTGCATTCCTAGAAAGAACGTAAGTTCACCCATCATGGACATTTCAAAATGTTTCTTCATTAGTTTTGCAAAAGCGATTGAGTACTTTTTATGTGTTGACCCAAAATGATGTCATCCACATAAATTTGAACAATTAAGATGTGTGCCCCGTGATATTGTATGAAAAGAGTAGGGTCAACCGAACCTTTGGTGAAATTATTGGCAATGAGGAAGGATGATAACTTATCGCACCACGCCCGAGGAGCTTGTTTGAGTCCGCATAGAGCTTTGTTCAATTTGTAGACATGGTTCGGGAACTCGGATCAACGAACCCTTCCGGTCGGTCGACATAAACCGCTTTTCGTTGACCATTCGTAAAAGCGCTTTGACGTCCATCCGAAAGACCGTTATATTCATATGAGCCGCGAACGCGAGAAAGATCCGAACAACCTCAAGACGAGCAACCGAGCGAATGATTCTTCAAAGTCAATACCTCTTCCCGTTTATAACCCTTAGCCACCGACGTGACTTGTTTCGATTACGTTCCTTCAAAGATCCAATTTGTTCTTCCAAACCATTTGAGACCAATGACGAGACCCCCGTTGGTCTTTCAACCGCTCCCATACTTCAAGACGCTTGAATTGGTTGAGTTCTTCTTGCATGGATTCAATCCGCTTGTCTTTTGTCATTGCGCCTTTAATGTTTTTAGGCTCGATTGGCAGACAAGTGAGTGCATAAATGCAATGTTCACCATCCGTGTGAAGACGTTGTCTCGTTACGATCGGTTGATTCGGGTTACCAATAATATTCTCAAGAGGATGGTCTTTTGTCCAACGATGTGTAGAGGGTTGATGTTGGTATACATTGTGCGATTTTGAGGATTCAAATGGCTTGTAGATGATTCCGCAACATCGTGCAGCAGCTTCATTAGCAAACGGGTTAAAGAACGATTTGGATCAAAATCGCAGGGGGTACTTCATTGTTTAGAACATCATCACCGGTTCAACGTCGTTGGAAGCAGCTTTGTTCAACTGTTGTTGTAGAGTCAATCGGTGGTGCTTCTTCAACAAGAGTTGTTGTAGCAGTGTATCGTATAGGAATATGATCAGTTGAGCAATGGAAACATTGGATACACCGAGCACGCTCATCAATGTCATCACTAAACAAAGGAGCAAATAGCTTTTCCATTTGTTGACGAGTAAGTCGGGGCTTGGTTCAATTGATGATGGGGTTTGAGGAAGTTTAAACGGTTGTGACCGGTTCCAAGTGTTATGCTCGTAAGCCATTTCAAGAAGCTCATCGAAATTTGCATGAATCGCTTCCATAACCTCGCTTTGTACGACGATTCCGCATCCGTAACCTTTAGAATTTTCACAAGATCCAATAAAGACTCCAATGTCACTTTGGCTTTGAGCTTTCCAAAGTCATCACGATCATTATTTGGGTAGCAAAGGGATCCAAATACATGAAAGTGTTTGAGATTCGGTTTATGGTTGTGGATAAGCTCAAAAGGTGTTTTGTTGTATGCTTTGTAATCATTGATCGATTCTCGAGTGTAGCATGCGCTGACACGGCTTCGCCCATAAGTAATCTGGAAGTTTAGCATTAATTAACATCGTTTTGCAGCTTCCACTAACGCACGGTTTCGCTCTTTCAACAACTCCGCTTTGTTTCGTGTACGCAATAGATGTTTGATGCTCAATTCCCACTTTCTCATAAAATTCTCAAGAGTTTGATTCACAAATTCGCCTTTGTCTGCTCGATTTGTCTGACCGTGTTCCGGAGTCGAACTTGAATTTTCGTGAGAAAGGTGATGATCATCTCGTGGAGCTTGATCTTTGCTTCAAGAAAGTAGACCCAAGTCCATCTTGAGTAGTCATCTACAATTACCAAGATGTAGCGTTTGCCATTAATCGCTTGCACACGATCGGGCCACACAAATCCATGTGAAGAAGATGAAGCACATGTCGAGAGTTGTGTTCCACCTTTGAAGGAAAATGAGCACGAGTGCTTTTCCCTTGTTCACAAGTCGAGCAAAGGTGATCTTTAGAATACCGGAATCTGGGAGACCTTCAACTAGTTTATATCGAGCAAGGTTGGTTATGGTTTGAAAGTTTAAATGTGAGAGACGACGGTGCCATAGCCAAGATTTTGTAGATGTTGCCTTTGAAAGTAGATGATGGGAGATGAAGCAATCATGTCTTGCATTGAGATTGTGTAAAGACTTGAATTATGAAAGAGCCGACATAAGATCGCTTCCTTGTAGATCACGAATGAAACAAGTTTTCTCCCGAAAAGCAACTTCCAAATCTCCATCACGTAATTGACCGATCGAAAAGAGATTGTGACCGAGGCCTTCCACATAATAAACCCCGCTAATTTCGATGTTTCCATTGATGTAATCTCCGTAGCCCATGATAGTCGCAAGTGATCATTCCCGAATCGACAATGCCAATGAACTTTGCAATAAAGTTTGATAACAGCTTAAGATTGCTCGTCATGTGTCGGGAACATCCGCTATCAACAACCCAGAGAATGATCTCAGATCACCCGCATTCAACATGCATTGACACAGATGGAATAGAAGTAGATGTGGAACCCAAGAGTTAGAGGGTTTCAAGCGCTTATAGTTGAAATACACACATCAATGATTTTAGGTATCCATTTAAATCCTAGTGTATTATGTATCCATTTCGCCATCTCCAACTAGTCTTTGCTTTAGTCTTAGTGAATGCACTAGGTGGTACTACATTCCTTGGAGGTGATAATGGAGCTACAGGACATCAATGCGCTTCTTAGAATCTAAAGAGGCGGTTTACTGCACGCACTTAGAAGCATTAGTGGGCCTAGAGGTATTCCGCTTTAGGATTCCGTAAACGAGACAAGATAGCTTTAGCAACACATTTATCATGACAATCGAAAGCATACTTTTACGACAAATAACACAAGAAGCTTTCGATTAATATCAAAAGTACTTAAAGGTTCAACATTCGTTACAACACTTTTTCCATTACATTTGTCGACGCAATATCTAAAGTGGGTGCAACATGAGTCTTATTCAAAGTCCTAGGGTGTTCTTCTACTTCAAAGATTCTTTATTGTTCTTTCTTAGGTCGCAACTTCCTATTCTTCCTTGTATTGCTCCTAGGTCGTGAAGTGCGGACGTTGGGAAAAGAGGCAACTATTCCTGTTTCAAGAGAGGAAACACATTAGTATCTTGTGGTTTGTCAAGAGGCATTCGGGGTCACGCTTGCTAAGTGTTACAGTGCAAGTTTCTTAATGATGCTAGGCTGAACTTGTTCATACTTTCCTAACATCTCCTTAACTTAATGATAGTGTGCACCAAATCTTGATTTTCGTAACTAAGATTTTTAAAATTCATGACTTCTTTAGTGTGTGCAAGATAATGATCAAGTTCGTTTGATGCTTCATCACGAGTCTGTTTGAGTAAATCAAATATGACACCATATTCCTTTTAACTTTTGCAAGTTCTTGTTCATATTTTGAGATTTGACATTTCAAAGACACGCTTTGATCATCCAGCTTGCTCAATTTTAGGATCAAAAGATTTTGAGCGCAATCGAGTGATTTTGTTTTGCAAAGAAAGTTCACGATTTTGACAATCTTTTGACACCATTGAAGACGACGCTTTGCATTTGAAAGCTCGCTTAACAATCGCTCATTTTCAACTTTTAAAGACTCGATCCGATGCACATTATCAAGATTCTCAACAATTTCAATGTAATCAACAAGATCAGAGATATAATCAAATGCATATGACAAAGAATGCAATAACACAACATTATGGATATCAAGACGATAACATCTTCCAAGAGTCGATCAACATCTTTTCGTAACATTTTCTTTTTACGCTTTGTATTTGAAATTGATGTTTCGCTTGTTCGAAAACTCTTTTCATAAGTCCAAGCTCCTTGTGAAAATCCTTTCCCAATATATAGCACAATTTTTCAAATTTCGGACATGAGGTAAAATTCTTTTCTCAAGAATATCTCTTTGTGCACGCGCAAGAGGCGATTGAAAATGTTCAATTTTAATTTCGTAATGAAATTCAATTTCACGCTCCAAAAGTTTGATGTCCAAGTGAATGTTTCAAAATATTTTATGACTTTACATTGTTCGGCTAATGGTTTTATTTCACTAAGTGAAGGTAAAGGACCATTAATTTGTGCATTATTGGAAAGGGACCTCGTAAGTAGGTGTGATAACCCATGGTGTGTTAGAAAATCCTTTTGTGCAACGAAAGTGACGGCTTTTGAATAGTTAAATGGTTTGTTATAAACAACATTTTCTAATTTTGATCGACTCGCCTTCTCGTGATCTAATTCCTCTTGACGGTTATATTCAACAACACTCATAATTGAATCATCAACTCTATGTTCTGATCAGTAAACTTCGTGATTTGGTTTGAATGCTCGCTTGAAAACTTAGGTTTGTAATCGCAAGATTCGTCCATATCCATTTGGATTTGGTTTGAAAGTAAACTTTGAATCGTTGTGATTGATTCACCATGTTTATAAACAACAATTCAAACTCTTTGATTTTGTTTTGTAAGTCGACAATTTCCTCAAGATAGTCATCTATTCGCTTCGTGGAACGCTTTTGTACTCGTGAGACTGCTTTTTGACAAGTTAACAACTCGACTTGGATTTTGAGTTTCCAAAGTAAGAGTGTTAAGTTGTTTTTATGTTCATGTTTCGCTTGTTCTATTTGAGACAACAAAGCATTCTTCGATGCGGCTAGATCACGAATCTGTCTGCTCTAAAGATTTTTCGCTTTGGTGTGATTTAGCAAAAGCGACTTCAAAACCTTTTTCACGCTTTTTCTTGAGTTTTGAAAAATTGAGTTGTCGCTTTAAGCATTCAATATCCCCGTTAACAAAGGCATTTTTACTATGTAATTGCCGATTTAATGAACGACATTCATCCATTTGGGATTGATAATCTTTAAGTAAGAGGTCAATATCCGGATTAGGCAAAGTTCAACGTGTTCAACGCGAGTCACAACATGATCACTATTCGATCCTCAAGTATAACCACGAGTCAATTTGAGTATCAAAGGTAACCATAAGGTCATCTTGATCGTCAAATGTAACTACGGGTCTAGTTGAGAATCGCCGAATGAGATGTGGACGACTCATGTTGAACATTCCGAGCCTCGCCGGATTCGGATGTTGGCCGAGATATTAGATCGATGATGAATATGGTTTGTTCGGCACCGAGACAAGCCATCGTTGTCATACACCGGGCCTGTGTCACTCATGTGGAGAGCTTGCATTTGTGCCATCAACATCATCGCCGCATTAGCCTCGCAAGTCCTCCATATCATCATCCGAGTCTGATCCGCCATAAAGCTCGTTTTTGTTTGTGAGAGTTCCACCACTTCATCCTTAAGAGCCAAAAGTAAAGCCTCCTTGTGATAAGCACGCCCCTAGTCCTCGGCTTTGGGCATGCATTAGCCAGTGACCCTTCTCATTACAGCTTGTAGCAATAAGACCATTCATCCCATTCTCGAGCATTACCCTGCTCAACCACTTGAGCTCTCGTTGTTGTGGAGCACCCATGTTATTCCTTCCCATAGCATTAAACCCTTGACCACCTCCCATCCGACGACCATAACCACGATTTCGAACTTCAACACGTCCATTGTTCACAACAACCGATTCCTTGTGTTTGATGAGGAGCGAATGCGATTGTTGGATTTGTTTGTATACCGCCAAGGCTTTAGCAATCATAACAAATCCTTGTTGCAATGCATCGAAAGCTTCGAGTCCTCATTAGCTTCACCGTAAAGTGCTTGATCATTGTTGTTGTTGTATGGAACCAATTGAGTTTGTTGAGATTGTTGTTGTGACGGATCATATGGTGTAATTGTTGCGCTTGGTCGAGGAGCGGGTTGAGGAGGATAACTAGTTTGAGCCCACAAAGCAAGTTGTTGATTGTCCGAAGTGATGGTGAAACAGTTTGTCCACGGATAACCCTTTCTTTGTCAACTTTTTGATGTGGCTTCAAATAGTCGCACAACAATCCGTATGTAGCATGATGAAGATTCTTCGCTGACGGATGAAAATGACATACTTTTCCCACTCGTGACCAAGACTACTTAGGAACTTAGTATTAACGCAATTCTTGGCATGATGATGTTGTGTTTGTCCAAATCATTGATGATGTCTGAGAATCGATGATGATAAGACTCTAGTGTCTCTCCATGTTCAATCATGAAGTGTTCATAAGCCAAGTAAATTTTGGATTCCATATCCTCTTGATTGAGTTCAGTGCCTTCCATGAGAAGAATATGTTCCCACATTTTCTTTGCAGTCTTTTGAGCATCAACACTTCGAAGGATTGGATTTGGTAATCCTAAAAGGATATATTGCATTGCTAGCTCATCGCCTTCAGAGTGTAGAAGTTCATCACCGTAAAGGTCACAACAGTTGCAATGTTTGTGAGATCATCTCGTGGAATAGCATTTGGATCTCCGTGTAACGAGAATAGGCATCCGAAATGGACCTTCCAAGATAACCTTCTTTAAGAACTTTCCATGTGGCTTCTTTAGATCACAAAACCTAAAGAACCTAATCACCCATTGATCATAGTTTCCGGAGTGAGCATTGGAGGTCTATCAAGTGATCCCGCCTCATGAATGGATTGTTGGCTACTTAAAGCTTCACACATCTTTGCAAACCAAGTCGGTTCCTTCATAGTATTCCCGGATGGATGTTGATTGTAAACGCTTGTGTAAGGTTGTACTTGAAGACTAGGTGGTGGTTGAACCATTTGAGGTGGAATTGCTCCTTGTTGTGGATAATGTTGTTGATTGAATTGTTGTTGATAAATTTGTTGTTGTTGATTGAATTGTTGATGTTGTGGACTTAGTTGTTGTTGTTGTTGTTGATTATAAGTGTAAGGAAAGTAGTTAGAGTATGGTGGTTGAGACATGTTGAAAACTTGTGTTGTTAAATGGATCTTTGTAGTCGAATGAAACGTTGTTGATGAAGTATCCTTAGGCGAGAAAACCAAGTTTAGGCAAAGCAACACTTAGGCGTAAAACACCAAACTTACGCGTAAAAGCAATATTTACGCTGTAGGATTAGCTTACGCGTAAGAATTGAGAAACACTAAGATTATGCGAAATGAAAGTTAGGCGAGAAAACTTATGCGTAGGATTAGCTTATGCGTAAGACAAGGCTTAGGCGTAAGAAAATCTTAGGCGCGAAGAGTTCTACGATAAGTTTGAGCTTATGCGTAAGATTAGGTTTTGCCTAAAAATCTTTACACTATCACAAAGGTAAAGGATATCAAAGTCAAGTGTTTTCGTGCTTATCCAAGCAAGAAAACACCGAGTAAACCATGAAAATCAAGATCGATCCAAGGAAAAGTTATGCGTAACTTTAGGGTTTTGTTACGCGTAAAACTTAACCAAAAATGATTTTAGCCCAATGATGATTCTAAACCAGATTTTTGTGATGAAACAGCTTCAATATCACCAAAATAGCACAAAAGTGTGAAACTTGATGATCCAAAACTTAGAAACACCTTATGCGTAAAAAGAATACACGATAAAACCAAGCTTAAAAACAATGAAATACACGTAAAGTTTGAAACTTTTTGCCAAAAACAGATATTTTAACACCTAAAAACGTTGAAAGTACAAGAATCTTGGATTGAAAAGTGTAAAAAATGAGTTTTTAAGCGTGACAAAGTTTGAAACCGTATGTTACGCGTAAGACCAAAACTAACTTCAAAAACAAAACCTTTTCACCCAACTATTTGGCGAATGATACCACTGTTAGGTTCCCATATTAGTAACACAAGCATCAATATAAGAAATAGATAAGAAGTGATCGGATGAACAATAACACACACACACGTATGATAATGTGAAAGGTTATGTAAAGAGTGAAGAGTAAATTGAACAACCAACCCTCAAGTGAGGGTTTACAAGAGTATTTATAGGCAAGGAGCTAGGGCAACACTTCTAGCAACCTTCCTTCTTATGGGCTTGGGCCAAGGCTCATGGGCTTTCTACATAAGCCTTGGCATGATTACTAACATAAAAGCCATATTAAGCTAACTATTACATATTAATTACTAACACTTGAAATCTAGTTTAGAGTGATTCCAACACATCGCAACCAATTTCATGAACAAAATGATCATCAACACCGACTCAAATGTTTGAACAATACGATTCTCAACAATACGCCTCGCAACACCTAGATGATAAAAACACTCAGGATGAAACTAGTTGGTGTAATTTCATAGGTTTTTAATGTATTAGTACCTTTTTAATGAGTTTTTCCTGATTTTTAGTTCATTTGTAGTATATGGTTTAATTAATGTAATGAACCATAATTTTTATTTTCAATGAAAAAATTTCGCATTCATTTATTTTAACTTCTAGAACTCAATTTGTGATTCAGTTAGCTCACTTTCAGGCACAATATCTCATTCATATTAACTTCATTTTAGGCATTTTTAGCTCTTTGCGAAGACCTCATCAAGGAGAACAAATCCCGCTAACAAACAATTATCTTTTCAACGTATACATATACTAAAACATGTACAAAGATTGCAATTTATCATTTTTCAAATCAATTTCTCACCACGCGACTCTCTTTAAGACATGATATCTCATTCATATTAACTTCATTTTGGATAATCATTAGTTCGCTATGAAACCTCATCAAGAAGAAAGAATCACCTAAACAACAAAATTTTATACAAGCTATACATATACTAAAATATGTATAAAGATTGCAAAAATATGTTATAAGTTATGATAAAATATATAGTAATAATAAGATAACAAAAAAAAAAAAAAAAAAAAAAGTTGGTCACATCCTAAAACTCATGACCAAAGTAACCCATTTGTTTTATATTGTTGGTCTCGAAAAATATGTTGTCCACCCAAAAATATTCTCGACCAAAGTTTTTTTTCATTCATTGTATGAGCGACACGTGTTGAGTATGTTGTACACGAAAATTAAATCGCGACCAACTAGTCCTTATATGTAAATTGTAAAAAGTATGTCCTCTGCAAGAGGTATAGTGGAGGACAATGTCCTCTTACGTAATTTTCGCAGTTTTTAATGCGTACTTTCTATTTATTGAATATACATCTATAATTCTATATTGTCAATCTTTTTTACTTATGGGTTTTGGCCAGTTTTGTATTTTGTCATCTTATACTTTTGTACTTTTGACTATATATCACTTTGACAAATTTACAATTCCTTTTAATGTGACATACACCTTCTTTCTTCTTCATTTAATTTCACTTTCCTCTTTATTTTATTCTTTCTCTAACCCACCAAATTCTTCACCACTACGACCACTATATCGGGTCAAACCATCACCACCACTACAAACTAGCTCCAACTCAACACCACCGCCGTCACTTATGCTCATACTAACACATACGCTGCTCACCTCCTCAAACCGCCATCTCCACCACCTCGGGACAAACCATCTCGGGCTACACTCCAATACTCAAGATCTAAACCCAATCATGTCTTACTATTGTACAACAACAAAAGCGTATAAGATATATAGTTAGGATGAACAAAGGAGAAAGATGGCTTCATCGTTGTAAGTTTGGATTTAGATCTATGTTTTTGGTAGCGCAGGAGAGAACAAGAAGTAGTATGAGAGAGAACTAAAACAACAAATATAATTACTTTTCTTGTTACCCTATTTTTTACAAATTTTCTATATTTTCAAAGCTATACTATAACTATTTAAAGTAACAAACACATGTAACAAGACAAAAAGTGAGTCGTTGGTGTTTAGTCACTAAAATAATGGTGTGTTAACCTAGAGACCATTTTATATCTCTCCTCTTTATTTGAAAATTTCATATATACCTAAGTATGCATTAAAAACATTGTACATTATGCATTTAATACTTGCACTTTGGTTATACATGAAATTAATTATAAAAGTAAAATTATATATGAAATTAATCCGTAAAATAAAATATTTATTCAATATTACTATTTTAGACTGCTTTACAAAAGGTGTCACACTTATTTAAATAAAACCTTTAATTTAATTATTCAAAGAAAGTTTAGTACGTGTTGGTAGGTGGAGTTCTTCTTTAGGGAATGATGTGAAAGTGTTATTTGCTATTTGGTATGAGGTTATTGGTTTCAAAACAATGGATGATATCTTGGTCCAAAGGTTTTCATCATATCTTCCAAGATGGGTGCTAAACGCCTGTACTTTCTTGATAAATATGCAAATATTATTAATTATGCATTTCTTTCATTAATTTTATTATTTTAATTAAAAAGGACTTTTATTTTACACTATGTTTTAATAATAAACAAATGCTTTAGTCAAATCCTAATACCAATAATAATTTATAAACCAAACAACTTTTTATATTATCATTATTCAAATCCAAATCTAAGTCTAAATCCAACCCGCTTGGTTTGTAGATGGGTTTGGATAATGGATTGGATTCGGATTCGCTTTTGAATTTAAATTTGATATAAGAGAGAATATATATTATAAAGTAAATATATTATTAAAAGTGAGAAACAAAATATATAAAAGTAAAAATTAATTTTGATGAGAGAGAATTATAAAATATTGATTCAAAACAAGAAACCACCAAGCTTGACTTGAATCATTCAATCGGTATTCGACAACTTTTGAGACCATAACCCATACCAAAACAAACTAAACAATTATTAAGGGCATTTGATTTATACACATTTTTTTCTTTTCTAAGTTATAGTTTTAAATGGCTTTCGATATCAATTCTTTTCATATTAAATCGCTTAAATCAAATTCAAACATTATTTTACCTCTCATCAGAAACACAATAAGTGTCCATTTGTTAAAATGTACACAATTTTAGGATTCTTACTAACGACATTTTCATCAATCAAATATGATTTTCAACCGAATAAAATATTTCTTGATTGATTAGAATATGAATTGACATTCATTTGAGATAACAAAAAATAAAAATATAAACACCGAGTAGTAAATTTTTATCTTGTGTATAATGTTGACTTGATAGCCAATTGTTCTACTCGATCCATATAAAATGGATCTTTTATGGGAACGGTGGATGTTCTTTTTAAGTGGTCCATATACAATTGTAAAATGATCACTCATCCATTTGGAATTAAAAAATTTGTTGTATTATTTAGTATCTTGTTTATTTATTTTTTAAACGGAAAATATTATTATTATATATATATAGGATAAAGATCAAATAAAAGATAAATATCCGTAAAAGATAAAAGATTTTTTTCAAAAAAGTTCTCGAAAAATTCCAAAAATTCCACAAGATCGGGTATGATGGTGCATGAAAAGTTGTGAAAAACTTTTTCTAAAAGTGGATATTTTTCCGAAAAACAATTATGAAAAAATACGTCATGCATTAAATCGCTTTTTTTTTTTGCATCAAAATTGAGTTTATCAACTTTTTGATTTTTTCATCTAAATAACATTGCGCATCTAACTAAAACAAGTTGAAAATTTTGTGCATCAAATTTTTTGCGCATCAAATTGCTTTTGTGCATTAAAAACGATCAAAACTCAAATTTAAAAATGTTTTCACAAAGTTTTATCAACATACTGATCTTGTGAATTTTTTGGAATTTTGGAGAATTTTTGAAAAAAATTTTATCTTTTACGGATATTTTTCTTTATTTTAACTTTACCCTATATATAGGGTAAAGTTAAAATAAAAGACAAATATCCGTAAAAAGAATAAAATATTTATTTTTTAAATTCTCCAAAATTCCAAAAAATTTCACAAGATCGGTATACAGTATAAAACTTTGTGAAAACATTTTTATAATTTTGAGTTTTGATATGTTTTTAATGCACAAAACGAATTTTGATGCAAAAAAAATTTTGATGCACAAAATTTTCAACTTGTTTTAGTTAGATGCGCAATGTTTTTGATGAAAAAGTCAAAAGAAGTCATGCAAACCCGTAGGATAATCTTGACGGGTCATGGTTCGGGTAGTATATGGGTCACGAATCAAGAAGGATGGGTCGGTCGTGAATAAAATGAAGTGGGATTTACCAAGTCCGTGTCTTCGACCGAGTATTAAGGAATACATGGGTAGTTAGTTGTTTCATGTTTACTAGGAAATAATGTTGCACGCTGCATGGTTCTTTATGTTTAGCTTATTATAAATAGCGAGAGGTTTCATATTGTACATGGATCGCTTTTCCATATTAATATAATACACAAAATGCAAAACCCGCGAGCACATGAGAGTCGATATATTTATGTTGTGTTGAGTTGTGTGTTTCTTGTGGTGTGACCGAGGTGAGGAAGGCCGATTTCCAACATGTGGTATCAAGAGCTGCGGGTTCATACCGTTCGGATCAAGAAAGAGAGGCCAATTGCAACCCTATGCAATCAGTCGAGTAGAAAGAAGAAGCAGCTTTGTCGAATGGTGGCAAGCAAGAAACAAAGCAAGCAACAAGGTTGATAACGGTGATCAAAAAGCAAGAAAGCAGAAGAAGTTATCGCAAGTTAGCAAGCAAAGGTTGTCGATAGTCTCAGAAAAGCAAGTAGTGCAAGACAATCATAGCAAGTAGAAAGTTTTGGGTTTGTAGCAAGTAGCAAGCAAGAAACAATCGTAGCAAGCAAGAATCGATAAGCAAGAATCGATAAGCAAGAATCAATAAGAAGCAAGAACGAGTCAAGACCGGTATTTTAGCAAGAAATCAATACCCTTTGGAACTCGAAGTAAGAGCAAGAACAAAGTTTTGAAACTTTGAAAAGTACGGCAAGATAGCAAGCAAGAAGAAAGAAGAAAGAAGCAAGTTTGAGATCGAGCAAGGAGCCGAGATGTTGTTCGAGATTACGATCGCCCAAGGAGTCTATGCATTATTAGAGCAAGAAAGATGCAAGTTTACAATGAACAAATGCAAGTTTGTGTTGAGGTGATGAAGAAACGGGTCGATATCATCAAGATTACGAGGTGAATGTAGGATAATCTTGATGGGTCATGGTTCGGGATGATATGGGTCATGGATCAAGAAGGACGGGTCACAAGTAATAAAATGAAGTGGATTTACCAAGTCCGTGTCTTTGACCGAGTATTAAGGAATACATGGGTAGTTAGTTGTTTCATGTTTACTAGGAAATAATGTTGCACGTTGTATGGTTCTTTATGTTTAGCTTATTATAAATAGCGAGGGTTTCATATTGTACATGGATCGCTTTTCCATATTAATATAATACGTAAATGCAAAACCCGCGAGCACATGAGAGTCGATATATTTATGTTGTGTTGAGTTGTGTGTTTCTTGTGGTGTGACCGAGGGTGAGGAAGGTCGATTTCCAACAAAACCTAATTTTGATGCACAAAAACGATTAAATGAGCAAACGTATTTTTTATAATTTTTCTTAAAAATATCCACTTTTAAAAAGAAGTTTTTCACAACTTTTCATACACCATCATATCCAATCTTGTGGAATTTTTGGGAACTTTTCGAGAACTTTTTGAAAAAAATCTTTTATCTTTTACTAATATTTGTCTTTTATTTGATCTTTATCCTATATATATATATGTATATATATATATATATATATATATATATATATATATATATATATATATATTATATATATATATATAGTTATATATATATATATATATATATATATATATATATATATATATATATATATATATATATAGTGTGAGGTTATTGTGAGAACCAAATAATTTTGTAGAATCTGAGAACCATTTTTACTCTTAATAATGCTTAATGTACAAATGTCAATGCAAAGTGGCATTTTGAAAATATACACAATCTAATTTGAATGAAAAATAAATGAGGGGTAATATGGGAATTTAATTCTAGAAAATAGGATCCCATGAACCAAAACCGCTCCCAAAACCTCAGATCTTTCATTCCTTTCACAAATCTCTTTATCTTCCTCTAAGAACCCTAGTCACACTTCTTAAACACACAACACCAAACCTTCGAGTCTTCTTGTTCTTCAAGCACACAAAGACAACGGCTTCAAGATCTTTTACAAGGTATCGGGTAGGTGATCTATTGATTTCCGTTTCTTTAAAATCTTTGGTCACATATTCGATCTGATTAAAAAAAGCTATGTTAACATGAATTAAAGAATAAAAAAATTATCTGATTGGTTTGGTTTGCAAATGTATCGGTTAACATGAATTAAAAAAAAGCTATGTTAACAAAAATTATCTGATTGGTTTAGGTTTGCAAATGTATCGATCTGATTAAAAAAAGCTATGTTAACCGAAACATGAATTAAAGAATAAAAAAATTATCTGATTGGTTTGGTTTGCAAATGTATCGGTTAACATGAATTAATGTTTCGGTTAACATGAATTATTCAAGAATAAAAAAAGCTACAGTTAACATGAATTAAAGAATAAAAAAAAACCCTATGTTAACTTTTTTTGGTAACGCATGTATACTTAGAATAAAGATCTTCTCCACAACGATCTGATTAAAAAAAGTTAACTGTAGATAATCTTTAGTAACGCATGTATACTTTAGATGTAGAACCTTCGAGTGTAACTTGAGTATGTGCAATTGGTCTTATATGTTCTTAAATAGGCAAAATCCATTTCTAAATGTGTTGTTCGTTGTACCTGCCTATTGAGCTACGATGGGAACGAAGCCCCCAAAGACTTGCTGGACTAGAAAATTTTGTTTTATTCAATGATTTTGTATTAGTTTAAATATGTCAGTCTAATTGCATTTGTGTTTATAAAAAACCGGATCCTAAAATGTTTTTTCTTTTAAAGCTATTGTATATTCATGAGGACGATTTTGGTTTGGTATCGTGAGTTTTTTGGTTCATGAATAGTGGAATAGGCAACGGTTCAAATCTTACTTTTATTCCTCTTATCGCTTCAAAAGCACATGTGTTTTTGAGTGTGCATATGTGTTTTACATTGTGAATTTGAAACCTTCTATGCATATGTGCTTTTACGCTTCATGAACTTGTTTCTTTTGTTTAATTTCAGCTGTTATGGAAAGGATTGTGTACAAGGATTAAAAATACATGTGTACATATGCCTACAAAGAGATCGAGAAATCGAGAGTGGCCAATGAGGAAAATGAGGAAAACACATGTGTAGAAAGTGGCCAATGAGGAAAAACACACGTACAATGAGAAAAACAAAGAGATCAAGAGTGGCGAATGAGGAAATATATATATATATATATATATATATATATATATATATATATATATATATATATATATATATATATATATATATAGGGACCTTTATTTTGAGATTATGCCCTTTTGAATTAAATTATACAAATTAATATAAGCGATTGGTTGATCTTTGGTTCGCAGTTCATAAATTATTTGGTTCTCGAAAATAACCTTCCTATATATATATATATATATATATATATATATATATATATATATATATATATATATATATATATATATATATATATATGGGAACTTTATGAGAACCCCTGAGAACTACGAGAACCCTCCTTCTACCATTGGATTAACATGATCTATGGTTGAGATTGAACAATGGCATTTTGTAAATAAATGGAAATTGATTTTCCGGAAATAATAATAAAAGGGTATAAATGGTATTTGACTTTTAGTATTTGTGATAACTGCATGCTTGTTTTTGGGATAGTAGAGATTATATTTTTATATTTTCCATAATTATAGCTTATTAAACACACCTAAAACATACACGATCATCATATCTCACCTACAAAAACACACACGATCATCAGAGAAAACCCTAAACCACAAAAAACATTGCTGCTTCAATCCGTCAATTTACCAACAATGAGGACTAATTTCTTTAACAAAAAAGAACCAACCGATAACAAAGGTATGATTTGATCCGTTAATTATACATTTTGAAGTTTATGATTATCTTTTCTAAAGTTGTTGAAGAAAACGGTTAATCATGAAACATCTTTGTTTTGTATAAGCGTGTTGATGGTTTTAAGTTTTTTTATGGTTATTTGTGTTAATCGAATATGGTAGATAAGTAAGATGAACAATGATGTTAATTTATGATTGTTATAAGATAAACAATGGGTAATCGTTAAGAATCCATCTTTTTAATGAATGTGTTGAATGTTTATATGGGTTTTTATGGTTATTTTGTTGTTAATCGATTATTTTATGGATTACATGTTTGTTTCATGGCTGTTCATGTTTAGTTTGATAAAAGGTTGGTGTACAGGGGTGATTGGATATGTGGTTTTTATAAAGGGTTATTGTTCATGTTTTAGGGGTTATGATAAAGGGTTGTGTACAGGGGTGTTTGGATATGTGGTTTTGAGATAGGGTTATTGTTTATGTTTTAGCGGTTTTGAAAAAAATAGATAAAGGATTATTTGTGTTTGTTTTGGATTTGTTTTTTACAGGTGTTTGTAAAGGTTTTGAATGTTTTTGTACATGGGTGGGTGTTTTTAAACAGGGGTGTTTGGATTTGTTTTGTACATGGGTGTTTTTGTACATGGGTGTTTGGATTTGTTTTGTACATGGGGTTCATAAACAGGGGTGTTTGGAATTGTTTTTGTTTTGATCTGGGTGTTTGGATTTGTTTTTGTACATGGGGTTAATAAACATATAGGGGTGTATTTTGAACAGGGTGTGGATTGTTTTTTGTTTTTTGTACATGGGTGTTTTTGTACAGGGGTGTTTGAATTTGTTTTTGTACATGGGGTTAATAAACAGGGGTGTTTTTGTACAGGGTGTTTGTGAACAGGGTGTTTGGATTTGTTTTTGTACATGGGGTTCATAAACAGGGTGTTTGGAATTGTTTAGTATATTAATGATGTATTTGATGAATATTAGGTATGAAGAGGAAACAAAGGAGCTTAGAAAAGGAACCAATTGCGATGATGAACCAATTGTCTGCGATATAAACATAGAGGAAGAGGATTCGGATGACGACTTCGTTAATGCAGTTGGAATACCGTGGTGAGTCTAATAATAGAGTATTTAATTAGTGATTGAACAATATTTGATGGTACAAAGATGTTAAACAACAAGTGGATGTTAACGTGTCAGGTGTCAGAAGGAGTGGGCGAAATAAAGGGAAAGCGGAAGCTGAGGCTAACCGAGATAAAAGAGCACCATCCAGTGGCAATGGTAAGTGCTAATTGTGTATATTATAAGATAAAAGGTTATAAAATGTTTGAAAGTAACGTTAATGGTGAATATCATATATGTTACAGTTGCCGGTCCAAGCAAAAAATTGAAGAAGGAAATGGTTGAAAAGAAGGGTAAGTCTAACGTATACTATGAATCAAATTTCATTAATGTTGAATGTGTGCTAAAAGTAATATCTGATAATTGTAGGTGCTGGAACAGAGGTTGTTATAAAAGGGAAAAAGAAAAAAGGTGAAAGTTCTAAAGCTGGTGATACGCATTCTTTCCAGTCTAGGAATAGTCCAAAAGTAGTATTCGATGCCATACAAACGACACACGGTCGAAATTTTGGATCGATAGAATGGGGTTTGGGGGAATAATAGATATGAAGTTAGATGGAATACCTAATAAGATGGGGTTTTATGTAGTCGACAATTTCAACCCTATAACGATGGAAATAAAACTAGGAAATGGTAGTATTATGATTACAAAGGAGCTTATTTCAGATATTCTAGGAATAAAAAACGAGGGAATAGATATTATGGAACAGGAGGTTGAAAAGGATGAGGAGATGCTGAGAAACTGGAAAGATCAGTATGGAGGTGAAAAAGAAGTGTTTACCGGTGATATTAAGGTTCAAATACGAAAGTCGAGGATTGCAGATTTTAACTTCAAGTTGAACTTCATTGTTTTGATTACGTCGATTATGGGCTGCACGAAACGAAAAGGGGTCTGTGATGAGAGTGTGCTAAATCACATTACTAGTAGAACAGATTTGTCCTCCATTAATTGGTGCAACTATATTTGGCAATGTCTACAGAGATGCAAAGAAGCTTGGAAGCGGGACATGGTGAACTGTTTCTTTCACGGGCCAATTACTTTTCTAATAGTAAGTTTTGAGAACTGTTTTTTTGTAATTTAATTCGATAAAATGTATAATGTTCTAGTTTCTAATAAATGGTATGTTAAGCAGATGGCGTACGTTGATGCAACTGTGTGTGACGGGTTCAACGTGCCTCGTGTCAGACCTCCAATCAAATTTTGGACAATAGAGCTGTTGAGAGAGCGGGAACTACAAGAAATTGCTAATGGAGGTATCGGTATGGGTGAACTGCACGGGCCGTACATTGAAGAAGACATAGATACCATGCCCGATGATGAAGAGGTAAAACGTAAACAACAATGACATTGTAAAACATCTATGTTTTAAAAAAAACATAGATGTTTACTACAATGTTTTCAACAAGTAGGTTGCTAAAAAAAACCCGTTTTATAATATACTGTGTATTTTGGTATAGGGATTCATATGGAAGCTGAACAAGATTGTTGAGAAAATACGAACGAATCGAGCGTCGTTCGAAAAAACTATAGCCACTGGACTTGGACTGTTCCCGGGTAACCTGCTGATAACAAATTTGAGTCAACAGTACAGGGAAGCTCTTGTTTTTAAAAAGGCAAGTGATGAGGGGACGAGTGGTACAAACGCTGCAAATGAAGGAGGTAATACGGGGTTGCATGATAATGAAGTTGTGAAAGATAGGGGAACGAGTGGTGTAAATGATGATAATGTAGGAGATATCTTTGAGTCGCCTGCCTACAAAATGGGACCAGAGACGCAAGCGGTGGTTATAGAAACCGTAGACAAGGTTGTTTCAAGCATCCAAGGTGCGGACAAAGAATGGGTAAACGAGTTGCCAAGTTTCAGTCTTGGATTAACTCAACCATCCCAGAATGCCAAGGAGAAAGAAGCAGACGAACCCAGTAAAACAGAAGATGTAGTTGGGAGTAGTTCAGGGGTAAACGTGGAAGCAGTTAATGCAGTTCCGTTAAGAATTCTGAAGCCAGTCAAGAATCGTGCTAGACGTGTGGGAGGACTACCGGAATGTATGGTATCACCATACTATAACAGGATTCTTGAAGTTGATGGCAGGTTGACAAAAGAGGAAAAAGCAATTGAAGCATATCTGACCAACACAACAACAACAGATGGAAGGTATGTAACATATTTAAGAGTCATTTAGATAACATAAATGTTTAGTAGTAATTAATATATCATATCGTATAATGATAATCTTTGGGCTTTAATTACAGTGAAATAATCTTTGAGACGGCGTATGGGGTAAGGACAAGTATGAACGAAATGCGGACCCTGCTACTTGGACATGATATTGCTGCTGTTGTGATTGACGGTTGGTCTGCATTTCTAAATTCATTGGAAAAGTACAAAGACCCCAACTCCTACTCACGATTCTATTTTCCTACTTATGTCGTGGTAAGTGTTTTATTAGATTACTTTTTGTATAACTTTGACAAATTAAATAGATGTTTATTAGAATAACATGTTTGTACAAGGATAAGAATAAATTTACTAATGGAAAGCATGCAACGGAGGTCCTGAATCTGTATATTTTGAACGTGGAAAAGCTGGCTGCAAAATCAGGGAAGGATGGGATGCTTAAAAATGTGGACATTGTAAGTTATACAAGTATCTCGTATAGACATGAATGTTTATGAATGTATTAAAAATTTTGTTTATGTTATAACATTGAGCGTATGTGTGCTATCAAAAAATATGCAGGCTTTTATCCCTGTTAGAAATGGACAACACATGTTTGTGATATGCATGAATCTGAAATATCCGAACGTGACCCTTATTGATAGCAATAAGGTTAAAAAGACAGGGGGCAGTGTACAAAAGTTAACTCCATTGACGGCTATAAGTGACATGGCATTAGCTTCTATTATGGTATGTAAATTTTATGATCAATAGACTTGAAAACAGGATAATTGTATAGTATAAAATAGCATATTCAAGTATGTTATAAAAGTGAAACATGTGAGTTTTGTACGTTAAAATGACATGATGTTTTGATTTATTGTTTCATGCAGTCCCAAAATCTGGGCATACACATGCGAAAAGTTGGAATTGCAACTGGAGAAGCAATTGAAGGTGCTGAAGTTTTCCGTCCAGAGTTCTCTTGGCAAACTGATTGCAAGCCGGACGACTGTGGTGTGTTTGTCATGCGCCACATGGAGGCTTATCTTGGGGCTACGATGGGTAGGTGGGTGTGCGGCTTGGCTAATGAAGGTAAGAAGCGGGATAATCAATTGACGGTTAAGGTTAAAATATCTTGCAAGGATGCTACTGGCTGAATGCAATGTGCATAAAGACAAGGTTGCAGCATATTTGGGAAAAAGCGAAGGACAAAAAGTTCTTTGTGAAGATGGAAAGGTCAACAGCAGAGCTATGAAAACAAGGAGAAATCCGTAGCCACCAACATTTTATGAACTTGTTCCACTTTATGTTTAGGGTCTTTGTCACAAAACATCTATGGTCAATATGCTTTTGTTTGGATAATTAGGGCACTTAAATGATTTTGATATGGTGTAGTCAGATGTGAAAATGAAATTCACATCTGCATTTTGAACAGCCATTGGATATTTCAATGTGGTATGGGTTAATTCATGCTCGTAATGAGCATGTATTGTTAAGTTAACTAATTTATGAAATATTTGTTCAGAAACATGGATGTTGAAAACAAATTTCTTATAACAAACTATGTTCAACACAAGTATGATAAAAATTTGTTAAATTATGAAGTTTATAAACATGAAACAAGTATGTAATGCAAAAACATACATGTATATGTGCAGAAAACATGCATGTTGACATCTAACTTGCTTAAAAAAAATATGTTCACAACAAACAAAAGTGTTTAATGGAAACCATACATGTATTTTGAGCATACCCAGATAAAATTTGCACAAAACAAACACAAACCATAAAAATGAAGACTCACAACATAAACAAGTGTTTGAACATGTATGTACTGTAACATGAAAACAAGTATGTTATGAAAACATATATGTTTTTTTTATGAACGCTACCTACATCGCATAACTATAAAATGATAAAATGATAACTCACAACAAAAGCCATGATTTAAACATCTATGTAATGTGAACAGGAAGCAAGTATGTAATGAAAACATACTTGTATTTTTATGAACATACCCAGAGCAAATAGTCAAAAAACCAAAAAAATCCAAAGATTAAACAGGAACAACGTAAAAATCAACAAAGTAAAAAGTTAAATGCATTATGATTATTGAACATCATCTTATTCATCATATGAATAATCATCTTCATCATCTCCCCCATCTTCGTCGATGTTTTCTTCTTCATAAATATCCTCGTATTCATCGTCTTGGTCATCTTCCTCAATGGAAACTTCTTCAACAACTTTTTTCTTACCATTGTTATTTTTACCCAGTTTTTTCTTTGATGGTGCCTCCGGACAACTTCGTCTATTGTGTCCTGTCTGCCCACAAATACTACACGTACGTGATTTGAACGGTACTTTTCTATTCGTTCGTGCCCTTTTTATGTTTTTCCCTTTTTCAGTTGCACTTACTATACGGGTAGTACCAGAACGCATGCCCTTGGTGGTACAATCTGGAGGATTCTCAATTATAATAACAGGAGGGCCTTTACCCCAACAGTCCTCGTACATTGCATCCTTGTTTTGAGGCTCGGTTTGTGGTGGGAGCTCGGCTTCTATTTACATCTTCAACTGTTGAATCTTTGTGAGCAACGCCCAACTTTTCCTGGGTCATTCCTTATTAGATCTATACATTCTTCGATTGATGATGTAACCTTAGAAGCTAGAATTTCCGTTTCTTCTATGCACGGACCATACCTATGGCGCTTTTCACGCAAATGATCGGGAAGAACATTTTTACGCCAACGATCACTGACGTAGTTCATAGGAATTTTCTTCGTACCTTGAATTCCAAATACGTAAAACGTGTCTACATAGATAACCATGGCGATTGTAATGACCACAAGAGCATTTTATGGTACCATCCAACTGATTCACAGAAACCTGTAACAAAACATATAAAAAATGTAAAAAAAATTATTAATACAAACATATTAATTAACTCCTCAAAATTAAAGCATTACATGGTTATATATGTGTGACATGCATGTTTATATGGGATAAACATGCATGGTACGTGAATGAAAACATGCATGTTTTCTATTACAAAGCGCATGTCAAAATAAAACAGTATCAAAGATGTAGGGTAAAAAAATATACCGTAGCATCAACAACAGTATCATTTCTCTTATCTCGCTGTCGTATGACGCAATATTCAACGGATCCCTCCAAACGTGAACCAATCTGTGCACAAGAATATAAACCTTTTGTAATCTCGTGTTGTACATCCCTGAATATTGGATGTGTGTAGACTTCAGAAGCATGACGTTCGATTGCCAAGTGGGTAAACATCACAGGGGTTTTCTCAGCCGTTGTGTTGTCTAACACACGTTGCGTGTAACGTTGCTTTTCCATGGCAGATTCAAAACACATCATAAAATGTACAAGCGAATTTCCAGGACTAGAATACACCTGGAAGAATGCATTAGAGCTCTCTGACCGTGAAGTTGTCTTCATCAGTCCACACATTGGCAAGTGGCTAAAATACCCAGGAACCCACCTTTCTCTTATAGCATACATGTCCGTTAACCATTTGTTCTCGCTAAGGTTATACTTTGATATTAAATCATGCCAACGCTGCTCAAAAATTTCAGGGCCAATATATACATTCCACACTAATTTGTGGAACTCTTTTCGGAAATCAGAGTCATCATCTAGATCACCCAACACCTGTAAAATAATGTTCATGTATTGAATGGGTTTCTCACTAATTTAACATCTTAAGAATTATTAGAAAATAAGTGTATCTGTTCATAAAACATGCATGTATCTGTTCAGAAAACACAAGTATGAAAAAAACTTGTTAAATTTTGAAGTTTATAATAATGAAACAAGTATGTAATGTAAAACATACATGTATATGTTCAGAAAACATGCATGTATCTGTTTAGAAAACACAAATATGGAAAACATAAAAATTACCTTTCCAGGAAGTTTCTGAGTGATGTGCCACATGCACAACCTATGATGGGAATCCGGAAAAACCTGTAAAATAGCCTTACGTAACGCACCATCACGATCGAGAAGAGCCAGCGGTGGTTGTTTGCCATGAGTTTTTAAAAGGCGTCAAGCATCCAAAGAGACGATTCATGCTTTTCATCGACAACAACGCCGCACCAAAAGTAACGCATTTGTGGTGGTGATCAACACCGATAAATGGTACAAAATCATATTATACCGTAAAGGTTAATTTAAATAAATTGTCAAACATGACATAACTCGAAATAGTAAAATGACATAAATTCAATGTAAACATGTACGTATAACTATAAAAATGACATAAGCGGTATAAAGAAAATGATAAATACAATATAAGCGTAAAAATTAACGTAACTCACTTGTTTGTTTCAAAAGTAGCATCAAACGAGACAACATCTCCAAATGCAACATAGTTGCATTTCATTGTTTCGTCCGCCCAAAACATACGGCACAATTTCTTTTCAATAGTGTGATGATAAAAGAGAATTCGAGGACGTGTTCCTTCCTCTTCGTCATTTTGTCAACTAACATTTGAGCATCCCTATCACCGATAAACAAATTCATAGCACGTCTAAAGTTACTCCAATCAACCGGCATTCCCTAACTTGATCAAACCCACCCAACAACGCTACTCTTATCCTGTGTGCTTTTGTGGCCCAATACTAGTCAACGAAGCGCGATGAATGAACATATAATCGCCATATTGCGACTTCCGTCGCGCGAGATAGATCCATGTTCGATCGAACTATAAGTGGGTGGTTGTGATTCTCGGTCCAATCATACAATTCATACTTGTTTGTGCGGGAATAACTTTCAAACAGATCCTTGCTTTACGATCGGTAAGTGTTGTTGAAGATCTACGTCTTCTTTTGTTTTCCGCTCACGTTATCATTTTCTTGGACATCTTCCATTAGTGTGTTTGTTTACGCAATCTTCTTAGGTTTACCCCTACTACATATGACATATTTGTGTGTGACCGCCCATTCCATGTTTTGGACCACGATTTACGACACCAAATCGCCTTAGCCGCATAAACCTTGTACATGTTAACCGCTTCTTGAAACGTATCGAAACGAGTACCCTTTTTAGGTTTCTCATCAACAGGAACGTTTGGGACCCAATATGAGCTACCGTTTGGTGTGGGAACGAACTCAGGATCAAGATCAAAAACATCAACATCAACATCATCTTCTACAAATAATTAAAACACATGTATTAGCAAAAACAACCTACCTAATTAAGGGGGTACAAATTGTGCTTTACTAAATATGCACCAAACAACAGTTTAACATGCATGTACATTACTCAAAATATGCACCATATAATAGTTAAAAATGGATGGATAATTATAAACATGCATGTACATCATCCGATCTTCAGTTTTGAAATTCATTATTCCAAAAGTGTTTTCCAATCCAAATTATTAACACCTCAAGAAACCTTACAATAACAGTTAAAAATGCATGCATAATTATAAACATGCATGTACATTATCTTATCTTCATTTTTGCAATTCGATTTTCAAAAACTTCTACTTTAAAATCAAAATAATTGACAACTGAAGAAGCATTACAGTAAAATAAACTTCAAAAAACAGTTTTACAAAATAAGTAAAAAAATTAAAAATTAAAAAGAACTTAACCATTATTGTCGTAATGATCATAATTCGCATTCTCCATAATCAGATCCTGTTGTGGTAAAAAAATTGTTTCATCATTCAGTTCATCCATAATAGGGTCAACTTCTGGAGTCGGGTTTGTGCTCATATTCGGATGTTGAACAATATCAACAATTTCAACCATGTTTGGTTTTGAGAGAAAAATGAATTCTGGATTAGGGTTTGATAAAACGTTTTGGATTAGGGTTTGATAATAATTCTGGATTTATGATACTGGTTTGTGAATTTGAGATAAACTAAATCTGGAAAATCATTTGAAAAAAAGAAACCGTATATGATATGCATGATTCTAGGAATTATCAGTTAATATTATGTGAATGTTAAAATACCAATAATGCCCCTAATAAATTAATTATTTTAATTTTAAAAAAAATGGTATACTAAATTGTGATTGGTCAATTGGAGTTCTCATAGTTCTCCTATGACTTAATGGGGTTCTTATAATAAAGATACACTATATATATATATATATATATATATATATATATATATATATATATATATATATATATATATATATATATATATATATATATATATATATATATATATATATATATATATATATATATATATATATATAGATGTTTGATATCCTTCCCATGGTTGAGAATCCCCCCTCCCACCCCACAGAATACCGGTGAAAATCGATCAAGGCTGATGAAGGAGAATGGCGGCTAGGGTTTTTGTTTTCCCCTTCATTGTATTATTTAGTATCTACATTATGTTCTAAGGCTATATATCTTATGAGATTTTATAGAACCTCACAATGACGCGACATTATGTTTGAATCATTTGTTTGCTATTTTTTTTTTCATAACTCTTTCTTTTATCATAAATAATTTGTTACATATAATTAAGTGAAAAGCTTTTGTAAATTTTATGTGCTTCTAACATTTCTCATATCTAATTATCTTGATCCACATAATTATATTTCATCCATCCAAAATTAATGATCAATATATAAAACACACACAAATTTTTTTTTTTAAAAAAGAAAAAAAAAGAAAAGCGAGATCATTATATTATCTACTTCTAAACTACATATAATGGAGATTAGACATTTCTCCATCATTTTTTTAAGATTTGCTAATATAGATTTTAAGTAATAGACATATTAAAGTCTTATGTATTATTAATTTGTGCACAACCACATATATTTAAAACATCAGCCCTTAACAAACCTATATGAAAAGCCTGTGAGTATTTTAGAGCAAGTCGGTGCACCCTTGCCACGGTGACATGGCCATTTCGACGTGGCTCGCCACCGTATCGACCTAGCTCGCCACCGTTCGCCAAAGGGCACCTCCTCACGCAGACGACGAACCAAATGAACTGACAATGTAGCAGTTGTGGGGCCCAAGTTTGTATCAAACGTTTTTTTTTTTTTTTTTCAATAAACATAAAACTTGTAGTGTTTTTGTAATGTTTATTTTTAGTTAAATTAATGGAAACTTATTTTTGAGTACGAAGAACCAAAGGAGAAGACGAACTTATATTTATTACAGACACAAAGCATAAAGTACTACATTGTAAAGAAAATAAAATTGTGATACATAAAATAAAACACAGAGATTAATCATTGCGGATTGAAGATAAACTAAGTATCGTTTTGAAAAAAATGATACAGAGTTTATCTTAAGTTTCGATATTTATTTTAAGTTTCGTATGTTTTAAATATGTTGTATTGTATTTTTAATTTTAATGAATGAATTTTATGTTATTTGAAAAGTTGAATAAAAAATAAAATAGGAAGTGATGAGACTCAAATGAGTAAGTTGTGGTTAGTTGTGATAAGGGAGTTGTAGAAAGAGCTCGAGAACTGAGAGTTAGAGTTCGTCTTAACACGCCACAAATTATTTATCTCATGTTCTCAACTTTCTTTTCCTTCATCAATCTCCTTTTTCCCTGATATTTTTCATGGTTTCTGTTCCGAAAAAATTTAATTAAAAACAAAATCAAGCAGTTGAGTGGTTCTTAGCCACCAAAAACTCACTATCTTTTAATGAAGCCCCCCATTTTCAAGTATGTGCGATTGAGAGCAGTAGCAATAGAGGATCTTGTTCGTCCGTAATCTGCTGAAATGCACCCCACAGAAACAACACACGTGGCGGTTAAAAACAATTTTTTTAGTTTTATTTTGATCTAACTTGTTGTGATATGGATAGTCAGCTAAATCAAACACTTGTCACGGTTATCTTATCTTTGAGAATTGTTAATCGTGTTCATTTTGTTGATTCTTGCTTGCATAACTGTAAATAATGTTCTTGTGTGTGCTTTATAATTGTATGGTGTATATATGTTTTAGACTAAAATACATTGTTGGTCCCTAATCTTGTCCTGAAACATCACGTTGAAACAAAACTTGGCATTTTCAAAGTATGCGTTTTATAGGCTAAACAAGTTCCTTGACCAGGATTGCCAAAGTCAACGTCACTTTTCTATTTGTACATCGAGGTATAATAGACCATTCACAATTATGACATGCCTTAGTTAAATCTAACCCAACCCTCAACCTAATAAGAGGCGCTTGGTGGGCATCAATTTCTCTCACCTACCGCGTTTCTTAAGAAAGTTGAATCTCGGCTGGTGCAACCTGGTAGATGGAGACATTCCATATGAGATTGGTGAGTTATCGAACTTACAAGAGCTAGGTCTCCATGGAAATCATTTTCAACTCCTCAAGCTGGCAATGTGTACTAGCCTTGTGGAATTGCCAAAGCTTCCTTCAAGTATAGCTATTCTCATGGCGAATTCATGCTACTCCCTTAAGACAACTGAAAATCTTCAAACAAATTGTAAATGGTTATGTCAAGTCTCGCTTTTGAAGGGGAATAGATACTTTGGTGGTGAGAGAATTCTATGATCCATGCTTCAGGTATTACTCTCTTTTCTCAA
This sequence comes from Chrysanthemum lavandulifolium, assembly GCA_022545495.1. Lineage (NCBI taxonomy): Eukaryota > Viridiplantae > Streptophyta > Magnoliopsida > Asterales > Asteraceae > Chrysanthemum > Chrysanthemum lavandulifolium. Next base: position 221,774,753 of record CM040242.1, on the reverse strand, counting down.
ATTTCTAGCTCCATGTACCTGACAATATTAATGGTGATAGAAATAAATTAATTACTTGTGTTAGGGAAATGCTATGGAAACTCGGTCAATGTATCTCCAACTTGAAGGTCTTGAGATTCCCAAGGGATTTAAACCTTCTCTATTAAAAGGGACAAGATTCAGATTGCAGCTTCCACCGAACTGGTACGATGACTTTAGTGGATTTTTGATGTGTGCGGTTTTAATGAGGGGCTACACCTTGACGGTCAACATAAGTATGAAGTACGAGATGGATGATTTGGTGCACATGGATTCTCGATGGGAGGAGAGTGAACATGATGAAGTAACATGGGCGGGCTATGTTTCCTTTGGTTCATTATGAGATAGTAAATGGTGGGATTCGTCATACAGTGCAGTTACATTTTCCTTGCATTGCGAAGGTGAAGAGACGAGCAAGTCATGTACAAGACTTGCAGTTGCACTTGTTCCTGCTAGAAAGAGTGAAAGTAATCCAATGGAAGCTACGACCAATCACTTAGATTTTCGAGATGGGACTGATACCCATAAATTTACAAAAATAGGCGATTCAAAGTCTTCTTTGGAGATTCTCCATAGAATGTGGTAGTGTGAAAATTAATTCATTAATTGTTTAATTAAAAAACAGTAAACAATGGACAATGGTGATCAAAACACATAAAACACTCCTTTTATCTCAATTTATTTGTCCACTTTTTCTTTTCAAATTATCTCAAGTTAATTTTTCACTACTAAATATGTAAAGGAAGTTTGACCCTTCAAGTTGAGCCGATATGTAGCTTTCTCGAGCGATGCTAAAGTCTGGGAAGTACACCATATTTCCCCTACTTGAATATCTATTTACCAAATCAATTGGTCCGGTTAACTTGTAGGCATAGCTGTTTAAAAGGTGATGTTTTTTACTAAATTAAACACAAAACAAATAGAAATGAAATATGATACTTTGTCTCTTTCATTAAATAACTTGTTAAGAAATTGCAATTACAAAATCACAACATCTCAAAAAATTGTACCCAACTCTTTATCTAACAGTTTCATCCTCATATACTCAAAAAATTACATTTCTTATCTAACATTAAACTTCGAGTACTCGTCAATCAAAATACGTTTAACAGCCTTTGAAGCCGACTGCAAACAAGGAAATGAAGGTGAAACCAAACTCCCAGATGACGACTGATTCACAGATTCAACGATAAGATTGGTAATGTCCTTTAGAGGCTTCCTATACTTGTTACTCTTCTTCAACGTCGTCTTCACGCCAAGCTTAGCGTCACTAGCTTTGCTGATAGATAAAAATGGAGGGATGTTCTCTTTATTATTAAAACCGTGATTTTGGCATAAAGAGATCATTGCGTTCATCTTCTTTATGATGTTTTACAAAGTGAAAGAATGGATTTATGTTGGATTGGAGTGTGAGAGATATAAATATGTGAGGATGGTTTTTGGTTTGGAGGGGTGATTTTCATTTGATGTTGAAATTTTGGGCTTTTTTGTCATTAAATTAAGGAGGGAAATGTTTTTGTTTATAGTTTTGGACAAAACTTGGATTATGGCGCCAATGACATGTCTTGTACCATTTAAAACATTTGAATGCATTTTTTTTAAATCCAATTTGGTAGTACCAATATAATTTTAGTTTTGGGACTTCTAGTTATTGAATATACATCCATATTAGTTTTAGAGTATGTCCATCTATGTTATTACTCGTATTACATATGGGGTATTAGATTAGATTTTTAATTAACAAATACTCATTCTATCTTATTTTTGTTGTAGATATTACTAGATTAATCAGGTTTTAGAGTTTGAAAAATATAATAAAATACTTTAATAAATAATAACTTTTAATTACTCATTAGGTTTATTGGTTTATGGATTGGATTCAGTCTGTCTCATTCCTTTCTTTTTATGTTGTTATGATGGTTACTCGCGAACGCTCCCAAAAGCGACCCTCTCGAGTTTTCGGATATTTTGTAAATTGAAGTAACCTTTCGTCAACCCGAAGGAAATCACTATCAAAGAGCTCGCCATACTAAAGTTCCAACAATGCGCTTAACCCGGTGACTAAGAAATGGGTAATTACTCATTTTATTAAAAGGAGATTAATTGTTATTTTTAAAGCATTTATGGGTTAAACTTGTCATTCGGCATTAGGGGTGCTCATCGGTCGAAAACCGGACCGGACCGAGACCGAATCCGGCAAAAACCCTAGACCGAGACCGAGACCGAATGTGGTCGGTCCGGTCCGGTCCGGTCCGGTCTCGGTCGGTCGGTCCGGTCCAACAAGGCTAAATTTCGGGTTTGTGGTCCGGACCGGACCGAGACCGAATCCGGCAAAAACCCTAGACAGAGACCGGACCGCCGGTCCATCGGTCCGATCGGTTTCGGTTCGGTCCGGTCGGTTTTGTCGGTCGGTCCGGTCCATCCGGTCCGTTTGCTCACCCCTATTCGGCATCCACAAAGGTAGTTTCATAAAAAGGTTTAAAACCTATAAAAAGCTTTAACTTTTGTTTTAACCACGGTGCTATTTTGTTTTATGTATATGTGGCATGAAGAGATCCGTATTCTTGAACCTCTTCATAATTTAATGTTTGGTTACCATTAAAGGTTTGTCTCATAGTGAAAACATATTTGTTAGTACAACAAAAATTAGTTTAAGCTAACTCATGATAGGGCGAATCTTGGACTAAATGAATATTTATGGAATAAAGTTGCAAAGAAAGAAAACAACATTGTTAGTCTCACCGCGGAAGGGGGCTTTCACGGTCAACCTCCGGCGTGAGAGTAAGTAAGTGTAGAGAGAGAATGTATGTGTGTTTGTTGTGAGAGAAAGCATACCGTTGGGAACAATAGATGTTCCCCTTTTATAGGTGGTCCTTTTTTGTCGGGACCTGGGAGTCACGGGCCATGATAATGACGTTTATGGGCGGCAAATCCTCCAAAGTCAAACCCTTTGTTCGTCCTATTATGTTGATAGTGACGCTTTTGGGCGGCAACTGCGGTATTGCCATTCTTGGGGACTACATGAACCAGTAACGTGACCCCAAGTAATATTCCTTACTCTTTTGGTTGATTCGTGGTCCAAACCTGTTAGGGACATTGCGGACTTAGTATTGCTCGATGTTAGGACTTGGGAGTATTCTTCTTGTTCTGGTCCGGCTTTCTTGGACCGGTGTGTGCCCTTAGGTCTTTGATTATTTGTGTCTGGTACGTTCGACCCGACCCTTTGTGGGTCCGGGGATACTATACACATTTTAGTCACCCAGTCTAGTATAGTTTTCGTACCGGGGCAAAGTGTAGTAGACTTAGTAGTTCGTTCACGGGTTCCTCAATCCAACGATTTGTTGACGAGGCTTGCCACGTCTGCATCGCAACCGATATACAATTGTCCTTAATCATAGTGATTCAATCAAGTCCGTTCGTGCTCTAACTAACACGATGTTTGGTCATTTTACCATTGCTTTACTGTATCCATCGCAACCGTTCATTTGGCTTGATCTTGGTCGTTCGTTCTTCCTTATTACATGTGTCGCAGATCCGTCATTTTCTCTTCTTTCTAGGGTTTCAACTATTTGTGGGTATAAATACTTGCCCTAGCATCATTTGAACAATTTTTCCAATTCAAATTTCTTTCTTCATCCCTTCAGTTGTACGTACACTCGTTTCTTCTAATCTTCAGGTTAGACCCTCAACATTCCTATATTCTTTTTGATTTTTCCAGGATGGTAGAATCCATATATACAATTACTTCCACTCTTTGGCAGAAGGATTTAACAGACTTCTGTGATAAGTTCAACATTATGGCTTGATCTTGGCCGTTCGTTCATCCTTATAACGCGTGTCGCAGATCCGTCCTTTTCTCTTCTTTATAGGGTTTCAGTTGTTTGTGGGTATAAATACTTGCCCCCTAGCATCATTTTAACACTTACTCCAATTCAAAATTCTCTCTTCATCCCTTCATCTATACGCACACTTGCTTCTTCTAATCTTCAGGTTAAACCCTCGACACTCGCATATTCTTTTTGACTTTTCCAGGATGGTAGAATCTATATATACGGTTACTTCCACTCTTTCTCAGAAGTATTTAACAGACTTTAGTGATAAGTTTAACATTAGTGAAGATCTTGGGCCGGAACTTCCAGGGGCGGGTGATACTATTAAGGATAGTCCGGAGGGTGAGATAGGGATATACACTCGACTCATAGAATATGCTAACTATTGTATTCCCTTTTCGAGGTTTTTCCTTAGTGTGCTAAAATATTTTAAGGATAAATTTTTCCCCACTTTCTGTATTAGGAGCCGCTAGGGTTAGTCAATTTGAGTTTTTGTGTCGTGCTCATGGGGGGTGCCAATTATTCTGTTATTTCGGAAGTTTTATTGCAACGAGATTAGTAATGGTTGGTTAACGTTTCAAAAAGAATGGGTGGTAGGGGTGTAGAGGTCCCGTGTTGTCATGCGGACGGTGGTTTAGATTCATTGAAGAAGTGAAAGGATCGCTTTTTCTGGATCAAATCTTCCGTTGTTTCGATCTTCGTGCCTTGGAACGAATCTCTTTTCGTGGAGAAGGATCTTCCTCCATCTGATGAAGGAATAGATTTTGATTTGCTAGAAGCGCTTAATCTGAATCGGATCAAATTCAAAAAATATCCGAAAACTTTTCTATGTGTAATTAGTTTGAGTCAGGTTTATAATGACAAGGAGACCCGTCCAACGTTTTTGGAGCGAATGGGGAGGGTAGGTTTCTATCGTTGTTTATTGTTTTTCTTTTTCTTTTGTGCGTACTTCTTCTTTTCTGACACTTTTCCTTCTTGTTTCAGATATGTCTGTGGAAAACTAGAAGGGGGGGTTGAATAGTTTTACCAATTTAAAACTTTCTTTTAAATATTTAGATTGACTTATGTCAATCTGTTTGGTTGTTTATGTTGGACGTTGATAGATAGATATATAAACGTGTAATGAAAGATAAAGAGTAAGAAGCACATCACCACGACACAAGTTATTTATAGTGGTTGGCCACAAGGACACCTTCCTTGCCCTACTCCACCCCCAGTCACCTACTCGAGAGTTCGAACACTACACCAACTCCTTATGGCGGAGAAGCCTTCACAACGTCGCTTAACCTTTTTCGGTACAAAGCTAAATACCTTCACACCAAGGCGAACCACACCTAACACAACGTCGCCTACCCTTTATACGGTGCTAGGCTAACCACCGCGTTCTTTCACACCAAGGAGAACTAATCCTATCACAACGTCGCCTACCCTTTATTGGGTACTAGGCTAGCACCTAGTTCCATTACTATGGAGGAACTACTACCCCCACAACACCTAATATCAAGGAGATCCTCTCCTTGTTACAATACCATCAAGGATATCACCATCCTTGAAATAAACAAATACTTATATGTATAACGATGCACCTCATCGATTATCGACCTAGGCATTCTTCCCAAATGCGACTTGATTTGATTCTTGGCATCCTACACTAATGCCTTTGACACAACGCTTGGCACCTTCACTAATGCCTTCGTCTTGACACCTTTAGCATTCTTCACTAATGCTTTGACACGGATGATGAGCACCTTTCACTAATGCTTTCATCTTGACACTTTTGGCATTCTTCACTAATGCCTTCAACCCAACATCTATGGATGAAGGAAGAACTATCAACAAGATAACCTTAGTTGTCTTGATGATGACAACATGGCAACTCATGGACTTGAGCTTGCTCGTCTCAAGAAGTGGTGATCTTGCCTTTAAGAGGAATCTAGAAGATCACACAAAACAAAAGACAAACTACATAGATCACTTGGATATGAGGTTAGAGGGTTATAATACTTGGGGAAGTATGTGTGTAAAGTAGTGAGTAGAAAGGAAGAAATGGCTCTCTATTTATAGAGAAAATTCTCTCGTTCCCCGGATCCCACGGATCCTCACCACAAGGATCCGGCTAGCATAAAGCCAGGATCCGTAGAACGCTCTTCTTTGCCCATGGGTATTTTGGTCATGGGTCATGGGTTGAACCATGGTTTCTTTCTAGATACAATGTATCTTAAGGATACAATGAACTTGGTTAAGTGGTATATATAAAACCATGGGTTATGGGTCAATACATTTTGCTAGTTTTTACCCATTTTAGTATATACATGTTTTTACCCATTTTAGTATACTTAGTTTAAGTATATGTGTGACAACTCGTAATTTCAGGTCATTTCTCAAAACAATTCATGCTTCACTATTTCAACATTTATCGTAAACTAGGTTTGCGTGTTCCAAATTCGCGTAACCTTAATGGTTTAGCGGCGAATTCATGATCATATCATCACGAACATTTCATATGGACTAAGTTTAGTCTACATTTCATTAGCATCAATTGCATCATATTAGTTCATTCATGACATTTCATTTCACATTAAAGCGTAAATTTTATATTAAATAAGCGTTATCGCGTGAGTTATTATTTTGAACATTTAATCCGTTACTTCTAAAAATGATCCCGATATATTTTATACCTACATTTAGTTTATAAAAACTATATTTTGAGTTTACCTAATGTTTTAAATTTATTTTGTATTTAAATCGTTAAATTTATATTATTACGACGTTTTCTTAAAAACTACACGATAATTATTATATCACTCAAATTTTACAAGAAATGTATTTTACAATTTTATGATCTCAATATACTTTACTTTGATCCTTAAAATTTATTTTAGTCCATACCACTTTAACTTCACAACTATGTACAAGTTACAACACTTTTACTTAACTATACATTATACTTATATTTGTAACAACTTTACAAAAAAAAAAAAAAAAAAAAAAAAAAAAAAAATTATTTGGGAAACATAGCCCCTAAAATCCGGCCAAGGGGAAAGAAAGTCTTGGTGGGTAGATTTTTTTACAAAACTAAATCTATACTTCACTTACTTCATTTATTTCATTATTGCAAGTGTTAGTCAAGTAAAAGTTCTCTCTATTTGTTCTTCCTTCTCCATAACGGTTCATCATAAGTGTACAAGGGATCACCAAAATTTTGCAAGATCAAGTAATAACAATCTAGATACACTCTTAATCAAGGTTTTGAAATAAAACCTAGGGTGTTTAGGTTAAACCTTTGTTCTTTGCACCTCATCATAATTTACTTGTAAGCATATTTCTTTCATTTATATATTTCATCTTCATTTCATATTTATCTCTTCATTGTTGGAGCAAACATGCAAGACTTGTGTTGTTTATACCATTTTACATGATTTTTAGAGTTATATATATATAAAGGTCATCCTATAATTATTCCTTGTTAGTTATTGGTCTTGATAATGTTTAGGAACCCATGACACCCTAAGAAGGTGTATGGTAGGATTAGATTAGCTTTGGAGTTGATTTGAAGGGATTGGAATAGGTTTAGTACGAGGAAAACTATTTTCGACAAGTTATAAAAGTGGTCTGTCCTTATTTTGATTTTCGGAAAATCCGACGGAGGCACGAAATTTTGGCCTTGATATTTAGAAAATATACTTTAAAAGCGAATCCGTGGCCGCTTGAGCGGAATAAAGCGGAGTTATAACGAAGAAGTTATGAATTTTAAAGTTTGACGACGAAATATATATTTTCGAAATTTCAACAAGTTATTTTACTTTATTCGAGTCAAAAGCGAGCCTTAAGCTTCATAAATTATTTCGACTTGTCAAAAATATATTAGTATACTTTGATACGAGCTAAGGACATATAATACGTGAAAAGCGGTTTGTAACGACTAAGATATGCACGTTTTCATAAACTTGCCGTAACTATTATTTTAGAAAAACTATATTATTTTTACGAGATAAGTGTTACGGTAACTAAAATGACCATGTTGACGGCTGTTTTTAACTATGATGTAGAACTTTTGAAGCGAAATGTCTTCTAGTAAAATCAAGATCACCAAGCATATTTTCTAAAACGACCAACCGTTTGTATAGCGGAGTTTTAATAAGTTATTCTGGATGCTTAAACTTGGCGAAACTCACTTTTTACACAACAATTAGACAAAATCACCATCTTTAACCCTTATTATCTTTATGTTCGAGACCTTTATGTCGAAAACTCAAGAGCTGAAACTTTTAGATTTTGATACAAACTTTCCAAAACCGTCGAGTTCGTTTCCTAACGATCGACGACACCATTTTACGACTAGTCTTTCAAAGCCATTTTGTCACTTTCAAGAAATTTCCGACGACTTTATTTTACGACGAAAAGTGAAAATTTCACCATAAATCATTACAAAACCATTGTAGGATGACATTTTGGCGTAAATACTTGTAAAGTGATTTAAGGATGGTCAAGGCGTCAAAAGAGTATTTTTCGACGATAAGTATTATTTTCAAAACTCACAAATGGTATAAATAACATACGAAATGCATGCATAACATTACATCGTAACTCATTACGTATCATATCATTCATAATAGGTCATTTTCGAGATTCACGCTACATTTCAGTGTATCCACTTTTGCCATCGCATTATTATCAAGTGAGTTTTCATAGCCCCATTTTCAATTGTTTGGAACTATTTTGGGGGAGATACATGCTTAACTAGTTTTCACAAGTACTTTAGATTTTTAAGGCTAAATTCTATCATGATCATCATTGTTTCAAAATCAAGTGTTATACTATATCAATTGTTCTCATTTGCGTGCTATAGTTATCGTCAAATCAATACTATATCGATTGACTCGATACATTGAGTCATGTACTATTGATTATGTGCTACGGTTCTCGTCAGTATAATGTTCTAAATCGGTTGACTCGATACATTGAGTCTAGTCCTATTGATTAAGTGCTAATGTTCTCGTCGAGTTAGTTGCGATTGTGAATTCATTTGACATCAAGTGTTTGAACATAAACTATACACATGTTGGCGGTGGGTTGTGAACACACGGGTTGCAAGTTTTGTATGGGCGGAACTTGGGCGGGTGGATTACAATGCCTTTGTCGCATAAACGATTTTGAAAGGCTTTACATTTCAACACAAACTCTATGAACTCACTCAACCTTTGTGTTGACACTTTTAGCATGTTTTATCTCGGTATCTAAGGTATTCACTTCATGGCATGCATTTGGACACATCATGGAGTCGCGATGACGACGCGTCCCACTGGGTTTTACGTGCTTTAAAACATCGTTTGAATTGTAACAAACTTATTTCCGCACAAGTTGATTTTCATTTGGGACCTACTTTGTAAACTCGATTGTTTTATTAAATCAAGCGGTGTTCTTTTCAAACGACACTTTAGGTCGTTCAATATAACTGTGATTGTGATGCTATGACGGTCAATCCCGTGAATTCCATTCCACGCAAAGCAGTAATTTGGGGTGTGACAATATGCTAACCCAATATGTAAACACTAGTTGTTGTACATATGTATCATAAAATCACTTATACTTGTTTTAGTGTTTTATGTGAAAACGTAAGTGTGTTAGAAACTATTAACTCAAACTATTTACGTATTCTATTTGTTTCGTTAAAATGATTTTCGTTTGTTATCGACAAAACATTAGAAGATCGTAAAATATAAATAAACGTTTTACGGCTTATTTTTATTAACAATCTCCCTTTTGTTGATGACAAAACATAAAATTATTTTAAGAAAAGGCTAAAATTGTAAAAGTTTGAATTTGTAGTTTTACTTTTCTTCTCCCCTTTTGTCGAAACAAAAGTGTTAAAGAAACTAACACATTTTTTTTTAAAAAAATATGTAAAAATGTAAAGAGAGCAAGTGACGGAATGGTACTGTCTTAACTCCCCTTGACGAGTTCATCCCTTTGAAAGGCGTCGAGGACATGGCGTAAAATAAACTAATTGTGTTTGCAATTATGTTTGCAAATGGTTAAATCTAAGTGACGAGCGTGCTCCCCTTGAAGATTGCAAAGTTGCAATGGGGTGTCATGAAGTATAGTCCAAAATCGGATTAAGTTGCAAATATTTTTGCAATTTCGTTTGACACAAAGCTCCCCCTAGCTTTATGGTGTCAAAATCTTTATATGTATTTTGAAAATCTACAAAGTAAAGGTTAGAAAACAAGAGTATAGTGCATAATTTCCTGCAAATAAACTCAAGTTAGTAGAAGTTTGTGCTTCTGATCCACGGATCCCACGGTTCCCTTCTTGGAGGGATCCGGCTAGGCATTATGTAGGGATCCGGCTATCTGGTGACAGTTTCTTCAGCAGTGAAGATGTGTCAAACAATGCTAGTGTGAAGATAATATATGTGTACAATAAAGAGCACAACGCACAAAATAATCATAGCATATAAATGTTCATTCAATAAAACAAGAGATAGCCAAACAAATCTCTAAAACTAAGAGAATGAACTAGGACATACAAGTACCACTAAATACTAACTAGTTACTAGACTTAAAATGCTATAATGTGCTTGAGTCTAGGGATGAGTGGACTTGTTGATTTGATCCAAATTTGCAAGAAGATGATTAAACATGAAATGTATCTCATTTCGTGCTTCTTGAACAAGTCCTTGAGTGTTTAGACAATTTGGACAATTATTGTCTTGGTTTGGACCCGGAGCGAAATGGATATTTTGAGGAGGCTCTATGTGTGATTGTGGATCTTCATTTTGAGAAGTAGGAAGAGGTTCTAAAAATGAGGGTGGTAATGGAACTTCTTCCATATGATCAAGATTATTCCTTGTCTCCCATGATGGGCTAGTTGGCGTTGTTGGTGGTTCCTTATTCAATGAAAAGGTTGGTGAATGGGAGTTTCTTTGTGGTGAATGAAATAATGAATAGATGTTTGGGTGAGGGAGAGGCTCATTCAAGGAATGTAGACCATGCTCAATGAATGATGGTTTTGATGGCTTGCTAGAACTAGTCAAGTTTGGTTTTGAGCTAGAGGATCCTTTCTCTAGTCCGAAAGGTTTGATGCTAATCCTTGCGGTTCTCTTGGCCTTTGTTGGATGAGTTTGATGGGATGGGGTTCTAGTATCATTATCTCTAGTGGGGGATGTTTCGGTGGAAGATATTTCATGGATCATTTGACCCTTTCTTTTGGTTGATCCTAAGGTTGTGGAGTTGTTGCTAAGAGTCTTAGTCATGGTCTTGATGATGCTAATGTGAGCTTCTAATTCTTTGAGTTTTGAAAGGTGAGTGAGGATGGTGCCTTAAACCTAAGGTTGTTTGGTTTATAAAGGATAATTTGAATTAGGAAATTAAATTCTTGGCCATTTAGAAGACTAAGCATGCTCTTAAGGTTTTGATCACTCTATGAGGATAATTAAAAAGTGGTTAGAGAACCAAAAGGTGAATTAAATTTGAATATGGAAGCGATTGATGCTTTTCTGCGACTACGGATCCGCGGATCCTCTCGTGAGGATCCGCCGTTAAACACCGAGGATCCGGCTATCGATGAGTTTTAGGTGAAATCATTATGCTTTTGTAAGGTTTATTATTAATGGATTTCAAGATTTTGACTTAATTTTGAAGTCTTTAGCTGTTGGATATCTCAAATCCTCAACCATAACAAGTTATGATGCTTAATGATGGTTTTGGGCAAGAAAATTGACCTTGGGTAGTCTAACTATATGTTTGACAAGGATTCCATTTAGTTTGATATGGAGAAATGGTGATAACAAGTCCTAGAGGTCAGATGATGTCCTAAGAGGAATTTATTAAAATCTTTAAAAAATAAAAAGAAATGAAAAACTAATTTTTGAGCCTAATTTTGAGTCAAAGATGATTTGAAATCAATTTGCTAAAATTGAAGGATAGACCAAACTAAGTGCTATCGACGTGATAGATAATGTGTGAGTGTTGAGCGGAATTATGGTGAGTTTTGACTAGTTGATAAATAAAAATACTTGAAAATATATCCTAGATAAGCTATGGATGAGAGTGAGGTTTTCAACTATTTGAGGAAGACTTAGTTGGCTCTAGTATCTTATGTTTTACTTGTGTGAGGTGATCTAGTAGACTATTTTGATGTAGGCAAATCAGATTATTTATCGGATGCCACGGATCCCATGGTTCCCTTATGGGAGGGATCCGGCTAGTTCAATCTTGGGATCCGCCAACTGCAGATCGAGAGCTTTGTGAAATGTGCAACTTTGCACTTTTATAGTAAATGCTTCTCCTAGTTGTTTCTATGGGGACTAAATGCAAGAACACAACTAATATCAAAATAGGAAGAGCTAAAATTCCTAGAATGAGTGACGACGACCACTTACGAGGTCGTAAAATCTCATTTTCCAAATACCTAAGTTAGGATTGTTTAGTGCCAAGACATGGCAATACCTACATACTACGAGCATAGTTTAAAGTGTTTACAAACCATTGTTTGAAATTGTTCATCATACATTTGAGTCCTAAGACCTTACCTTTCTTCTCCTCCTTCACTTCTTCACCCGTCCTCCACTCTTTATCAAACTATCTTCACTTCTTCTTCCTCAAGAAATTGGCGAAGCATTTGAAGATTCCCTTGGTTTGTTGCCATTCGGGTGATTCATTAGGGATGTTTGGCAATTGGTTAATGTAGTTCAAGGGGTCAAGATCGATATTTTCGAGTGGGTTGCTACTACTCCCTTCACCTTCTCCTTGCCTCTCCCTTTCGTCCGAGGAATCCGTGGGTGGGTGTGGCCTCTTGCCTTCCACCATAAACCTTGTTGTTCTACCCTCGGTTAATGGCACCATAACCTTATTGCAAAAGCTATGATCAAAGGATTGTGGAGAAGGGTCTAATGCAAAGATGAATTTGGCAAGACGGGTTAGAGGCATTGCATACGGGACCACCATCTTGTCCATGCTTCTTACACTTGCCATTCTCTTGACCATGTAGTAGGAAAGGTTAAACCGAGTATTGGTCACTAGGCAATAGATCATGAAGCTTAGACATGCGTTGGGGTGGTCCTTGTTTCCTACTAGGCACACCACATTTTCTCTTATCACATCTTCCCATTTCCTATACAATCCATACATTTAAAGCTCCATTTGAAAAGGATCCTATAGATCACTTTTGACTTCATTGTGACTCTTGATGGTGATGCTCTTGGCATGAACACGGTGTCCTCACCGTGGTTGCTTCGGGATCAAGGTGTTGTAGATATCATGATTATCAACCATTGTGTGTAGTTGTTCCAAAGACCATTCATTGGAGTACATACAAACGCCTTGATATGGAACCCCTATAATTCTTCCAAACTCTATAAGTGAAAGACTAAACTCTCGCTCATTGATGGTGAATTCAATTGAGATGGACCCATCATCATTTCTAATTATACCCATTGTCTTGTAGAACTCAAGCACAAAGACCAGGCAAATTTGCTCGTTTATATCCAATAAACAATCAAACCCAATAGTTCCAAATACTTCCCTTATGTCGGTATTTGCAAGAAATGATGGATCAACAACTCTACCTTCATGAAAGAGTCTCCTTTCAAGCAACTTAAAGGCTTTCCTATCGTCGTGACTTAATCCATTTTTCCTATTGTACATGGGTATGTAGTGAGCGGTGTCTTGGTAATCTTGTTGCTTGTTGCTTGGCATGATGCTCCTAAATAATACAACCACAATGTGGTGTTAATTGTGAATAGTAGCCTAGAGGGTTTGATCACAATTTTGCTCTCATCATCTTTGTTAAGTTCAAGAAATGTGTTTAATTTGTATTAACAATGTTAATTCTTTGATTTAGATTATCTTAGAAAACAATGTGGTGACAAATTATGATAAACCCATTTGAACCCAACTCTTAAAGATGAAGAAATTGTAATCTTTAGAAATCAAGGAATTAAATTAACAATGTAGTGAAGATAGTACTTACACAAGTGATTGTTAAACTTGAGAGGAATGATCAAATTGCTCCTATGAACAATACATGGGTTTTTGTTCGTGAGTCTTTGAGGTGAGTATTATTGTGGAACATCCACAGTGATCATTCTTGAGCAAATATTGTCTTCTGTTGCACGGATCTCGCGGATCCCTCTCATATGGGATCCGCTAGTATAAACTTAGGGATCCGGCATGACAAAGAAAAGTCGACTCAAAAATTCCTTGATAACTTTGGTTTGGGAGTTCTAAACGCCTAGTGTTTTGGTGTTAAGGTTCTAAAACTTGTGGTTTAAGGTTTTGACGATTTAATACTATTCTTATTGAACGAGGTTCCCTTTTTAAGAATTGGTCTTAATTCTTGAGAAGTTTTTCAAACATTATAATAAAATCCCATTTTATCATAATATAAGAAGTTTCACATGGAAATTTATTGACATAGATGAAGTGTCAATAAATCCTTTGTGATGAATAATGATTGGGGTTATCGAATAACCAAGATATCATTATTACGAGTTGGTAATGTAGTCTATACAAATAAGTCGAAAAATACTATTTAGATGATGACTATAATATGAATAACTACTAGAACAATTACTAATAAATCATGCAACTAAGATTTTAATAATAACAATAAAGGTAAGTAATTAAAGATCATACCTTTGCCAAATATTCATTTTAAGAAAATAAATATTTAGATGTTTTGTGATCTTCTTGGAATCTCCAGATTTATGTTGTAAGAATACTAAACATTCTTTTTGCGAAAAGAAATATTTAGATAAATTCTTTATGATCTTCTTGGTAACTCCAAATCCAATTATGGATAATGCTTAAGAAAAAAAATGTTAGAGCATTCTATCATTGTCCAGCAATAAACAATATAATGATTTTTAAAATATGACAAAAATAATCCTTCTTTGTAGTTTTCAAACATACATGGATCGTATCAAGTTTTTAAAGTACAACATGCTCTAAGAAACTTGGTAACGAAGCTCTGATGCCAATTGTGGAAAACTAGAAGGGGGGGTTGAATAGTTTTACCAATTTAAAACTTCCTTTTAAATATTTAGATCGACTTATGTCAATCTATTTGGTTGTTTATGTTGGACGTTGATAGATAGATATATAAACGTGTAATGAAAGATAAAGAGAGAAGCACATCACCACGACACAAGTTATTTATAGTGGTTCGCTACAAGGACACCTTCCTTGCCCTACTCCACTCCTCGAGTCACCTACTCGAGAGTTCGTAAACACTACACCAACTCCTTATGGCGGAGAAGCCTTCACAACGTCGTTTAACCTTTTTCCGGTACAAAGCTAAATACCTTCACACCAAGGCGAACCACACCTAACACAACGTCGCCTACCCTTTATACGGTGCTAGGCTAACCACCGAGTTCTTTCACACCAAGGAGAACTAATCCTATCACAACGTCGCCTACCCTTTATTAGGTACTAGGCTAAGCACCTAGTTCCATTACTATGGAGGAACTACTACCCTTCACAACACAACACCTAATATCAAGGAGATCCACTCCTTGTTACAATACCATCAAGGATATCACCATCCTTGAAATAAACAAATACTTATATGTATAACGATGCACCTCCTCGATTATCGACCTAGGCATTCTTCCCAAATGCGACTTGATTTGATTCTTGACATCCTACACTAATGCCTTTGACACAACGCTTGGCACCCTTCACTAATGCCTTTGCCTTGACACCTTTAACATTCTTCACTAATGCTTTGACACGGATGATGAGCACCTTTCACTAATGCTTTCATCTTGACACTTTCGGCATTCTTCACTAATGCCTTCAACCCAACATCTATGGATGAAGGAAGAACTATCAACAAGAGAACCTTAGTTGTCTTGATGATGACGAAGCATGGCAACTCATGGACTTGAGCTTGCTCGTCTTCAAAGTGGTGATCTTGCCTTTAAGAGGAATCTAGAAGATCGCACAAAAACAAAAGACAAACTACATAGATCACTTGGATCTGAGGTTAGAGGGTTATAATACTTGGGGGAAGTATGTGTGTAAAGTAGTGAGTAGAAAGGAAGAAATGGCTCTCTATTTATAGAGAAAATTCTCTACTGTTCCCCGGATCCCACGGATCCCTACCACAAGGGATCCGGCTAGCACAAAGCCAGGGATCCGTAGAACGCTCTTCTTTGCCCATGGGTATTTTGGTCATGGGTCATGGGTTGAACCATGGTTTTCTTTCTAGATACAATGTATCTTAAGGATACAATGAACTTGGTTAAGTGGTATATATAAAACCATGGGTTATGGGTCAATACATTTTGCTAGTTTTTACCCATTTTAGTATATACATGTTTTTACCCATTTTAGTATACTTAGTTTAAGTATATGCTAACCCAATATGTAAACACTAGTTGTTGTACATATGTATCATAAAATCACTTATACTTGTTTTAGTGTTTTATGTGAAAACGTAAGTGTGTTAGGAAACTATTAACTCAAACTATTTACGTATTCTATTTGTTTCGTTAAAATGATTTTACGTTTGTTATCGACAAAACATTAGAAGATCGTAAAATATAAATAAACGTTTTTACGGCTTATTTTTATTAACAATGTCTTTGCTTGATATCGTCAAGACCGCTGATCCGTTCAAGGTGAAGGTTGGAGAGAGAACACTGGCCGAGAATGAAAAAACTTTGTTGGAAGAGACTGCTGGCAGGGTTGTTGAGCCATTCTGAAAAAACGGTGATGCTTGTTGACCGCACCATGGAAGATGAGTTGAGGGATGCTAAGGCTGATAAGGTATCCGGGAAGAAGAGAGTTAGCCTTTCAATTCTCTGGCCTGGTCATAGAAAGAACAAGACGGGTGAAGCTGCTTCAGGGACTGAGAAGAGACGGGGGAAAGGTGCAAGTACTACTGGGCCGTCCAAGCGGACCATGGTGAGGAAGGACCCCGGAGACTGCCACTAGCAACATTATTTCTCTGGTACTTGAGATCCCTACTTCCACCTGGAACTCCAAGACGAGGCAAAATCTGTCCACGATGATGAGTCAGATGCCAACTTAATTGCTAGGCGTATTCGCAAGACCACAGTTTTGTCATCTGAGAAGACGCATTCAGAGCCTTTGAATCCTGACTCTTCTTCTATGAAGGAACCTGATAACACTCATCCGGAGGCCACTTTTTCTGATATGCAACTAGATGAAAACCCACATCAAACTCATTCAGCCGTTGCTGATGTTAATCAGGAGAATGGTGGGGGTAGTTCTTCCCGTGGTTTCTGTGATTCCCAAAATGTGGATACTACGGAGGAAAAAGACACTTATATTCCCAAGTGGACGGTTACCAATGATTAAAATGAGTGATCCTTGGATTTGCAGAAGCTTTGTTGACAATCTTGCAACGCCCGATTACTGGTATAAGCTCCAGAATATGTCTACACATGATTTGGAGAGGTATAATGGGAATACTTCCAACAAGTGTGTATGAATTATGAGTTGCGCTAAAGGTTAGAATATGAGATTGAGCAACGTGAGAAGATAGAAAGGAGAGTGGGGCGCAGGGAAAATGAGATTGTTAGTTTGAATGAGAGATTGGCTAGTATAGAGAAAGAGTCTGAGGAGATCCTGAGACTTCATAGTCGAGTGTCGCAGTTGGAGGATAAGGTCGGGGTAAAGAATGAGAATATTGCGGATTTGGAGGTGTAGAAGGCGGAGCTATCTGGTACGGTATCTGGGTTGAAAGCCCGGAATGCTGAGTTGGTTGGACATATATCTGGGCTAGAAAAAGCTCGTGACACTTTGTTGGGTTAGTTGAAAGGCGAGGAAGCTTTTTCGAGGGATTTAAACCATCCTTCAGAGACCGAGCAAGTTCGTGTGGATGGGGAGTTGGCCAAGTTAGAATTAGCCTTCCAGGACGAAGGGCATTTTTGTGTAACAAAAAATGTGTAGAAAACTAGAAGGAGAGTTGAATAGTTTTTACCGATTAAAATTTAGTTTATAATCTTTAGATTGATAGTATGTGAAACCTTTGGATGTTGAGATATAGATAATGCAAGTTAGTATGAAAAGAAATAAATACAAGAATAATAAAGAAATAAAAGGATAGAAATGTCACACATTGATTTATAGTGGTTCGGCTACAATGATACCTTCCTTTTGCTACTCTACTCCCCGAGTATCCGACTTGTTAATACAAATAAGCCGTAAAAACGTTTATTTATATTTTACGATCTTCTAAATGTTTTGTCGATAACAAACGTAAAATCATTTTAACGAAACAAATAAAATACGTAAATGGTTTGGTCAATAGTTTAACACACTTACGCTTTCACATAAAACACTAAAACAAGTATAAGTGATTTTATGATTTAGTAATACATATGACAACAACTAGTGTTTACGTATTTAAAATATATACATAACTAGTATGTATTATAATAGGTAAAACTACAACCCATGGGCGTATCCATAACCGTGGTATTGACCATACCCACTGACTAAATACTCCACACACTCTCACAAAACAAATAAAAAACAATTAGTTTTGAAATTAGGCCCCACATCGTTGTAACTCTCACCATGATGAGCCGGTCACCATAGAATCAAAAATTTGATCGTGACTTGGGCTTGCGTTTCAGCTGTGGCGCGTGACTTTGCTTGTCACGGGACTTGGGTCACGACCACTCCCTTCGGCCTTAACTAAAAACAATCTTTTATCAAGAATGTACGCTCAATACTTAATCCAATAAATCATTAAAAACTACGAAACTGAAATATGATATTCTGGAACCATATGCTCACACGTGAACCCCAAGTTGCGAATTTTGTGACCGTCATAGATAATGCATGCATCATATTTAAATTTGACGGTCCGAATCCAAGATACATACGCCTTCATACATCCCACTTATTTCCTTCTAGAAAAACCGACGGACTAAATACTTATATGGTGATTCTTGCCTTGTGAGCGATCAACACAATTAAAATTATTTAGTTGAATAAATCTACAACGCTTCTATTTGTTTCGCATCATCATTGACTTGATATGGTCTTATCGGTCATGCTAATCAATAATACAATGTTGTCCAAAACAATATCCTTATAAATTTATGATTACGTGATATCCTTTCAAACTTAACAAATACTCATTTATATCCAAAGGAGTTGATCTTTCATATATATTTTGATGCACGCACCACATCATCACACTGATTATATATGTGCAATGTAATGTAATTTGTGTGCGTCGATCAAAATAAATGATGTAAGTATCAATTCCCTATCCAAAAACATTATTTTAGCTTAATTAAATAATTTAAACATATTAAATAATATTTAAATATGAAATATAAAGACATTTTACTTTTTTACCCTTCTTCCCCATCATCTTCTCAAACACCTCCTCCTATAACACTCGAATTTACTTTTAATCGGAAAAAAAATCATCATAATGGTACTCAAATCTGCTCCAAAAATGATTGTTTATTAAAGCAAAACAAATAAACCACAAATCTATCATTTCACTGTCATAATCAGTTACGTGAAAAACATGAAAATTAAATTTACATGTTGAATAGACTCTTCCTTCTTAGTTCTCACAAGCAATATTAAAAATGAAAGATTACACGAGATGGACAATTTTATTTTCATCCATTTAATATTGTTACTCTAACTTCTATTTCAATTAAATGTGAATATATAACATGTCCTCCTATAGATGTAGATAAGGATGCTTAAAAGGAAAATCAATAGTGTGATACATATATCACAGATTCCATTGATTCGTAATAAATTATCAATTTCAATGTTATAGAGGTTACACGATAAGAACCAGATTGATTTTATTTTATTATTTTATTTTATTTTTTATTTTTTAGAAAAAGGGTACAAAAGTAATTCATCTCTATATTTAATACTTTTATACATTAAAATATTTAATAAAGATTAAAATGCTTATTTGGATATAAGTGTGTATTTTAAAACTTTGGAAGGATATTGGCGTAATTATGAAATTGGTAAGGATATTGACGTAATTATGAGTTTTTCTAAGGATATAGATGAAATTCACCCTAATTTTATTTAACATCAACTTAAAACTTTTCTTGATACTCTTTTACGCTCAGTTCTCGAGTTAAAAAGGAAGAGGAAATTAAATGAAACGGAAAGTTTTTTGTGTTCTTGAGTTTTTTTTAAAGGAGGAAAGGGAAACGGAAAGGAAATAGAGAGGAAGATTTGATAAGTAAATCTTCTTCCCACTTTTGAGAGGAAAGGGAAAGGAAACGGAACCATATGTTGTGTAAAGACTAATATACTCTTTTTAAAACATTTGACATTAAAATTAAAGGCATATATGTAATTTTGACCAAGTTATTTTCCTTTTCATCACTCAAGAAACGATGATTATGATTTTCGTTTCCTTCTCTATCTCAAGAACATAACAACTAAACATCTTTCCTCTTCCATTTCTTTTTCCTTTCCTATTCTTTTCCATTTCCTCCTTAAAAGCTCGGAAGGCGGCGTTAATTTTCACAGTTATTTTAAGCTCACACAAGAATTCCATAAAGCATAAGAAAACGTTTCAAGATCAATTTACAATTTTAAAGACATAGTGAAATTCAATAGTTGACGTCCTATATAAAACCACGTGAATTACTCGACTAAAATGTTTACCAAAACATCCACTTGTTTACATTTCTGCAACCATTCTTACACGACCTCTTTCTTATACAAAAACATTTAAGATTTAGGCATCACATCTCAAAAATCAATTATCTTTTTTATACATTCAAAAGTCCCTATTAGTACTAAAAATTTGCTTAATAGTCAAATTACATCCTTATTATTTTGAGGCATAATATGAATAAGGTATAACCGAAAAATATTACATCTTTAATTACATGATAACCGTTGTTGCAATGCGCGAGTAATATGGTACTTAAAAGTAACACATGTAAATGAGCAACAGTTATATAAAGATAATTGAAAGATTCATTGTAAAGTGAAAGTTCGTTTGGGTAGCTCCTTTTATCTAAGGATCTACAACCAACAATTACGGTAACTACAAAATGTTTCCATTTTTTTTATAACTAAACCAAACATATTATATAGTCCATTAAAGATGTCACACTGATCATATTCAAACTCTTGTTCTTCACAATGCTTGATTCCAAAACAGTCCATATTCTGAACCAAATCTTCCACCTCTCATTAAAGAGCTAACCAAAAAATTAAGGAACCTTATGAAATGTTTTACTGACACAGCAAATTTTACTATAAATATAAACAACTCCAATATACATTTGCTATATACCTCATATCCAAACTGAATCCAAATCAAATTTAAAAAATCATTTTTGCACCCAATTTTACTAGGGATAAATGTCCATCTATTTAGCTGTGGAAGCTTGGGGTATAGCTGAAAAACAAGTTGAGCTGTACAAGATATTGAGTTGGTTTGACATTTATTCCATTTTGCCCCAACTGTCATTTAAACAAATCCCTCCTCACAAACAATCATTTTTTTTCTAGAAGCAATTAGTTTTGCAAAAGAATACACTGCAGAGATCATATTGCTCATCAGGAGAGCGTTATAAAGTTAATTTGGTATACAATACCAACTACATATACATATAATTCTATCTTGCTAGAACATTTCTTTTCGGTGCATCCTTTCGGTGTCTTATTTTGTGTTAAGAATAATTATATGCTATCCTTGTGATGTACGGCTCTAGTCAAATTGAATTAAAATATAAAATTATCAAGCACGACGTAATCAAAATTTTACCATTAGGATAGGCTTCAAATGTTACAGTTCATGAACCTTGTGATGGTATCTGGCTTCACTCCTTTGGCTTTTTGCTCATTGTTTTACGCTTGTTAGAATCCAAGTATTTCTTTCTTAACCGGATATTATGAGGTGTAACCTGCAAAATGAATAAAAATGTAATCAACGAAAGCTTACTGAAGCGTATTTAAAGCTTTCCAACAAACAAGGGGATCACTGAGCAATTGCATCTTTTTTTGTACTTCAGAAAAATAAGGCTGCTGGTGATCAATGAATAGTTAATAAATTTTTGACCTCATAACCTTGCACGGCTCATATTGAAGTTATAAATTAACACTAGGGGATTGCTCAACTGACCTCAATAAGCTCATCAGAAGCCACATAGCCGATAGCCTCTTCAAGGGTCATCTGCATCAAATGAATAGCATACAGATTACTACGTATTAAATTATTGATTTTCTTACCCAAAACGGTAAAATCCACCACAAGAACTGGCAGATTTTAGGATAGTTACCATCCAACTAAAACAAAGATAATTAGGGTTGAATAATAGATTTATTCACGGGGTGTTCAACTTTAACAAGATGAAGGCAAAAATTGGTCAGTTTACGTCTACTTGTTTGAGAAATAATTGTTTTATGGAACAAAAGGACAATATTTGAATACTTTGGTAAAGTTAAATTGATAACAAACATAAAGTGTACCAACGCAAAATAAATATTCAATAGAAATGATTATATAAGACGTACTCTACGCGGAGGAGACAGCTTAACATTCTCATCATTCCCAGCAGATCTAATATTTGTAAGTGCCTTGTTTCGTACGGGGTTAACCTGTCACAAAGCCTCAGCTTGTTAATTTCCCAGAAACAATGAAAAATGTCAAAATACTGAGTAAGAGTAACACATATATACTCACATCAAGATCTGTATCTCGTGTGTGTTCACCGACAATCATTCCATCATATGCCTGCAGCAAAGTCAAAGGAGGTTAAATAAACAACAGCAAAAAAACAAAAAGCTGGCAGCATCCACTAACACTATTATAAAAAGCCAGATAAAAATGATCACAAAAGGAAAGAATTATTGCAAAAATTACGTGAATTATGTATGCATTAAAATAGACTTTATAGACTTTGGGCAACCTTCACCCGTTTAATTCCCTTTTAGCTAAATTTTGGTTAGACCCACTTGAGAAAAGAAAAACCTTGATGAAACATAAGTCGAAATTGGCACCTTTTGTAAGAAATATTTTGCATCAATAAATTTATGTGTACCACATCCATCAAACGGGTTTACCATACTTGAGCCTAACTATATCGTAAAAGGTAGATGCAAATCATTATAATCTATACGCAGATTTTCTAGGGTATAATGACTTGCGGTTTGTGATTACCTCTGCCCCAGGAGACACAAACAGTGTTCCACGTGGTTCCAAACTGATTAGTGCATAGGCTGTGACTGTTCCACGAGCACATGATACCTGTTTAATAACCATGTAACCGTAAGCTACTGATAAGCCTCTTACAAGTTCAGTATATAGTCAATGTAACTTGTAAATCTGAATCATGGGTGTTCACTAGAAATACAAAATGTGATACTGAATTGAATTATTGGGCATAACTTGTAGGCTGGGTAATTTTTTCCTAGTTTCTATAAAACCATTCATACTAGCTCAACTGAGAACAAATAACATTAGTTCTAAGCAGTTTTATCATAGGTTTCCATTCATAGCAACAGGCAACTGCCCTTAAGAAAGTTGAGACTAGCAATGGTACTCAAAGTTACTGTCCAATAAGCATGCATATAAATATGAAACAAAAAAATAAATAAACACCTAAAAATTTGAAGATAACATAAAATTATTAAATGAAGTTTTTAATGAAACAATCTTTAATTTCGGTTAGTAATACTGACATTATACTATCAGGTGTACAGGTGCAATTTTATAATTAACCATCAATCCACAGATCATGACCCAACAAACAACAAAATTCGGCTCCCAAAACAAAGTCTATAAAGTGCATATTAACTGAGACACAAATGAAACTCCATTTTTTCTTGTTCCAAAAATGTAAAACCAAATTTTATATCATGTGGAAAAGAAAGAAGAAGCTTTACAACAGGTTAGGGTAACAAGTGATATTACCAGCACTCCTTTTCTGACGTTTCCAAGAGGACCCCGATATTTTTCATATCCTGTAAAATTAATGGTTAACAAACCAATATCTGAAATTTCCGAAGAAAAAAGCTCTCTATAAAAAGTAAAAACAAAGTCGAGATTGGTAAGACACATGGAAGGACATATTTTCATATACATGTAATATATTTCAAGAAATAATCTGTAGAATTATAAATTTTAACATAAAAACATGTTACTCAAATCCCCTAAAAGAACCTAATTTCCAGAACAGTTTATTTGCATACAAAAAAAGAAGAATAATGTATGAACATCAAACTTGTTCCAACATTAAGCTAAGACACTATTTCAGAACAAACAACAGTAAAGTGCTTCAATTATTTATGGAAGCAGCATACAACAATATCCTAATGCTAGTTCTAATATGTTTACATTGTTAAAATCACTCCTTCTAGATACCTATCAGTAGAGGTGGCAATTTGGGCGGGTTGGACATGATGGATAACGAGTCAAAACGGGTAATTTTCTCACCTTTGTTTGTCCATCTTTCATACTCTTACAACTATGGATTGTGCATGATGGCAAAAAGAAGTAAAATAGCAATTATATTAGTTTTTCCGAGTAAACCAATTTGGAAGGCTTACTAATTATATAAAACAGTAAGACTGATTTACTTGATTCGATTCCATTTCAGCCACATGAAATTTATCTGACCCAATTGGCCAATTGACCGTTTGAAATAAAGTAAACCCCAAGTTGACCCATTTAACTATAGTTGAATTGATATTGCCACCTCTACCTATCTGATTAGAGCCTTGCAACAGTACTGAAAATAGCAATAATGCTTAGTTATAAAATTTATTACTATTAAAAACATAATTCCTCATGACCACCAATGTATTTACCCCCATACATTCAAACTTCAGCCAAAATAAATCAGTCCAAGGAAACTGAATTTCAGGGTCCTTCAATTTGCTTGAGCTATTTTTCATTATGTGAAAAGTGTGTCTCATAACTTCAGTCTTTTATAGACAAGAAAAGATGCCGCAATTAAATTCATATTAAGCAATTGTTAACTCCCTCATGCATAAACTAGTTGAGGTTATAAGTTATGAAATCCAGAAACAAAAAAAAAAAAAAAAAAAAAAGCCGAATATAACATGAACATACTTAGGTATGCACTGTGCATAAATCCTGTGCCACGAGTGTCACTGCTGAACACGCTTCTGTAGCCAATTAGCCCCCTGAAGTATCAAACTAAACATTAGATTCGAAAAAAGAAGGGACCATGTTGAAATTGGAATGAGATCTTTCGAATCCTAAACGAAAGTCGACAATTGTTTTGGATGCAAGTGTCAGGCAATTCTTTTAATGTCTACTCCCCTCCGTACCTAATTATTTGTCCGCAATACTATTTTAGTTTGCCTGAAAAGACTTCCCTACTCTCTAAAATGGAGAATTATTATTTACAAGTTTTAATATCCCCCTCTTAATAAATCATTAAGGTTTTTAAATCAGTTATTATCTTGAATGCATTTAAGGGTAAAACCATAAATTGGAATACTGATAATTCATATCTGCATAATTTGTATTAATCTTAGACTGAAATGTATTTGTTTGTGGACAACTATAATGTAACGGAGTATTATTTATGAACAATAAATCAAAACTAATCTAAATGCGACGCTAATAGAGTGTGTGTGTGTGTGTGTGTGTGTACCAATGACACGTATATACAGAGTTCTTCGAAAGCTCAGACTTTTAGATGCTAATTTATGCAATTACAAACAACGGACGCACATTATTCGACGATCATGCAATAATATGCATATTCTTTCTGGTTCGATAGTCTTACAAAAGCTCAGTAAGCTTAGTATGCCCCCTGACCTATGTTGTTCTATGAATTCTTTTGAAACAATTGATGCCTGAATTTCGAACAATGAATTCAAGTTCATAGTGTGAAAATAATCAGATATCAGTGAGTGTAAAAAACCAAGAACAAAGTAAAATCTAGAAATATAAAAAATATATATATATATAATAATAATTTTAAAAAAAAAATGGAAACTTTATTTTTTGGTGAACCATTAACCGCCTAAATTAAAATACAAAAAAATTCCTTGTTTATTTTATAGCCGTCACGGTTGTTCTGCTCTCTCACTGATTTATCATTGCATATAGATTACCATGTTACAAAAATAGCATAACTGAAAATAAACCACATACAAAATAAGGAAATTTAATAATGACCACTCACTGACCTTGTCGGACAAGTTAGTTTCATTTTACTCCTGCCAGATTCTCCTTCCGCAGGGCCCATCTCAGTAATCTCAGCTCGCCTGTGAGAAAGAGCTTCCATTACCAAGCCCACATGCTCTTCATTCACCTTAAATCAATAATGATATGTCATGATAATTGAAGAACTCATATCATAACTAGAGGTCAAACACTAAATCTAGGAGTATATCGATTTTCTCACCACAACAGTTACTTCCTCTATTGGCTCTAGCTTTGCGCCATTCTCGAACTCATACCTGACACAATATACAAGCGTCTTTTAGCGAGGGTTAAGAGAAATAAGCTGAAAAAAGAAAAGGAACTTTAGTCCAATTCCTAATTATGGTAACGCACTACCAAAATGATCGATATTAGTATTCAACTTTCAAATTTTGTGCAATAATGGTAGCTTTACATTTTACAGCATGAAATGTCAACACATGTCAGCATGTAATTCGATGGTTTCACAAAAGTTACCATTATTGCCCAAAACTTTAAAGTTACTACTAATATGGGTTTTCTGCACAAACCTTTTTTTTGGACCAAATTCCTCAATTTATCATCTAGAAACTTAGATTGGGTTTTCAAATTACAAGTTTGAGGTACAACTAGAGAATATTGAGTGAGAAAACCTACTTAACTTTTGGCGGTGAGACACAAAGCTCGAACTTTTCACGCCTCATATTCTCAAGCAAGATACCTAACACATAGAGTGAAGAAAGTTAGTGAGCATGCTGCCTCAGAACTTAAAAAAGAAACATAGTGACTTTGAGGGCATATCACCTAGTTGAAGTTCTCCCCTGCCTTCAACAATATATGTTTCTGCTATATCTTGTTTTACATTTATGGCTAAATTTGTTTCAGCTTCAGCAAATAGACGGTCACCAATCTTTCCTCCAGTTAACTATAATGAACCAAAAGAAACTGTAGTGAATATTTAATTAGTCAGAATTGCAACTATACATGAATTCATTCATCTTATTGGAGTTTGACCAGGTCAAACAATATAAATGGCATGCAAGATTCATATCAGAGGTGTCATGCAGCTAGACACCATATGATGATAAAGAAATTAAGAATGCTTGCTCAAAAAACTGGGATGGGTATACTCGCTAGGTATAGTGATAGTACAATGTACTTATATTACACATCATTCCAAATTTTACGACAACACCTACTTTCTGGATACTTCATAGCAATTGTACACTAGTTATTTCACTACCATACTATAGCTAGCAGGAAACAACAGTAAATAGTTAACTTTTAGTATATTACACAAATGCCCCCAGTGATCTAAATTTAAAATATGGATTTGATCCCTATGTTCACAAAATGATATCAATAATTTAAGTTATGAAAAATGAAGGTATATTGGTTGATTTACATTCTATTTCATAAATGGAATCAAAAGTTGTAATAAATAGACAATGTTGATTCATCCAGATTTTGTAAAATCAATTATTCCCATCAATCCGCTTTAAAAACTTGCCATAATACATAACAAACGTATGTTAATAAAAAAACAAGATCCTCTAGATAAGTTGATATTGTCATACATGAAATCTCTTATGAGTAACTACATATTCACTTTCCATGTATATATATAATCTACCCTAGACAAAATTTCAAAATTTACTTCTCATACTATGTAAAGTTAAACTATGAGCCAACCCAACTGAAGAAAAATACTCTCTGGTTTCAAGAGTCACCCTCATTTCACAACCAAAGCTGATTATAGTAATGAAAGTGATCATGTCTAATTTAAATGGAGAAATGCAAGGGGGAGAGGGTCAAATTTGACTTCCTATTACATACATAAGCACAATCACATGCAATAACCACGAATAGATCAACGAAGTAAAATATATAAGATGGTGGATAAGCCTGTGACTCTACATAATTAGTAGGCTCTTAATGATTGGGTTAAGTTTAATAAATCTAGTACAAACAACAAGAGCAAAGGCTACTTCTCTTACTTGAGTACCATCAAGACCGGCCAACGGAGAGTCATTCACACCAAAAGTCATTGAGATGGTTGCAGGATCCAGCTCAACAGGTTTCAACGCCGTAATGACCTAGCAGATAATATATTCTTTAGAGATCAGCATTATCAATATCAAAAAGCAAACATGCTCAATCTATGTCACAAATAAAATTGCGATTACTATTTAGTGACAATGATATTGCTATGCTATGTATACATGATGAAACACATCTTGGCTCGCTTCCTTATTATATTTCTCACATAGCCTATGATCCACACCACATTCATATTTGAGCCTAGTTAGAGGAGAGGATACTGCCCCAATGAATCAGATATAAATGTTAAAAAAAGAGCTTTAATCCAGTGAGCATGCTCTCACACGGTTCCATTCAAGCTTATATGTCCATATAAAACTGTTGGTGGAATTTAAAATTTGCTCACAAGTTTACCAGAAAGAACACCTACAGGAATGCTGTGAAGATTGAAGGTTTCCTCTAGAAGGCATCTTTAATCCATGAGAAAACCACCTATATATGTTATTGTTGTTGAGTGCATAAAGAATGGACAGTGCCAGCCTTAGAAGTAATCAGCAGCTAAATAACTTCCAAACCTAGTGGACCTACTAGGGTGCATGTTCGTATCAACGTTAGAGATGGCTAAAAGTACAAAAATCGCCTCTACTATGTAAGGGTTCTTTTTTTTTTTTTTTTTTTAATAACAGAAATAGCTTGCTTACATAGCCGCAGAATAACACATTAACCATTATTCATTACATTTTAATCATGGAAACTGTGTAGTGATGATTTGGGTGTGTAATACCTCCACATTTGCTATTGTGTGCCCAATTGATGGAATCTTCAACCCTGCCATTGAAATAATATCGCCAGCACCAGCACTCTCAACATCAAATGAGACCATACCTTTGTTTTTCCTTAGCTTCACGATCTAAATAGATTTACATGGATTGACAACCAAAAATCAGAAATGAAGAAACTGCATCCAGCTATTAAAGTGAATACTAGAGAGTTAAAAATAAATGTAAAGAGACAGCAATGACTAACTAATCCCAGATACGCCAATCAAATTATTTGATTCTGCTGAGTATCTCACTAGGTCTAATTATTTCAAGAATTTAAGACCACAGGATTTCAACTTCAGTTTTCCCTTGTCCCTTTGTTGGTTTCCAGCATGGCTTTGTTTTCGTAATCATAGGTAACACACTTCTTAATTACAAAGATGTTTAGAAAAGTATGAAGGTGTTGGTGAGTCATCCCAACCCGGACCACTACAACCCATACTAAAAATGACCTGGTTCAACTCGAACCTGTTTATCCCATTACCCAACCTACCATTCAAACCACATACATAGAGCTGTTTTATTCTTTCATTAACTTGCTGCATAGACGCATAATATAATAATTATTTTTCGGAACCATTGCTAAATTCCAGATCCATGTACTTCACAACTTATCTTTTGACAGGAACAGTTATGGAGAAAAGAGCGACTGAAATGAAAGATTGACGCATGCAATTAATAATTAAGTACAGGTAATATTTGATCACATACTCTCCCTTCTTCAATTTTTACAACCCCTTTATCATCCCCAGAATCTGCATGTATGACCCCTTTTACATCCTCCGGGCCAGCTTGGCGTAGTGCATGAACCTTATCACCAAGACGAACAACACCAGATATAATACGCCCGGTCAAGATTCGCCCCACGTAATCATCTTTCGCGATCATAGAAACCTGAAAAGAACAATTCATCCTCTATCTCAAGCTCAAACTGAGGCAAGTACACAAAGTATAACAAGATGCAAACGTTCCATAGGCAGCACTCCTTATTCAACAGAAGACCTATATGATGCACAAATATCATTGTCATTTATCTCTAAGGCACAATACACATATGTACACTCCATGCTGCCCCTTTATCTTCCCGTGATAGAATATAATAAAAATGGTATTAAGATATATTATAGGTGTCTCATCTGTGTTATAAAGCAAAGAAAGAACATAACCAGAAGAAAACACCTTGAGAATAACATCTTAAATTATTTTAACTCCATATCCATATTCTTCATTTTTTATTCCTTTCATTTGTTCCGTGCTTGCTGTATAGTTTTGTGTTTGTGACCATTGCTGAGTAAATATATAAGACCACAAGAATGGTTTCACGAACCCATGAGATATGTCTCCATCCCATGAGAACTGCACCAGTTTTCTTTTGAAAGAGATAAGACAATTTTACCACATTTAGCAAATTAAAATACGTATTATCTCCATTTTAGCTGCGACCAAGGTAGATGTGGTTCATTTTGGTCCATAAAAGTTGGTTTAACCTAAAGTGCAGTAAAAAAATGGAAAGGAAGGCCAAAGAAGAAAACTGGATCAGATAATATAGCTCATTTGTTGGTAGTCAGTAGCTTGGAGGAAAAAGCATGCCTAAAATAGACCAACAAGCAGTCTTCTAAAAGCGTTAGGAAAAGGTAAGCAGCCATCTAAACCTCTAAAGCTTAATTGAGTAAGGGGAAATTATGCATACCTTTAGCAGCCCGGTAAGAGCAAGCTTAAGAAGTTCACTATACAGTAGTATTTTAGATGATGTTTAGTTGCATAACATATGTGAACAAGTTTGGTACAATGTCCTATTCATATAATTATACCTTTTAGTTACTAGCTTTAGCATTCCATAGACATAATTACCTTAAAAAGATTGGTATGATTATCTACAAGATAAAGAAAACTTACGTTATGCGTGCAAGTCGAGAACAGTGGGTTAATCCCCTAATTATCTTTTGAGACACTATTGGGATAATGTATAATAATGATGAAAAGCAACTGGAGTTCTACGATTTCCTTGGATAATTATAGAACCGGACAATAACAATCATTTATGTTGGTAACTTCAGGTCTCTATATATGTAGCATTTTATAGAACCGGACAATAACAGTCATTTATGTTGGTAACTTCAGGTCTCTATATATGTAGCATTGTATGTACAATTGTACATGAATACATATACAAGCATTGAATGTACAATGCACTATAAATTAACGAACCAGCATTTGAAAAGGCTCGTCAAGGCTTGCTGTTGGAGCGGGGACAGATTTTACTATTGCATCAAGCAACTGCGACATATTCTTGGCATCATCTGGAGGATTTTTGGTGTATGTTAAAGAAGCCCATCCTTCTTTAGCAGAAGCATATAGAACCGGGAACTCAAGTTGCTCCTCTGAAACAAGTTTCATATATGTGTCCGGATTAAACAGAAATCAAGAACTTGAATACTAATATCAGAAAAACTTTTCTCATAAATGCACACCTGTTGCACCAAGGTCTGCAAAGAGGTCGAATACGGAGCTCTCAACTTCATCACACCTCTCCTCACTAACTGCATGGAAGAGGATTTGATAAACGGTAATTATTCAATGAATACAAGTAACAAGAAAAGGTAACTATGACTTGATAATTGAAGGTAAAAAATAATAATAAATATGATCTTTTTCAATATCTACAAATGAAAAAACAAATGCAGAAAGAAGTATTCAGATACTAATAGCATAAACATGTAGAGAGGCACCTGAAGGTCTATCTACTTTATTCATGACTAGAATAAGTCGTAGCTCTTTGTTTCGTAAAGCTTTAGCTAAAACAAATTTTGTTTGTGCAAGCGGCCCTTCACCAGCATCCACGACTAATATTGCTCCCTCAACCATGCCAATAACACGCTCAACCTACACACTCGTAAGAAAAAAAAGGTGACCAGGTGGTTATAAACATTTGATCTAATACGAAGAATAAATAATAAAATACAAATAATCAAACAATTGCACAGATAGCAAGCACTTTTAGCATTTTATAGATTAGGGTCCATAGTGATGCAAAATTTTCACACAATTGTGTGTACCAATGATACTACATATAATATTTCAGTCCCTCCACTAAGGCGTCAACGGGTTCTCTTGAATCAACATTATTGAGGTATAGATAAACGGTAATTAAATTGGTTGCAGAAGATGTGCTTTTGTAAGATAAGTTGTAATAATCAGATGATAACATGTTCAAGTGTTTGGCATATTATGCTCAACTAAACAATTTATGAAATATAATAACATGATCAAACAAGCCATTTTGGTAAAAATAAAACATACACACGTTTTGTGAGACAAAAATCTCTTAAACTGGTATAGCAAATGGGAAATTTAAGTTTACCCTTACAGTAGTTAATAAGAAGCAAAGTCTATTCATTTGAACATTGTATAACCAATTCTAAAACGCAAATCCAAACATCCCCCAAGAGACTGGATATCTAATCAAGAGTATCAAGCTCAGTTTAATAGCTTAAATACTTATCGCAAGCACATATCCATATCTTTTCAAATCCTTTAGTATATCACCTGAAAAATATAAAAAGGAAACCGACATTGACTAATTTTTCTTAGCCAAGACATACCTCACCGCCAAAATCTGCATGTCCAGGTGTATCGACCATGTTTAGCTCATGCTCTTTCCATGGAATAGATGTGATCTGCAAACGATGAAAAGAACATAAACAATGTTGTAAACACAAATGAACTACTATACATATCATAAAAATCATCCTGGAAATAGTAAAATGTATAAACTAGAAAGTTATACAATTTAAATATATAACTTCCTTATAAGGTTTCAGTTAATAGCCAGCTTATCGCTTCAGTCTAAATTTAACTAGTCATTTTCCTTGTAAGCTACGGGAATAAATTATTTCTCTCTTAACTTGAACTAAAGGTACTAAACCTAATCAGAATGCTAGTTCGACATTTAAAATACATTAAAAAACCAGAAGTACTTATTTTCAACCATCTCCCAAATGCCGTAACATTTCAAGAAGCGCATAGTTTCATTTCTTTTAGTCAGCCAAACTTCATTACATACAATTAAGTTACATATCTCTCGAATACGAATACGTCAAAAAAGCGCGTAAATATAACTACACCTTATATAACATTTCAATCCAATTGTTACATTTCTCAACTACAAACACGCGAAAAAAGCACGCACCTTAGAGGCGATAGTAATACCGCGTTCCTTTTCGAGCTGATTAGAATCAAGAGCACGTTCATGAGGAATATCAGCTCCACATTGACGCAGCAACCGATCCATAAGCGTCGTCTTTCCATGATCAACATGAGCTATCACCGCCACGTTCCTCAGCCTGTTTGGATCCAACGCGCCGCCGGGAGCAGTCGCGGCTGCTGCAGCTGCGGTGGCTGTGGAGAAGGCGCGTGTGGCGCGTGGGTGAGTTAAAGGTTTGAGAAATGAGGATGATGATGATGACGTGGCTTTTCTGGTGGTGGAGATGAGGGAACGGATTAGTGGTCCGACCATGGTGGAAGAAGTATGGTGGTGTTTGTGGAAATGATGATGAGGGTTTTAGTTTAGGGTTTATGGAGGCTGATTGAGTGTGTGTTTGTTTTTTTAACTATCGGAATCAAATGATACTTTTTAAGGGGTTTCATTACTTTTGGATAAGTGGTTCTAACTCCTAACTTTTTTTATTTTATTTCTATGGAATTGTAATGCTTCTTAAGTAATAGTAATATATTATTTAGTGCTTATTAAGACTATTTACCTTTTTAAACAAACATGGCCGAAAACGAAGACGAATTTGACTCGTCCCCAACCATCCCTTTCAAAATCTACAGGAGAGAGTGTAAAGGATTATGTACTTAATCACGTCTTTTTATTTAGTAATATATCCATCGGTTTAAAACCCTTTACAAATTTACGTTTTTGTTAAAAAACATTCCAAACATAACACGTTCATTCAACAGCCCAATTACATTTAATAACCCATTCTTCTCTTCTTCCCCAAGTTCTTATTTTTGTCTTCTTGTGTACAATCCACCATAGCTCCAAAACCCTCATTTCCATTTTCATGGCGTACAAGTCTTAAGGTTCAACTCCTAACTTTTTTACTTTATTTATATGGAATTGTAATGCTTCTTAAGTAGTAGTAATATATTATTTAGTGCTTATTAGGACTTTTACCTTTTAAACAAACATGGCCGAAAACGAAGACGAATTTAACTGGTCCCCAACCATCCCTTTCAAAATCTACGGGAGAGACTATAAAGGATTATGTACTTAATCACGTCTTTTTATTTAGTAATATATCCATCGGTTTAAAACCCTTTACCAATTTAAGTTTTTGTTAAAAAACATTCCAAACATAACACGTTCATTCAACAGCCCAATTACAAGCCCAATTACATTCAACAACCCATTCTTCTCTTCTTCCCCAAGTTCTTCTTTTTGTCTTCTTGTGTACAATCCACCATAGCTCCAAAACCCTCATTTCCATTTTCATGGCGTACAAGTCTTAAGGTTTGGCTCTTAACTTTTTTACTTTATTTCTATAGAATTGTAATACTTCTTAAGTAGTAGTAATATATTATTTAGTGCTTATTAGGAATTTTACCTTTTTAAACTAACATGGCCGAAAACGAAGACGAATTTGACTGGTCCCCAACCATCCCTTTCAAAATCTACGGGAGAGACTGTAAAGGATTAAGTACTTAATCACGTCTTTTTATTTAGTAATATATCAAGGAGAGAACTATGTGTTTTATTAATAAGAAAGGTGAAGCTTACACAAGAGAATCTCACCCCTCCATGGAAGTATGGAGGGTATTTATAGCCTAGCACATACATCTATTATAATATGACATAACAAGCCCATGTGTTTTGGCTAACAAGGATAGATAATGTAATCCCGTCAATGTCGTTCCATTCCATAGCTAGGAGCGATTCGAACAATCTTCCTCCAATGGGACGACATAAGGGATTGCTTACAACATTTCCTACAAGTATAAAAAAACAAATAAAGAAAGGTCTTCATAAGCTCTTCAAACGCTGAGGATGATGAA
This sequence comes from Chrysanthemum lavandulifolium, assembly GCA_022545495.1. Classification (NCBI taxonomy): domain Eukaryota; kingdom Viridiplantae; phylum Streptophyta; class Magnoliopsida; order Asterales; family Asteraceae; genus Chrysanthemum; species Chrysanthemum lavandulifolium. Next base: position 221,739,832 of record CM040242.1, on the reverse strand, counting down.
AGTTTACGCTCTTTGTCTTCTTCTTGTACCTCGACTTGAGAACCGTTTTCTTCACTTGTAGGAAAATGATGTAATATGTATAAATTGGATTAACTTCCCCAATTCATGTTGCATGTCTTTAGCGACTTCTCCAGACACTTCTTTTTGGCGAAGTTTCGAATCAACTTCCCCAAACCGACAACCGTCTTTAGCGATTCGAAACTTTGAGTAGTGAGCATTTCCTCTAACTTTGAAGTTTTCAAGACGCAATGAATTTGTATATGAGCAAGAAACCACACAAGGTAACTGACTTGTTGCGGAAAATCCGTTCGGGGTAACATGCAAGAAATCAACAAGATCTTCTCGTATGTAGATGCTTCACACCAAACAAACCACGAAAGCGAAATGAAACGATTTCCCCTAATGTTGCGGTCTCCGGAATAATAGTTACCGTGAATCGCAATTACTCGATAAAATGACCGTGTATGAGGCATTACAACATCATATTTAGGTAACTTCACACACCATAACTCCGTGAAAGTGAGACGATAACACCAACTTGAGAAATTGTAACCATCGATCGTCTCATTTCTTCCCCGATTGAAGAAATTCATGAAAGGAGAGGGTTTTCGAAAAAATCCAAAACATCAAAGGCAGACACCACCTATACTCTCTTCCCCGATGTTTTCAATGAATCGTAATCATACACCACGTATGTTGATGATGAATTGAGACAATGAAACCATGTATGTCCAAGTAATCGAACAATTGTGAAGTACCATAAATATCATGTGAGAATCAATTTCGATAAGACTTCTACTCTGTATACTCTTCTCGCCTAACTCTTTACCGAACCCATTATCATTACGACGGCTTTTGTAGTGACTCATGATGGAGAATACCCAATATGACGAACTTGAGGCTGAAGTAAAATAACCCGAACTTGTGACTTAAACTTGCACTATTGTCAGACGAAGAACCCTTTTTCTTACCACCATCGAAAAAAGGTAAACTTAAAGTTTCTCGAATTATCCACAACTTGTTGTGACACTTGAGCACAACAACGTAACTCCTTAAAAGTGATAGTTATACGCTGTGAGCACAACAACGTAACTCCTTACATCAGGTATAACTAGACAACTCAAGTCTTTGTCATTCATAATGGTTAAAGCTCGAACAAGGATCTCGAAGAATCATGCATCCAACCAACCCCGATATCTTCAGATACTAAGTACACGCACCCGTGATATCCTATTTCAACCTCAAATAAATGATAAAGAATAAACTCCGTAGTCACATCTTACGGTTACACGCTCAAGACTTGCCTTCGTTAATTTGTTAAATTGAACTATGATAATGGTTTCCCGATTCTTGTCAAAAATGTATCCTCGTGAAAATATACCATAAAATATTACCACTCACTTCCAATGTTACAAAATTTGTATCCAGTATTTTCTTTAACAAAAAAATACAGAAAACATTTTGTAAGTTCAAAATGGACTTATTGAGTGACTAGCATTTTTCAGCACACAACCCATTTCTTAAACAAATTTCGGATCCATTATATACCAAGCCTAATATATCACAAGCTCAACAAACCCTCACCCTTTGGGATATATAAGCACCATAACCTAATATTCCCCATTTAGATTAACCCTAATCTTAAAAAACATATCCGCCCCCATCACCAAGACCACTCCTCTCACCAAAACTGCTACACACAAACCAATCACACAACTCCTCTAATCTCATCACCTCATCATGCTTCCATCATACCCATATAGTTATTCTACAGATCGAATAACATGACCACAAAAACAACTGTTCCGTCACCTTTGTCATCATTTTCTAATTACGTCTGAATCAAGAACGCGTTGAGAAGGCTTCAAGATCTAATGATGGGTCTCGGGTAGGTGTTATTTTATTTGCGTTTTATGAGAACGAATCAAAGAAAAAAAAAAGAGATAACAAATTTGTTATATTCTTTATCTTTCTGATTCGAACATAAATTGAGGCAAAGCTTCACAAATATAGATCGATGATGATTGTTTCTTTCGATTGATGACCGTTGGGCTTGATACTTTTAATCTTAAGAAAGAAATAAACTGAGATCTCTAGTTGTTATTGTTATGAATATTATGTGATGATGAAGTTTTCGTGATGAGAACCTTGAATGGTCTTAAATTAACATTGAAAATCACGAAAAGGAATCTGAGGAAATTGTGTTTTTCTTTTATCAATTTGGAGTCTTGATTGATTGATTGATTGAGTATAGAGGAGTACCGTGAGGGTTTGTAGGTCTAGATCAGGATATGGTTTTGGGTAGTTGTTAGTCTAGGTTGTGGTTAACTTCATTGTCAATCACTCGCTCTTGTTAATTTTTTTTCATTCGGTTTGGACTTGTGATGTTGATACAAACTGAAGTTCATTTGATTGTTGGTATAATGTTTTCTGGTTTGGTCAAGGTCAAAAGTCGAATCTTCTTCTTCATTTCTGAGATGTCCTATACGTAAAGATGTTGGAAAGGTCTTACGCATAAAGAAACTTTTTCACGCTTATGCGTAAACACGCTTATGCGTAAAGAAGCTTATGCGTAAACGCGGTCTTACGCGTAAAGCTTATGCGTAAGCATAGGCTTATGCGTAAAAACCTTACGCGTAAGCATAGGCTTATGCGTAAAAAGCTTACGCGTAACAGTCCTTACGCATAACTTCACAGTTATGCGTAAATATCTCTGAAGACGGCACCTTATGCGTACAAATTAGGTTTTGACCCTTTGTTGACTTTTTCCGGCGAGTTTTCCGACCAAAAAATCCGAGAAGCTTCATAAACCCAAAAATACTTCATAAGAAATATGACATCAGATGATGACCAAAATATTACCAGATGATGACCAAAAAAATTTCACACGTGTTGGTATAAAACAGATTCAAAAGCAAGACTATTTTTGTTTTAACCAACAAAAGATACACAAAACTTTATAGGAAACTGTTAAAGATAAGATAATAAGAAACAATAAAAGATAAGTCAAAAACAGTTTCAAAAGTTATAATTTTGAGAAGAAAACATCACCAAAAATCAATCCATTGTAAAAATACGACCTTGCTCTTGATACCAATGTTAGGATCGTATGTTTGGTTGATATGGTGATTCGGGAGGTCTTGGAAGATGGAAGAAAGCCATCTTCAAGTTAGAGAGAGAGACTAGAGAGAAGGGAGAGAACTATGTGTTTTATTAATAAGAAAGGTGAAGCTTACACTAAGAAATCTCACCCCTCCATGAAAGTATGGAGGGGTATTTATAGCCTAGCACATACATCTATTACAATATGACATACAAGCCCATGTGTTTTGGCTAACAAAGATAGATAATGTAATCCCGTCAATGTCGTTCCATTCCGTAGCTAGGAGCGATTCCAACAATATCCATCGGTTTAAAACACTTTAACAATTTAAGTTTTTGTTAAAAAACATTCCAAACATAACACGTTCATTCAACATCCCAATTACATTCAACAACCCATTCTTCTCTTCTTCCTCAAGTTCTTCTTTTTGTCTTCTTGTGTACAATCCACAATAACTCCAAAACACTTATTTCTATTTTCATGGTGTACAAGTCTTAAGGTTCAACTCCTAACTTTTTTACTTTATTTCTATAGAATTGTAATGATTCTTAAGTAATAGTAATATATTATTTAGTGCTTATTAGGACTTCTTACGTTTTTAAACAAACATGGCCGAAAATGAAGACGAATTTGACTGGTCCCCAACAATCCCTTTCAAAATCTAGTGGAGAGACTGTAAAGGATTATGTAATTAATCACGTCTTTTTATTTAGTAATATATCCATCGGTTTAAAACCCTTTAGCAATTTATGTTTTTATTAAAAAACATTCCAAACATAACATGTTCATTCAACAACCCAATTACAAGCCCAGTTACATTCAACAACCCATTCTTCTCTTCTTCCCCAAGTTCTTATTTTTGTCTTCTTGTGTACAATCCACCATAGCTCCAAAACCCTCATTTCCATTTTTATGACGTACAAGTCTTAAGGTTCAGCTCCTAACTTTTTTACTTTATTTCTATGGAATTGTAATGCTTCTTAAGTAGTAGTAATATGTTATTTAGTGCTTATTAGGACTTTTTACCTTCTTAAACAAACATGGCCGAAAACAAAGACGAATTTGACTCGTCCCCAACCATCCCTTTCAAAATCTACGGGAGAGAGTGTAAAGGATTATGTACTTAATCACATCTTTTTATTTAGTAATATATCCATCGGTTTAAAACCCTTTACAAATTTAAGTTTTTGTTAAAAAACATTCCAAACATAACACGTTCATTCAACAACCCAATTACATTCAACAACCCATTCTTCTCTTCTTCCCCAAGTTATTCTTTTTGTCTTCTTGTGTACAATCCACCATAGCTCCAAAACCTCATTTCCATTTTCATGGCTTACAAGTCATAAGGTTTGGCTCTTAACTTTTTTACTTTATTTCTATAGAATTTTAATGCTTCTTAAATAGTAGTAATATATTATTTAGTGCTTATTAGGACTTTTTACCTTTTTAAACTAACATGGCCGAAAACGAAGACGAATTTGACTGGTCACCAACCATCCCTTTCAAAATCTACGGGAGAGACCGTAAAGGATTAAGTACTTAATCACGTCTATTTATTTAGTAATATATCCATCGGTTTAAAACACTTTACTTATTTAAGTTTTTGTTAAAAAACATTCCAAACATAACACGTTCATTCAACATTCTAATTACGTTCAACAACCCATTCTTCTCTTCTTCCTCAAGTTCTTGTTTTTGTCTTCTTGTGTACAATCCACAATAGCTCCAAAACACTTATTTCCATTTTCATGGTGTACAAGTCTTAAGGTTCAACTCCTAATTTTTTTACTTTATTTCTATAGAATTGTAATGATTCTTAATTAATAGTAATATATTATTTAGATCTTATTAGGACTTCATACCTTTTTAAACAAACATGGCCGAAAATGAAGACGAATTTGACTGGTCCCCAACCATCCCTTTCAAAATCTACTGGAGAGACTGTAAAGGATTATGTACTTAATCACGTCTTTTTATTTAGTAATATATCCATCGGTTTAAAACCCTTTACCAATTTAAGTTTTGTTAAAAAACATTCCAAACATAACACGTTCATTCAACATCCCAATTACATTCAACAACCCATTCTTCTCTTCTTCCTCAAGTTCTTCTTTTTGTCTTCTTGTGTACAATCCACAATAGCTCCAAAACCCTCATTTCCATTTTCATGGTGTACAAGTCTTAAGGTTCAACTCCTAACTTTTTTACTTTATTTCTATAGAATTTTAATGGTTCTTAAGTAATAGTAATATATTATTTAGTGCTTATTAGGACTTTTACCTTTTTAAACAAACATGGCCGAAAATGAAGACGAATTTGACTGGTCCCCAACCATCCCTTTCAAAATATAGTGGAGAGACTGTAAAGGATTATGTAATTAATCACGTCTTTTTATTTAGTAATATACAATGTTGCAAAAATCGGTCAACTTGGCCGATTAATCGTTAATCGGCCGAGTACCTTGTCGATTTTTGAAAATCGGTCAAAAAATCGGCCTAGGAAAAAAATCGACACTGAGCAGTCAAAAAATCGGCCGATTCGGCCGATTAATTGGCTGAATCGGTCAAAATCTGCCGAATCGGTCAAAAATCGGCCGAATCGGTCAAGAATCGGCCGAATCTGGCAAATCGGTCTTTTTAAAAAAAATAATAATTTAGGCATTCTACTTAATTTGGGGATCGTATATCATAATCAGAATTGGAGCATTTTATTGATGTTTGGAAACATAACAGTCTTTGAATCGGTTAAGATTTTTAGTTTGCCTTCGAATACCAAAAATTGCGGGAAATGTCAATCCCATTAATCACCGATTAATCCCGACTGACCGACACTCACCGCAGGTGGTTGACCGCCGACCACCGATTCACGATTTTTGCAACATTGCCAAATAGTGAGAACGGCTCATCCAATTTTGACAAACTATAAGAGGGGTATAAGGAGAGGAGCGCATTAAATTTTGACCCGAAAGAAGGAGGTTATTGCTTCGCGCTGACCAAATTCTCCGCTTATTTGTGCGTCAAATTGGAGTTACCAAGTAGGCTATTTTATATACAAAATCATATTAAGGTTGAATTAGCTTTAATTTCATGCGCCACTTTGTGGTAATTATCTGAAACACTAAGTCTTTAAACTTATGCAAAAGTACGATATAATGGACGATAATTAAAGGTAAATTCTTTGATTGGTGAACCCAATACCTCAATCAAAACTTTGTTAATTTAATCTTTGAGAATTGGTTAATAAAAAGTTATTTTTATTAAAACTATTGATACGAAGTTGAATGCATGCTTCTTCGTACATATTTTGGTTGTACACATCAAAACTAGTACCCTTTAAAATTAAGTTAGTGTCATCTAGTTAAAGGAACACTTGAAGTTGCATTTTACGTCATGTGAGAACTTGGCGAGATTGTGATGGAAAGGTAAATCTTCATGTTGAGTCAGACCTCAACTGGACACATTTGCAGTTCTTTAAATTAGATGACTTAAATTGAGTAGTAAGTGAGACCTGGACCCAAGGCATAAGATGGGGATAAAACATGTTTACGTTGCAATATTGTTTGGCAGTGTAAATCCCATAATGATCTAGGAATTGAAAAATGTTTGCCAATTATTATTCGACAGATTACCGTATTATGTGCTTTAATTGCTAGCAGATCAACTGATGTAATAGAACTATGATAATTTGGATCCTAGTTTTCAATAAAATTCTATGGTTATATGAATATTTCATTGGGTATTTTATTTTCTTGAAATTTTTAATTATCGAAAACACTAAAATTGAATTTTGCTAATTCTTAAAATATATTAATGTAACATTAAACCGTAAATGTGGGTTATTCTTGTATTGGTGAATTGATCTACACCTGTAAGGGTTTTTGGTAGAGTCAACTTTACTAAAAGAATAAACCTAGTCCTCTTTTCATAAGAAAGAATGAGATTCAATTATATTCCTTTTCATGAATGGGAAATGTATGATAGGAAAATTAGAATTGTTTTAAATTCTAAATACATAACTCATAAGCAAATTTTAATAGATAAGAAAATTGCATATTTTATGAGTTATAAAATTAGAAGCTAGACTAATTTACCGCAAAATTGGTAAAAGGCAAACTAACATAATTTATCTAGTTGTTGTACTTTGACCATTTAAAGGCACTATATATAATTGTTGGAATGGTAGACCTATTAAGGAAGAAATTGCATGCCACAATTTTCAAGTTAATAGCATTGATGGATAATCCATCATCTACATAGTAGAATACACTCTTTTAGTACATAAGTAATTGTTATGTATGGACTTTCTCAAAGGTGTAGGAAGTAAATAGAACACTATTTTCTTTCATCGGTTAATGAAACACTTACAATGTTGTCAACCGGTGGGAGTATTGTGTTCTTATTGCTGAATAAGGAATTAATGTAATGATCTCTAATTCAGTGAGAGTTACAAGCTTTGTCATCTTTGTAGTAACCTAAATTATCTCTAGAATGTCTTAAGATAATTACTTTCCAGGTGTAGACACTTATGTTTTATGGATAGTCATGAATGTTTCGTTATTAGATAGTGATATTCTACATGTACTAGTTATGCTAATATCTCTGACACAATCATATTGATCACATAAACAAACGTGTGTCGTGTTGTTTATCTGCTACATAATATTGTTCCATGCACAAGTGGGAGAAATCTTTATTGTGTGCAAGGTACAACACATTAAAATATGATTTAACGAATTCTCTTGACTGCAAGGTAAGAGACTAACGTTCTAATATGACTTATACATATCTAATTCAAGAAACACTTGGTGTTGCAGTTTACGTTATGTAAGAGCTTAGCTAGATTGCAACAACAAGGTAAATCTCCATGTTACGTGAGATCGTATTTGGAATTAATTTACAATTTCTAAATTAGATAAGTATTTAGAACATGTGTCAAGATGATATATAAGACTACTTCAAATTAAATATTTATGTATTATTGGAATGACATAAATAAATGAAATTTATGTATTATTGGAATGACATAAATAAATGAAGTAATCTAATACTACTTCAATTTGTATATTTATGTATTTTGAAATGACATAAATAAATGAAGATGTAATGTAGTCTTATATTATTGTGAAGTAATAAATTAACTTGGAATTACTATTGAAACCAAGAGGTCGTGTTCATAATTACTTTAGTTAAACATGTTTATGTTTCATTGTAAAGATATAAACATGAAGTCTTTTAAGGCTTATAATAAAGTAAGACGTTAACTTGTTATGTTTTTAATCAAGACATAAACAAGAAGTCATTGAGTTTATCAATGAGTTATAACGTATAATGGGATTATAACACTTTATGTTTCTTGATGAGACATAGATATGAAGTGACTTTGTCAAAGAGTACTTATGTTATAATGCATGCAATTGGCTGAAAATCTATTATACCATTAAGTTGACTTAGTTGGTAAATAGGTAAGCCAAAAAGAATATGTTTATCTTACATATTGTTAAATTGTCTTACAATATTAATACTAATGAAATACCACAAGCTAATGGTATGTTCAGCTAAGAGAATCAAACTCTATTTGATTTGTTTGATTCATGATAACCATAATTTATTTCTTAAAAGTAACCAAGGTTATAAAATTGAGTATGGATTGAATATACTCAATATGACTCTAACCAAGAAAATTAATAAAACACCATTTTATTATTGAATGTGATGAATCACATTAAGTTTTAAAATTGAAGTTTTGAATTATTAAACTTCTTATGAAGAGTGATTATTAACAAACAAGAGTCACGAACTCTCAATGTGTATTTGTAAAGTCCCAAAAAGAGAACAATGTAGTTTTGCTCTACTTGCTAAGTATATATAGATAGTCTATATATTACAAAAGGTAAGTGGGAGTTTTTGTTTTTTTTTTTTTTTTTTTTTTTTTTTTTTTTTTGTTTTTTATCTTGAAAGATAAAATTACAAGATACATAATCTTCTTAAAACACTAGTGAATGTCATGATGAGGTTAGACATGTAAATGTTAAACCTCAAAAAGATGATGAAATTCTCATTCATAGATACCTCAAATATTTGATTAATATGCTGAGACATATGAGTTACAAGATTGTGGTAAACCTGATAATCATTATGATATATTACCAAATATTGAATTTGGTAAATTACTCATACTATGAATGTTAAAGATGCTGTCCATAAAGATAATAAATGTTTGAAAATTTGGTTTATCTTAATAGTTATACTTGAGAATGAAGATGAGTTTCTTAAAAGAGAAGGAAAACTCTAATGGTTTGATTCTTTATAAAGAAATCATATGGACAATAATGTACACATATTTAATGCATGTCTTATGACAAGATTATTAATCATACTTAAGCAATTAATTGTGATTGAATATTCTTTCCTAGGCAACATTAAATATATAAAGATGATTATTGTCATACTTATTTTCATTAATATGAAAAATGACAATGAATATCAAGACTCTTTCTTGAGAAATTACTTGAGCGAGGACGGTAAGTAATTGAAAGGATTTTTTGCATTCACATAATCTTTGGAAGTGTACAAAGTGCAACAATCCATGAATGGATAAATGCATGCATCTATGAAATTATTCTTATGTTTAATTATTAAATCCTAGTTTTGATTTATAATTTAAATAAGATAAATTTTAAGTATTCCTGAAAGCTAGTGGGAGTATTATGTTAAGTTTCTTAAATCATATATGTTGTATAACATATGAGAAGTAACATTCTATGTAAGTTAAATGTTAAGTCTTAGTTTGGAATGAAACTTCACGTGTAAGATTTAGGAATTAAAACATATAACCTTGGAATATATGTTTATTGTTAATAAACATGTGCGGTAAAATAAATGATTCTAATAAAACATGATACATGAAAGAAATCTAAGTTTGACCTGTAGATTCATCATGCACATCATATTGTCTATTAAAATTGTTGTACCATTCTTGAATGAGAGATGATTTGACAACATTGATATCTAAACTGAAAGTTATTAGATAACTTGTGTAATAAATATTCTAATAGAATATGTTTGGACTTAGAGTTACATTCCTCAGCCTGGAATTGCTCCTAGATTCTATGGATGAACAATATGTGCAAATTGTCATCAGCTGCGAAAGTTTGGAAGGCATCACACATTACACAATAGATATTAAAGTTTACGGAGTTTTAATGAGCATATTGTTGTATGTATACAATGATGCTGGTTTAATTAAGATGACACCCAATACTAGTCATGGTAGGATTTCATCCTTGTTAATAGCCATGTGAACTAGTTGTGCTAGCTAAAGAGCACAATTGCATTAAACATTAAAAGAATAAGACTACTTTAAACTTTAAAAATGTTTGAAAGTTTAATTGTCATAAATTGGTAGTATAGGATGATGTCACACACTTTATGAATTTTTATGTGGATTGTTGAATGCACACATACAAGAACTTTACTAATTGAATTCTTAAAATAAGTATTCTCAAAATTACGATAGATCAAGTTGGTTGATTTATGCCTTGTCAACAAGTATGATTGTCATTACTTGAAGCATAATTCATCAACTGGAATGTTCATGCATTGATCTATTTAGTATTTGAATAAGGGATGTTAAAAAATTATTATAATGAATTAAAATACTTGATATGTTTGATTTTATAATATATTGTATTTTATATTTGCATGTTTAAACCATGAATAAATTTATTTATTCTAAATCGTCCGTTGTCAATTAATGATATTGGAGTATCATTAAACGAAGACAAATCTGAGTGATTTGGTAGAATATACTTGAATGTATATTGATGTGTTGCATACCAATTTCAGATGATATTCAATGAATTGAATATAGGAATTATCCCGACTACATGATTTTACTGTATGGATATTGTTATTAAGTTAATCATGAATAGTTATCCTCATACTTGAGATACCAGATAAGTGTCATGAATGTAGTGCACTGTGGAACAACTTAACGCTAAACGAATCGGTAGTCATAAGGGTTGTTTTCAGAAGTGTTGCAAAGTTTGTGAGTTATGCTTGTAGTCAAGATAGAATTTGTTCATTCAAATTTATTTTGGAGTTTAATACTGATGGGCCCTCGTAGGGTTGACAAGATGTTTGCATGGCCATGCCCAAGATCTCCCCTGAATATGTTCAGAAGATTTGGTAATCTTGCTTAATCACTTACAACGAGAAACATAATAGTTGAATAAAGAATGACTTAAATCCATATATTTATTTAACATGGTATTAGAAACAAAAGGATAATAATAATGATGAATCATTAAAAGGTTTTTCCAGAAGACCTTACTCGAGTTGTACTAGAGGCATCGGCGTGTTGCTAGACACTAACCGATGCGATCACACTATTAAGATATGTCCAAGTGGGAGCTGTTAGTTTTATGGACATAAATTAGTAGATGTGTGTTAGGATCGAACTCGAGATCACAGGATTGCATACTTTACGTATGGAGAATTAATGATTAGTAATTAAATATAAAACGTTGTATTTAATTATTAAATAACACAAAAACGTATAACGACGTTAAGTAATTAATGACAATTGACTAACGACCGTTAAATATTAAAAGGAAGGAGTATAGATGAAAATAGGGGCCAGGAAGCTTCCGGATCTCCTAAGGAATCCATAGGCCGATCGGTTAGGATTAAGGTTTCCTAATCCTACACCAACTTGTCCTCCAAGTTTTGCATAACTATAAATACAAGGTAAAAGGTCATTGTTTTTGTAACTTTGGTACACACAATACCTAAACCTTGTCTCTCCTTCGTTTTGCTTGTGGCCGATCGGATCTTAAACCCTTAAAGGGTCAATCGATTTATTTTTTGATTGTCAAACAAAATGTTTTGTGTTCTTATTACTAGCATAAACATTAATTTGGTATTAGTACGTGTGTACAAGAACGTGATTCAAACACACTATTGCTTGAATCTTGGATTGAATTACAAAACGGTAAGGGGTAATTCTAATAATTCTTATAAACCCTAATTAGGATTCATATTAATTGAAGAGTTGCTTGGAATTGGTTCTTGTTTAGCTTGAATCAAAATGTACGCATACTATTAATGTTTTAGTTAATTAATTGTTGATTATATGTTCCTTCATTATATGTTCCTTACGCTTCCGCATGTGTATTTGATGTTTATTGTTATATTTATTAGTTGTCATGTTATATAATTCAGTACTAAATAATCATATCCTGTTAACAAGAACTAACCCATTTGAATATCTCTTGGATACCATTAATCCACTTAAGTTCTAAATAAAAGAACAAATGCGAATGAAGAACAAATGAACGTATACATAGAACATTATACATGTGAATGCACAACAAACATATTTAAAGATAGGTACATAATCTTTGTTTGTTTCGTCTTTTCTTCAGCTTCGGAGGTTGTAAAACAACTCTAATCGCAGCATCGAACACACCCTTAACATTCTGCAATTGACACAAATATCATATAAGAACAAATACCTTTGCTATTATAAGAATTCAGTATGAAAATATAAGACTAACAATTAGGCATAATTTCAAACTGATATAATGAGGAAAAGAATCCGAACCAGTTGAGTCTTGGAGCTACACTCAATGTAAACAGCTGCACCGATGGTCTTCTTGAGTTCTTCCCCCTATCGAGTTATGATTTATCATGTCAATTGCTAAGACAAAGGTAAATATATTTCGCTTAAGTTACGAGTGATTCAATATTTTTTTCTTCTTTTTTTTACAAAATCATAGTGTCGACAATCTTTTATAGATTTTAATTTTTTATGGATCATAAAAACCTTTGGGGTGGTAAGTGCAAATTAAGGCGAAGGGCTTGCCTGAGCAGTTGTGATCGGTGTGGCATTAGGATGATCACTCAAATACTGTTTGTCTTCACGTAGATCTAATAGATTATAAGAGAAAAAAAATAGAAGAAGAAGAAAACGTAATCAGTAGATTACCTGCATCCAAAACTATAAATAAAGTAGTACATAACACAACAGGGCATTTGAAAGTTTAAATAGTTGACTAAACATACTAATAAGCAATGACAGGTTTAACTTGTTAATTAACCCAATCATGGTGCTATAAACTGATCTCACTTGAACAAGTCGGCCAACCCATTTGGCATAGGCTCATATAAACATAAGAGCTAATTTGACCAGTATATCCGACTATCATAATGTTTATCCAATCTAATCCGGCATAAATGAAGTTATCATTTGCAAAGGTACATGATTTAGACAAGATCTATACACTTACGAATACATTTATAGAACCTGTTAGATTTACCATCAAACTCATTATTTTTCCCTACTGAAGATTGAGAAAGTGAACACTAAAGGAAACAAAGTATATGTTGCCTCACAATGTTTCTCTATTCTGCTATTCAATACTATTTGATGATGTTAAAGTTACCTAGTTTGGTTCCCACCAGCACAATGGGCACGGTTGGAGCATAGTGTCTCAACTCTGCGATCCACTGTAATAACAAGTATATAACGCTTAATATTAAGAAATACAACTTATTAATAATCAACAGTTGAAAATGCACCATATTAAAAGACAGATAACAGTATATTACTCGGCAGATCAACTAACATCACCAACTTTTTAAATGTTAATCATGGATCAAACATACACAATAATCAACGAAATACTAAAATTAAAATGTCGAGTAACCTTTTTGGAGATGTTTTCATAGCTGGGTCTGCTAATAAGGGAAAAAGCCAATAAAAAAACATCTGCACCTCTGTAACTCAATGGCCTCAGCCTATTATAATCCTCTTGACCTGTTTCATCACAATATAGCAGTTTTCAATTGTTGTTATACTATAACAAATCTCATCATTACTCGTCGTTTTGTTCATATTTAAGACATGAAATCATTCATCACTAGCGTAAACCTTCTCTGTTGGTCATGTAACAATAAGTTTCATAGCAAATTACCACTCATTTTGTACAACAATTTTATAAAGTAACCTATTTGCATTTTGCAATATTCAAAGAATCAAAAAAGAAAACAGAGGAAAAGCATCTTGTGGAAGTCAAAGACATGTTGTGGTGCAGTCCTATTTTTTAACTTAATCCAAATATATCTTTTTGAAAAATCCAAATATATCTTACTAACTAATTTGACAATTTTCCTAATCCTTCAAACAAACAACATAAAACCAAATTCAATTATTCAAAATAGTAGTGAGTAGTGACTTTTGCCAACAACCTATCTATTAGACTATAGATTACGCTAAGAGCCTTAAGTTCGTCGTGGGTTACTTACTAAAGATAATCTGTAGTCTAATACTATCACCCAAGCATCTAACTAAAAAAAAAAAATCTCTAGCGGTGATTGGACCCGTTTAAGCTTGATCTCATGTTAAATTTCTAGTAGAAAACCTAAATTTTGTAATAACCAGAAAACTAAAGGTGCAAACTTTGTCTTTCATAAAAGTCATGATTTAATTTGGAGAAAAATAAGAAAAACTGAGTAAATGAGCAATGGCATAGAATAAATGTACAACAAATATATTATTTTCCAAGAAAAGAAAACTTACCAGCAGTATCCCAAAGGCCGAGATTAACAGTGCTCTCTCCGACAACCACATTCGCACTAAAGTTATCAAATACCGTAGGCACATAATCCTACAAAATTAAAACTCTAAGAAACTTATACATTACAAATTCACTAATGCATTTAAATGAACCAAAAAATATATATTACATACTGTTGGGAAGGTATTGCTAGTGTAGGAAATGAGCATGCAAGTTTTCCCAACCGCGCCGTCGCCAACAGTAACACATTTGATGAATCTTGCAGCAGCCATATTTGGGATTGTTGTAAGGAGGTTTGAAAGATAATAAGGATCTGAATGTGTGTAGGAGAAAGGTTCAAATTTTGAATTAAAATGGAGGGGAAGGTGTAAGGGGGACCTTGCAATTTAATGCAACTTTCTTTCTTTCAATCAACTTTTTTCTTATAATATAATCATTTTAATGTACAAAATACGACTAAAATTATTTTAATCTAACTTTATGAAAAGTCTGGTTTATTTTATGACACTGGAGATACAGATATGTACTGTGAATATTAATCCTTTTGTGCAATTTACAATGTACTTGTATACTCTTTAAATTCAAAAAAATGACTTCAATTGAAGTTATACATATAAAAGAGCTAGATAAAGTCTGCGGTTAAGGTGTGTTATCCATCGCCACGCCAGCTCTTACTCTACAACATTCTTATAACAAAAAACCAAATTAGATATATTATACTTATTAAAATGTGTTAGTTTTTCTTTAAAAATGCCAACTAATACCTCTTCCAAGCAGATTATGTTGTTTCAAACTAAAGACTACTATGGTGTCGAAAAATAAATCATTATGTTATATTTAAAGGTTAATAATAAACTGATATATTCAATTAAGTTATACTTGAAATGAAGTACTTCAATATTTATAAATGAAAAAGCAATATTATTTTCCTTTTGAACTTCTGCACATCCTTTTTGCTTTTAGTGTTTCTTTCTTGACTTTATAATCATTACAAATTGGGTATAATGTTGCTTTAAGTGGAAGGACAGATTTTAAGGAGTAAAGAAGATCGTGGTGTTTGGTTTATTTGGAGTTTGGTGTTAGTGCTAGTTGGATAAATGTTTAAGATAAGTGGAGAAAGGTTTGTCAAATGACGGGGTTAAACTATGACATAGATTACTGATTATTTTTACGCATTGTCAAGTAATAACAATCGAGTTAGTGATCATGATATTTATGTTGGGTGCAAATTCGAATATCAATATTGGTTAAAGATATGCGAAAATTACTGTATTGACCATATTAGGATATGCATTACTCTTTTAATCCTAAAATAATTGTCCGCAGATAATATACACACAGTTTAAGAAATACATCATCATTAAAACTTTTTATTTTTCTTTTTGTAGAATGACAGTTTACGCTTAACCAATTAATTTAAAACTTGAAAATGTTTGTAATAATAACCTCAAGGGAGCGTAATAAGGTAAACTCGAACTAAATTCCCTATCTATTTTTGGAAGTCGAAAATTAGTTTGAGACAACCTAAAATGGAAATATGGACCATAAATATGGGACGGAAGGAGTATAAAAAAAAGACCGATATTTTTTTTCCCATATTGCCCCCCATTTCGTGAGCTTGGATGGGTGGGTCACGCAATGCACTTGGCACAAACTTATTGTACACATGTGTCCTAGTCTTTGTTATTTGCGGACATAAAATGCAAATTGGTCTGACCTTGTACCCAATGTCATATTCCACTTAAAAAAATGAGGTGTAAGGTCACAAAATAAATTAAAAAAATGTGTTATTAACCTAGCAAATTTAACCCAAATTATTTTGACTTAGGGTGAGGGTTTATTTTTTTTATTTAAGGGTTAAGATTTTTGTTTAGGGTTATTGATTTAGGGGTTAGTGTTTATTATTTAGAGTATTTTTTTTTACCGTTTAAATTTTATAGTTGGATGTTTAGGTTTATTGATTATCTTGTTATTTAATTAGGTTATATAAAATAACAACAGTTCATAAAACAATGTTTACCTTTATTATAGAGTAAATTACATAAATGGTCATTATAGTTTGTTTATTTTTTCACATATAGTCATTGAACTTTGTTTTTGACATACATGGTCATTAAAGTTTCAAATCGTTACAGATTCGGTCCATTTCGTTACATAAATGGTCACTGAAGTTTCAAACCACAGTGACCATTTATGTAACGAAATTGAAACCTTAGTGACTGGATTTGTAACGATTTGAAACCTTAATGACTGACTTTGTCGAAAAAAAAGTTCAGTAACTAAATGTGAAAAAATGGACAAACCACAGTGACCATTTATGTAATTTACTCTTTATTATATAAAGCACACAATGTTAAAGCATACATAAACATCTTGTGTGATATACTTTTTAATACATACGACTCTAGCATCTCTCAATATGACGGTGAACTTCTTTAGCACACCAAATAATTTAAACCAAATATCAGAACCCTGAGTGTATTGACTATTCTGTTGGTGAGACGCATTTTATTGGTACTCGTATTGTTGATAACCCTGAGACGCGTATTGGTGATCATTTTGTTGATGAGAAGGTTGTGATGGGTATGGGTTATAACTATGAAAATCTTGATGGGAAGGTTGCAACAACAGAATAATCAAAACACTCAGAGTTCTAGTAGTTGGTTTTTATTTTTTTGGTGTGCTAAAGAAGTTCAACATCATATTATTGAGACATGCTAGAGTTGTATGTATTAAAAATTATACCAGTTATGATATTAAATGTATGCTTTAACATTGTGTTCTTTATATAATAAAGGTAAACATTATTTTTATGAATTGTTGTTATTTTATATAATCTAATCAAATAACAAGATAATCAATAAATCCTAAACACCAAACTCTAAACTTTAAAGTTTAAACAGTAAAAAAATAAACCCTAAACAATAAACATTGACCCTTAAATTAATACCCTAAATAAAAGACCCTAACCCCTATGAATCTTTAAAAAATCATTAAGATAATCCAAGGATAGAATTAAACCAATCTGAGTACAACTTGGCTAATTATAAGAGAGGATTAGCCTCTGTAGAAAATAATTAGATTTCTAAAAGGAAAATGAGGAAACTTTTAGTGAACAGATTGCAGTGCTTAAGAGAGACATGTTGTATAAAGATGCTGAAATATCCGGGTTTAAAACTGATTTAGACAAAATTAAGCTAGAAAAGGATAACATTCAAGCTAATGTATACAGGCATGCATATTCAAAAGAATGTTTACATAAGATCATATAAGCTAAACTTCTTAGACCATGAAAGGGTATAAGGTACAATAGTATTGAACCACCAACCACAGATTTATACAAACCTCCTAAGTTTGACTTGGCTAGCATAGGTATGGAGGAATTCAAAGAACCTGAAATGCAGTATGGTCCTAAAAAGGTTGATATAGAAGTGACTAGTGAGGTTAAGGATTCTTCTGATACCTCACAAGTCAAGGCTTCTTCAGATGATGAAACTGAGTCTGTTCCACATGTAGAGGTTGTCCAACCTAAAGTAAATGACAAACCATTTAGGAACACAGTCAAGTATGCTGAGATGTATAGTTTTAGAGGTAGATCATCCAGTCCTAGGGGGAACCAAAGGAATTGGAATAATCAAAAATCACAACAACTAGGAGATGAGTTTACGTGTATGTTTTAAATTTTGTACGGTTACATTTACGTTCACATTTACGGTTTTTGTTTATAAATATAAAGTATTTAATTAAATAAAAAATGGGATTGAAAGGTGAGAGTTAGCTACCAAAACGGAAGTATTGTGAGTGGGAGTGAGCGGAAGTGAGAGAAGAGAGAAAGTTGGGGTGACGCTGAGGTGACGGTGACTGAGTCACCTACCACTCCATTTAGCCTTAAACACCATTTTTTAAGTGTAATATGACATTGGGTACAAGGTGAGACTAATTTGCTATTTATGTCGGCAAATAACAAAATACTGGGACACGTGTACACAATAAGTTTGTGCCAAGTGCATTCATGACCCACCCATCCTAGGTCACGGAATGAGTGGGTAATATGGAAAAAAATAGCATTCTCGTTTTTATAACACATATCCCGATATGAGCGATAGAATAATTTTTGCTAAAGATATATCTTGGATTTAACATATAAGTTTCATGGGTTAGTTTTTCGATTAGCAATTGGTTCACATGGACTTATATGCTAGATTTGACCAGATTTTGGACCGTACCAACCTGGCAACCTTAAGTCACGAATTTACATTACATCTCATTTAAACTTATGTGACATCAAATTCTTATTATACTATTATGGGATTTGCTAAACACAACTTTAAGAGTTTTGTTTAAGCATTCTAAATTTACAAAAATGACAATTAATAAACTCATATATTCCATAATTATATACTTTTAATTATTTTAAAATGGTAAGTGATGTTAAATATAGAATGTTAGTGTTTATTAAATGTTTATATAATTATGAAATGATTACACAACACATATAAGGTTGTGTTTGACAAATCCCTACTATTATAACCACTCTCACTCTTAAAGTTTCAGGGCCCGTTTGATTTGTAGATGAGTTTAGGATTTGGATTTGGATTTGGATTTGGATTATGATTTGATTTGGATTTGATGTGAGAGAGAAAATATATAATTAAATAAATAAATTATTTTTATTTATTAAATATATATTTAATTATAAAATAATTATATTTAATTGTAGAAAGATGAAAGAGATAGAGATAAGAAGTGGGACCCACAAGCATTTATTAAAAGTCACCTTCATATTTGGGATTTACCAAAAGTAGCATTCATGGCCATCACCCCCATTTTCTAAACCCAATTTTCATAACAAACAAGTTTTTTTACTTTCATGCCAAAATCTAAAAGCTACTACCCCCAACCAAACGGACCCTCAAATTTCAACTTTCAACATCCACTAAAATAAATTTCAAATAATCATACCCAACCCTAAAAACATCTACATTTGTGCAACCATTATTACACAACTTCTTTTATACAAAAACATTTACAATTTAGGTATCACATCCTACAAACCAATAATCTTTTTTATACATAAAAAGTCCCTATTATTACTAAAAACTTGCTCTTAGTCGAATTACATCCCTACATCCGAAACCACCACCCTCTTTCTGTAGTGGCCGGATCTGTGACCACTACAATCCATCATATCAG
Source organism: Chrysanthemum lavandulifolium (assembly GCA_022545495.1). NCBI lineage: Eukaryota > Viridiplantae > Streptophyta > Magnoliopsida > Asterales > Asteraceae > Chrysanthemum > Chrysanthemum lavandulifolium. Next base: position 221,719,955 of record CM040242.1, on the reverse strand, counting down.
TGACAATTAAATTCTTTTCAAATAAATGTGAATAAAATAAGGCTAGTATTACATTATGCATTCTTTTTTATATTACTACATTATAATGAATTTACGACTATTTCATTATTAGCAAGGCTTAAAATTTAGATTTCTAAACTTGCTTATTATAAAAAAAATTGTCTTTTCATAGTTATCAATACCATTATAACATTATAGCCCATTTAAACTATCATTGTAGAAGCCTCCAATAATTATTAAAAACTTGTAACCGCTAAAAATCATTGCTATCATAATGATTATTAACATGTGTAACCCCATCCACCATATAAACCCATGCAAACCATTTCATATCTTTCACACACAAAAGTTTTTTTTAATCCTTTGTGAGGAGAATCGTTGTTTATCTACAACATAAATAGTCCCTCAATATACCCTCACTTTCACTCAACTCTTGTGGGTACTTTCTGCAGAGATTCTTTATATGTTTGTGGCCCTAGCGCTTGATGACCAACAAATCAAGGTTTGACCAACTTTGACCAAACCAAGATTACAAGTAACCACAAGGACGTAAAGAAAAACGAAACAAGAACTATCTCATTCCTACCTCACGTTTTCAAAAACAACAACCAACATCAAACCTAAACCTAGACACAACCATAACCCTCACATGACTCCTTAACTCACAATCTATCCTAAACAGGTTCGAAAAAAAGGTACAAATGATCTCATATATTCTCTTTTACATACTTGCAAAGTCGTTCTAATAACAAATAGTATTTGAGATATCATCATAGATCTTTTAGAAACATATCTCCTTTAGTCTAATATCCGAAAATTAAAAGAAAGAGCAAAACACATCATGTTTCATTCCTCTCTTTTTTCGGTTAGACTTAAATGAAAAACAAAAGTGAAAGATGATGGTTGTTGTGCTTAGGTCTTCTTTAGCTTCAAAGTGAAAGATGAAAATCAAACGACCCTTTAAGGATATTGAAGACGAATGTGCTTAGGTCTTCTTTAGCTTCAAATAAAAAGAAGATGATATTTGGGGTCCGGTTAACAAGTGCTTAAAGAAAGCGATAGGTCAGATTTGAGTTTGCGAGTGAGATTTGGGTTTGAGAAAGAACATAATTTTGTGGTGTGGCGCGCAAAAGACGTGAGGCTTGGTCATGCCACTACGTCACGCCTTATGCCGCCTTATACCACGTCTTTTTGTAAACTCGATATATATGAAATATGATATAAATATATAAATATTTTCATATTTTGTGTCGCCTTATGCCACGCCTTATAAACGCAAAAGCTTCATTCTGGCCGCTAAGGCGTGTGGCTTGGTCATGCCGTCACGCCATGCCTCGCGCTATTTATAACCTTGGTGATTTCATCAACAAACGTGATAAAGTACTTATTGCCACCTTTTTGGGTAGTGATTTCAAATCACATATGTCAGTGTGTATCATATCAAGTGGTTCGGTTTTCCGTTCAACTGATTTGAAAGATGATCTTGTAAGTTTGGCTTCAACACAAGTTTCACATTTATATTTTGAGTCAATATGAAAATTAGGTATGCAATTAAATTTAATCAAACGACGCATTGAATTAAAATTTACATGTCTAAGACGGTCATGCCACATATTAGAAGACTCAATCAAGTAAGCAGAAGAATTCATTTTATTGATATCATTCTTAACAACCATTACATTCAAACTTAAACATACCATTCGAGCATATCCCTACCAACATACATTTGATTCTTAGACGGAACAAACTTATCGACTCAAAACAAGACGAAAACCAAACTTGTTCAATGACCCACCAGACACAAGATTCTTGCGAATCTCGGAACATACAAGACATTAGTCAACTTGAGCTCTTTCTCGGATGTCATCTTCAAGATTACATCTCATTCGCCTTGATATAAGCAGCTGAGAGTTGCCCATGTACGACTTCTCTCCACTATCAACCGCTCGAAAGAGTGAAACATGCTCTTATGAGCACACACATGATGGTAGCCCCATGTCGACCCGCCATTCCACATTTTTGGAACCTACCAGTTAACCCGAGATCATGGCAATGACGCCGACACCATAGCAATTATGTCCACATCTTCATTCACCATATTAGCATGGCGTGAGTCACCCGCTTCGACATCTTACGATTAGCAAGACGGTGACCCGGCCGGTCACAACACACCCTTGGAACTTCGTTTCACAATTGCGACTTTAGAAGCAAGGTACTCGGACTTCCTTTGATCTTCTTGTCATTCTTTCCTTTTCCTTTGCCTTCACCTTTGACATTGGACTATAGAAGATGACGAACATGCTCAACCATATTTGCCTTGGCGTAATCAGACATATAAGTGTTTTTCGAGCCGACTTGTTGTCCTCTTCAATCACGAAGACGAACAACCAAGTCTTCAACACTCATCTCCTTCGCTTATGCTTCGGTGGTTCTTGAATTCTACCCACTTGAGGTAACTTTTCAATAATAAAGAACTTGAAAAGTTTCACTCAAGGTCATTCCCTCAAGATGAATGTCGGTAGCAAAACCCGCAGATCTTGAACTCGACTCATTACATTCTTTGAATCAACCATCTTGTAATCCAAAAATGAGCTACCACGAACTTCTTTGTACCAAGATCTCGCTTTTGTACTTATGCTCCAATAACTCCCATAATTCTTTGGGGTCTTGGTCTTGCAAGACACGTTGTACAAAGAGTCCACCAAACCATTCGAACATAGTTGTCACACAAATAGTCGAATGTTTCTATGCTTCCAAGGCTTGAATACCTTGATGAGAGGATTGACCTTCGCAGAGGTTCCACATTAGTGGGTTCTCTTTTAAGAACCGCGCAAGGTTCAAAGTAGTGAGATAGAAGAACATCTTCTCTTGCCACCTCTTAAAATTCTTCCCATTGAATTTCTACGGTTTCTCAAGATGATTAGCAACCATGTTAGTAACTAGCGCACTGTGCACATTCACGTAGTAGTCATAGGAGGGTAGTGGTATTTGTCATCCCGAAGATCACAAAACACAAACAGTTAAGTTAATCGTTATAAATCGATATCTAAGAAATTCAATTGTGATTTACATTAACTTGAACCGAATCGCTTCAAAGAAACTCAATCTTGGTTTCAATGAATCTAGATTTAAATAAATGACCAAAGTAAGTAGATCGGTTTAATAGAAACTCAATCTTGGTTTCAAAATAAACTGAGGAAATTAACTGCTTATAAAATCATTTTAGATATGTACACCAAATCTGTAAATTAAAATCCTGTTTTAAAACTGGTTTTCCACATAAAATCTAACCTGGTTTCAACAGAAAAGCAGTTTGAATATAAATCTGTTAATAATAATTAATCCAATTTAATAAAATCGTTTTAATTCTGTTCAACCGAATCTGTTTTAAGACGTGTGAAACGGTGTACACTTTTAATAATGAAATCAGATTACAATTAATAATAATAGAAAATAAAAGATAGAAAATTAAATAACAGACAGAATGCATTAGAAGCAGAAGACAGACGCTATTCAATAAAATAAAACGAAAGCAGTAAAGACATAGGCACGAGGCTCGTGTTTAACACGATTCCCTTAAAACAGATTCGCCGTCTGTTTCCCAGGGTACAACGTACAAAGCTGTTGTACAGCCGGACTAGACACACTTGCCTGAAAGATTATCAAGCTTTGTGTATTTGATCGAAATTTCGGAGATCGTATGCGATGAGTCGCATTTTTTCTCTGTCTCAAAACCGAATGAGAGGTGTTTAATTTATAGACTAAACCTATCTTGGTCACCAAGACAAGATATCTGCCAAAATATACACCGATATGCAAATCTGTTAAATATTAAACACGATTTCAATATCTTCCATTTATTTAAACCGATTTTGTCTAACTTGTTTACAAAGTTCAAATCAGTTCCAAAAATAAATGGACACAAAATTTGCAACAAAAGATACGCATGTATGCGAGGTTTGAATGCATTCGTGTCCGCAGGTCATGCGGGCTCGCATCGCTCGTAAGCTTCAAACCCATTTTGGCCCGTAAATCCTAAATTGCACCCCACGCAGCAGACGTAGGTGATGGAGGTTTTCTTGACTGTGTTTTAATATTTAGAGTTAATTACATAATTGGTCCTTGTGGTTTGTCGGATCTTGCGAAATGTCCCGAACTTTTTTGTGGTCATGTCCTCGTGGTATGCAAAAGTTACGGTTTGGTCCTTTGACGGTCATGTTGTTAGTTGACCGTTAACTTGGCAAACCACATGGACGATTTATGTAATGACAAAAAAAAAAAAAAAAAAAAAAATTAAAAAAAAAAGAAAATTGTTTAAAAAAACGATTAAAAAAAAAAAAAAAAAGACTTTAAAAAAACGAAAAATTGTTTAAAAAACGTTTACAAAAATAATTATTACACTTAAATTGGTGCTTATGATAATGTGAGGCCTAAGAGAATTTTTTTTATTATTATTATACTTAAATTTTGGGCTTATATACAACATGAGGGCCTAATTTTTTTATTAAACTAAAAATGAAAATAAAAATTAGGCCTCACAACGGCGTGAGCTTAAATTTTAGTGCGATTTTGTACAAAAACGTATAAGAACTTATAACGTGAGGGCTTAAACTTTAATACGCATTAAAATTTAAGCACTCACGCTATGAGGGCCTAATTTTTATTTTTCATTTTTAGAGTTTAATAAAAAAATTAGACCTCATGTTGTACATAAGTTCAAAATTTAAGTATAATAAAAAAAAAAAAAAATCTTTAGGCCCTCACATTTTACGAAGCACCAATTTAAGTGTAATAAATATTTTTGTAAACGCTTTTTTAAACAATTTTCAGATTTTTTTAAAGTATTTTTCTTTTAAATAGTTTTTTAAACAATTTTTCTTTTTAAATGCTTTTTTTAAGTTTTTTTTTTTTCGTCCGCTATATAAATCGTCCCCGTGGTTTGCCAAGTTAACAAATAACTAACAAGATGACCCGTCAAAGGACCAAACCCGTAACTTTTGCATACCACGAGGACATGACCCAAAAAAAAAAAGTTCAGACATTTTCTCGCAAGATCCGACAAACCACAAGGACCAATTATGTAATTAACTCTAATATTTATAAGTTCTCGTTATACCTATGTTTAACCTAATGCACTAACGGGCAGTGTACCCGGTCGTATGTAGTGTAGTATTCGGTAAAACCGAGGTCGTCCCAAGAGCTATGTGTGCGGATTTAAACTAAGTCTAGGTGTCACAGATTTTAATAGGATTAAGGGTTGAAATGATTAATTAACTACTAAAACAAGAAATAAGAAAGCAAATAGAGGCGAGGGTTGTGATCAATAGGGGAAAAGTGTGCTAACCTAGTTATTCATCCTATCAAGCTAAGTTCATGTTTAATTACTTCCAATTACTTCAAGTGGGGTCAAAGTCGCTAGGACAACATTTGGTCAGTTCGTCCTAACCTATCAACAAAGGGTTTCACTGAGATGTCGGGTGACCCGTCGAAAGTCCAGCTTGTTCTTAGTCCCTAAGCCAAGTCATTAAGTCTTGCTACATGCAAGATTTGTAACAATGAGTGCCAGGCGCTAGCATCTTAAACACTCATCCCCGACTTCTTAAGTTCATCCAAACGGTAGGTGATCGGTTGGTCAAATCGCACAAGCGAAGAAGGGTCGTTAGTTGGTCTTATCTTACCCTTCCCACTCAGTCTACCTCCTTAGGGTCAGTTGGTCATATCTCCTAAGTAACTAGCCACTACCGCTATTCAAAACTACCGAAACAAGGGTAGCTACCAACAAACTATGCAAGCATAAACTAGAAATAATTATACGGAAGCAATGAAAACATAAACAAAGCAATTAAGGAAGCATAACTAGGCTAGCACCAGAGGTGCTTAGCCGCTCATATTAACTAAAATAATCGATTCAATGTTTAACATTACGAAATACATGAATTGAAAGTAAAGAAAAGATAAAATGCTAATGCTTATCGTAGGGGAGTGATTTCTTCCTTGGAGATGGCTCCGTATGCTCCCTAAGATCTGCCTTCAACCTTCTACTCACATTCACTGATGTTGTGTGTGAAATGGGATGATTAGAAATGCTGTAAATCGAGTGGTATTTATAGGCCAGATGTGGTTACGGCGTAACTAATGTTAAGAGTTACGCCGTAACACCATTATCATCTTAATTTGCACTAATTTGCACTTAATTTGCACTATCTTCAATAAATCCATGTTACGCCGTAGTTGAGACAATAGTTACGGCGTAACTTGCAACGCGCTGAACCTCATTTGTCCTAGTTAGTTAGGTTGTAATCTTTGGAGAAATTCGCCGTAATCTTGATTGAGTTGGTTTTCGAGCCACGCTCTATTACGGCGTAATGTGAGAGAGGAGTTACGCGTAACATCTTCAAATGAGCATACTATGATATATCTTCAATAAACTCTCCAACCGCGCCTCTTTAGCTCCAATGCTCGTAATTTACCGTAAAGTGAGATATAGAGAAAACAAGTGTAAATTCATATAAATGATATAAAATACGAGCATTATCGGAAATTGACACTTAATATTCGGGACTATTTGATGTTATCAGTAGGTGTTGGAGTAAAACCAACAAATCAATTTGAAGGTTCATATCAAGATTCCTATATAAACAAGCTTTCATTTCTTGTTTTGGGCGATGTGGGATACTCCCACTTTTCCAATTTTTGTGTTTCAAGTGCCTCACTTTAAGACACGATATCTTATTCATATCAACACCATTTTTGACACTCTTTAGCTCGTTGCGAAGCTCTCGTCAAGGAGAACGCAAAGCTACCAAGAAATATAAATATATATAACATATACATATATTAAATAGTGTCCCAAAATTGTAAAAAATCATGTTGCAAAACATTTTTTCCAACATATAATGTCACCATATGAACCCATTACATCAATTGGTCGTGTAGCGAGTCTTGGTCCCATAAATAATATTAATTCAACGAGCCAAACACAGTTTTACTATCACAAAGGGATATATGAATGAACCAGTAGAGAACCGTCATATACTAATCGAACCAATTAACAAGTGATCAAACAATAGCTAAGTAAAAGAAGATACCAAAACAAGAAAGAACTATTTAACTGTAGACAAAACAAAATGAGATATACTCACTTTCAAACTTCTCATAAACAAGTTACTATTAGAACCGTCCTCACTTACTCACGATGCTTAACAAATTTCGTAGCTTTCATGCCTCCTTCCTCTAATTTTTGTACCTAATTCAAGTTCAGGACCCTGAAATGAATGTTGTTCAGTAAGCTTAGTACTTAGCGAGTTGCCGAGTCGTATGCAATAAATAAATATATAAATAAAAATAAAAAAAATTAAGAACTTGCAGGTACAAGCTTCTACATTCTTACTTAATCCTTTAACATTATATTCTCATTTTTATTTTTATTTTAATTTTTATCTATACTCATATAGTGAGCGAATGGATCAAACAGAGCAGTATCCTTTGTTGGAGTTAAAGAAGCTCAGCCATCATGTCACATATACTACCTTATTCACATTGTAGAAATGAAGAGAAAAAAATTGAGCCATGACAACTAAAATTGATTCTAAAATATGTGGTAACCAAGCACGTGGATCATACCTGAAACAAAAAGGAAGAATCATACACTAGCAAAGGATGGTATGAACTCAAAGTGACTAACAAGAAAGCTATCTGGCCCCATTGATGCAGGTTTTACTGACCAGGTTTTACATTTATAGTAACTCGTCTACCTATGGCCTACCTAATGCACTAACAGCGCAAAAATCCGGTCGCATGTAGTGAGGGAATGGTAAGACCGAGGTCGTCCCAAGAACGGTTGATTCCTAACTGTCTAATTAATTAAATTAGTCAAATGAATAAGTTTTAATGATATGATTGATAATATTTAAGGTGTCACGTGATCAATTGGGCTGGTTCTCTGGTAAACAATCTAATGGGAACGATAGTGATGCAATTCTTAAACCTAGTTCTTCCACAAGTGGCAACAGTCGATAGACTCCTTTGGTCAATTCGCCTACCCTATGGTTCTTAGAATCCTCACCAAGATGAACAGGTCACCCGGGATCATGCGGCAATCTAATAGCAGTAATTAAGAGCCGGTCATTTATTATCGCATTACATGGGTTCTAAATGTCACTAGATTCTGCTTTCAAGTGGGGTTAAAGTCGAGAGGACAACATTTGGTCAATTCGCCTAACCTATCAGCAAAGATGCCACCACAGAGAAGTCAGCGACCGTCATAAGTCTGTTGTTCTTGGTCCCTAAGCCAAGTCATTAAGTACCGCTACATGCTAGATTTATAATAGTGAGTGCCCGGCGTTAGGAACTTAGACACTCACCCCTAATTCTTAAGTTCATCCAAACGGTAGGTGATCAGTTGGTCAAATCGCACAAGTAGAAAGGGTCGCCGGTTGGTCATATCTTACCATTCCCGCCTCACCGCTCACCTAGGGTCAGATTGGTCATATCTCCTAGGCAATTGGCCTCTACCGCCATTCAAAACCATCAAACAAGGGTAGCTACCAATAAACTATGCATGCATACACTAGAAACAATTAATTAACGCAAAAGCATTAATAATAAAAGAATCTAAACTAGGCCAAGACCTAATTTCCACATCTCTAAAATACCCTAGTGGGATGACAAATATAATTACCAAGTAAAACAATAAATAAACAAAGACATAACATTTAATAATTAATTGGCCAATAATAAATTAAAAGACAATTAATTATAACACAATAAATAAAAATGCTCCAACAATTAAATTAGAATCAAAATCATAATTGAATAATGAAACCAAAATAACATAATGAGTCAGAAAATAATTACATATCGTGCCAAGGATAAAGCTATCGATCCCCTAGTTGAGTACCGGGGCAAACCCCGGAGGGTTTACCCCTAAAAAACCACACGAAGCTACTGCTCCTTTTTTCTCCTTTTCGGCGGCAACAAGAAACCCACGAGAGAATAAAGAGAAAAGTACAAAAATAAGCCAAAATCTTTTTGAAGTCCCTTTGTAGTCAAGTTTTAACCCAATGTCCAAAATGGTCATCATGACCACTCGAGACTGACTCACCCAAAATTAGCCACGTGTCCAAATGAAAGTACACTTTTGTACTTTTTATTTAAAAAGTACAAAAGTGTACTTTCATTTGGACACGTGGCTAATTTTGGGTGGAGTCATGAGTGAGTGGTTGCGCATCGCGAATTTTAAAGTGGAGTCATGGTCGAGTGGTTGCGCATGACCATTTTGGACATTGAGTTAAAAGTGACCACAAAGGGACTTCAAAAGATTTTGGCTTATTTTGTACTTTCTCGAGAATAACTTCTCTGCCAAATTGATACCCTAAAATGAGCACATGCACCTCCTATTTATAATAGAATATTATTCCACTTAAACCTCCAACTATAGATTATTAGCACTTAGGTCCTTGTCTTCATATAATAAATATAACACATAAAATGTGTTATAAAACTTGCATCTTCAGCCCCTCTTCATACTTCAGCATTTAATCTTTAGTCCTCGAAATGGATAAAATAAATATAAACTTGTCGCTATTAATCCCTGGACCTCGAAACTTTGCGCCCAAGTAATTAGTTACGGCGTAACTAATTGACCAAGTTACGCCGTAATCCTTTGTATGCTCGTGATTATCCGATCCGAAATAATCTCTACGGCGTAACTAATTTCATGTTACGCCGTAACCTTCACAAAATAATTACGACGTAACCATAAAAGATGGTTACGCCGTATCCTTCAAAGCATCATATTTACGCCGTAACACCATTAATCAGTTACGGCGTAACCTTCACAAATAATTCATAGGCCACGTAAATCAATCTTCAGAACACATAACTTGGCCTTTTATCACATCTTTTCCGCTCCAATGCCTCATTTATCCTGAAATGCAAATATGAACGAATATAGACCAATTAAGTATCATATTAATATAAATGAGGCCATAAACACGGGAATTTGATATATAAAAGATCAGGTTAATTTGATGTTATCACCCATCATCACCATAAATGAATCCTCCTCTCTTTCTTCCAAAACAACACAACAAACACTTGAACGAATCTGCCATGTTTCAGGAATTGGCATCATAATGTCCTCAAGATTAACAATGTACTTCACTGATCATTGAGGATTCTCACTAGTCATCTTGTAAATCTTCAATTGTTGAGAATGAATAGAGTCTCAACCAACAAAAAGCAAACAACTACGAGACTCAAACAACATGGAATCACAATGGCAATCTCCATCCAAGGATTTGTGGGGGCTTGTATGTGTTTTAGAACTGGATGCCCTACAATGTATAACTTTGAATGCATAGTCTGCCTACCATACCAATGCAGCCAATGAATGACATTATTCCAATATACGACACAATTATAGTGGAAAGTTTCAAAACATTCTATAGGAAATCGATCACTACAAACAGCCCAATTGCATGTTTCTGAAGAGTAAGTCTGTATTGAATGAAAGAACCAATTTCATCTTGTCTGACTCCAACATAAATGACATTGTAGTGAGGTGATATTGTAGGATCAAAAGCAAATATCCACATAACTCGTTGAATACTCAAAATACATGGTTGTGGAAGCTTCTTAAACAGATTAATTGATGGGCTGCATACATAATACGTATAATTAAGACAATTTCAAAATAAAAGCAAACCATTACATGATTGAAAAATCTCAACATTACCAGGTGCCTCAGAGGGAAAAGTGAAGACAGTGGTGCGTAGCGAAAATCTGCTATGCAACGGCAAGAAATCATATTTGCATGGCAAAGAGCAAAGCCGGAGTATAAGCCCAAAAGGGGGATCACGGTTAGGGGTTTGGCTCCGACGCTGAAAGAAATTAGTATCTGTTATAAGAGATAACCAACGTTTGGATATAGATTTTAACAGAACAAGTGAGATTAAAGGTGTTGGACCTTAATGCTATAGAAGCAAAAGTTAAGGGTAGTTTAGTATGTTTATATTATGTAGTTAGGTAATTACGGTATATACAGAATTGTTAGCATTGGGCTGGGTCAGTTAGTATGAAATATAATCGTTTCTTAGGGTTATAACGTTTAGAAGGGTCATGACGTTTACTTTTAGAGAATCGGTATGTCTCTTCATGAAGGCAGCGATTCATCTTGTATATATAGGGTCGAAGTCTGTAAACAAAATTATCAATACTATATTCAATTTATATAACATCTTTGTTTCTGTTTATTATGTTATAAACTTGCTGACCCAAACACCCTTGCTCCATTCAAACTCAAACTAAACCATGGTGAGTTATTAAGATATGCTGCAATCGAATTGGTTTCATAAACAACCTGTGCAACAGTGGTATCAGAGCAAGAGTTCAATCGATCTAAGGAAGAACGAGTGCAAGTGGTCATCGATTGCAGCAACAAAGGAAAGAAGGGATTGAAAGTTTGCCTAATTGCAGAAGGAAGAAACGGTTTTGGTTCTTTTGTGTCGATAATAATCAGAAAGAAGATTGTAAGTGATCATTTTTTAAGTAATTCTCGCTTTCACTTTATATATTTCAATATTAGAACTAGAATTATATAAATAGGCTAGAAAGTAAGAAAGTACGATTAAGTCTTGTATTTTTTATTTAAAATAAACAAATTTTTTTTAGATTAATAAACTACAAAACTAGAAGTAAGAATCCGAACCCTTGTGGTTCACAAAGTAAGAAGTAAGAAAGAAACCTATCGTTTTTAAGGAACCTAGTGTTTAACGAAACCTTGGTGTTTCAAAGTAAGTAAGTGCAAACTCTTGTGTTTTCAAAGTAAGTAAGAAAAAACGCTAGTGTTTCAAAGTAAGTAAAAAGATAAATTTTTGGTCAAAGAGACACTTTAGTGTTTCATAGCAAGTAAGAAAGACCAATCTTGATCAAAGTAAGAAAAACCTTTGTGTTTCAAAGCAAGTACGAACCGATCATACGATCACAAGTAAGAAAGAAAGGAAGCAAGTAAGAAAGCAAGAAGGATGACAAATGGGGAACCATCCATAAGTACACGTGACCAAAACATAGCACTTCAATGTCCAAAGCTAACCGAAAAAAACTACACAACATGGGCAATTATGATGGAGACAATATTGAAGGCATATGGTATTTGGGGAATGATAGTTTCAAAAGAAGGAGAAGCAACAAATGAGAAGAAGGAAAACACATCAATGGCAATGATCTTTCAAACATTACCACAAGATGTTTTAATGCAAGTTGCACAATACTCGACTGCAAAGGAAGTATGGGACTCGATCAAACTCAAGTATTTAGGAGCCGATCTTGTTCAAAAAGCACGACTACAAACCTTGAGGAGTGAACTAGAGACGCTAAGGATGAAACCAAATGAAAAAGTAAGTGACTATGGAGGAAAGTTAAGTAGTATAAAAGCCAAGTTTAAAGGCCTTGGTGAAACTTTGGAAGATAAGGTGCTAGTAAGGAAACTACTTAACTCTGTTCCAAAAAAGTTTCTACCTATCGTGGCGTCTATTGAACAATGTCAAGATTTAGACAAAATGTTGTTTGAAGAAGCCGTTGGAAGATTAACTGCTTTTGACGAACGCCTCAAAAGTCAAGACGAACATGAAGAAAATTATCAAGACAAACTTTTGATGACAAGTTCAAGCAATCAAGGAAGAGGAAGAAACTTTAACAAAGTAGAAAAAGGACGAGAAAGAGATACAAGGCAAGGAGAATAAAGCAAGAATAAAATGAGATGCTATAAATGTGGTGACTTTGGTCATTTTGCACGCGAATGCACCAAATGAAAGAAGAGAAACAAGGAGAAACAAGCACATCTCATTTATGAAACTGACGATGATGTTAGGAATTGGAAATTCCATAAGAAAGTGTCGGTCACCCCTGATGTGCTCCGGTTGGTGCAAGTTTTAAAAATTTATAATCACGAATTAACCGTATAACCTTTTAACACATACGAGCAAGTATACTCGTCCGCAATAGTAAAGTTTTGGTAAGTCGAGATCGTCCCAAGGGATTTTTGTTTTGAAATAGTTTTTATTAAAAAGTTTCTAACAAGAAAGCTTGTCAAGGCTCCCTCGAATAAGTGTTCTAGTGAAAATATGAATCAAGAATAAATATATATACTTGTGTGAAGTCTCATAATCAACCATAGATAATGTTCATAAAGGTTTGGTGTATACTCTTAGTATGATGCACAAATCATAAGCAAATGATTCCCCAACCATGGTATTTGTTTGTAAAATCATTCTAAGAACAAAACATTTAGGTAATCCTTCGGTCCTTATCCCAATGATTATCCTATAAAGTTCCATTTGTTTGCAACATGTTCTCATTAAATTTGTTCTTACGAATCTTTCGACCCTTCGTGATGAAAACGTTCCTAGTCTTGTTTTAATAAGCAAAATATGGTGGTTGTCAATCACCATATCCCCATACTAGTTTGTCACAACACTTTTGGAATAAAACACAGAGAAATCCTTTCGGTCCTTTTTCTTAAAACATGTTTTATTGACAAATCAATCCAAGACTAGTATTTTCCAACAAACTCATTTAAACAAGATCATATATACATGCATCACATTTTGAGAACATTATTATGATTAATCACATTCCAACACACAAGTATATCACAAACTACTCCATGAAAACAATCATATCTAAACACAAGTCATAACAAGGTAATTCAAACAATTCAAGAGAATAGATTTCCATAACAAAGTTCATAGAATACCTAATCTTTTGTGATTACAAGAATTAGAAATCGTGGAATGTAGCAACCACGCGCCTCCAATCACCTAGGATCACCGCACAACTCAAACTACCAAAACAATGGACAAGAATGGTTCCTTCCTTGCTTCGGACGCTTCCAAGAACTACTAAGCTTTTGGGTTGAAATAAATGGGTAAGTATGAGTTTTGGTGTAAACTAATACTCTTTTGTTGTGTCACACTTAGTATACAAGTACTAGGTCCTTTAAATAGTTGAAAGCACTTGCTTAATCGCCCAAAAACGTTCTTCCAAGTTAATATCAAGAAATGATCGGACTCTAATGATTATGGGAGTTAAGACAACAATAAATGCGAATTGTGTAATCTGCAGAGCCGTAAACCGGATCGGTTTCTATGTCGACCGAATCGGTCATGGCTTTGACCATTAGCCCACCGGATCCGGTTGCGAGGTTGCGACCGAGCGGTGGGTTTTGCTCCTTTGACTTTTGCGACTTTTCCCTTTACGCTTCATTCTTTGCTTACGTTGATGATTTCCAAAGCCAAACTTGATCTTTCCTTGTCGTAGATGCTTCAAATCACTACGCCCATATCATTGAGTCCCAAGCTTCCAATCTCAACTTCCTTCCTTTAGAATCTTCCAAATGTGCATAAAACTTCATTTCTTCATTATTCGCGATACGGCTACATATACATACACAAGACGCATCTTTGCACTTTTGCAAGATTATGAGTAAATATAGCCGAATATCATGCACAAAGTCGACAATAACGCTACTAAAAACATGTTCATTTTAGACGTTATCAAATTCCCACACTTAAGCTCTACTAAGCCCTCGAGTAGGTCAAACATTTGCAAAGATTGATTCCAATGGTTCATAACATCATGTTTCAGAAAATGTAACAATTACCATAAAAGATAATTATTATTTTGCTTATAATATGAGAAAATCTTCTAAAAATGAACCAAACACTTTAGATAACATAACTAGGATACCTCACAAATGGCTTTAAGATATCACTCAACACTCATATATTGGTGGGTATATCACTCAATGCCTAGTCATGATCAATGCTTTTTACCATAAGCTTGTACAAGTATCAAAACAAAGAAAATAAATTCATCAAAGAGGTCTTTTATTCGGGTTATAACGATAAGGCTATGGGTTCATAATAGGTATAGATAAGGCATGGATAGTTTATGAAATTGGTTTAAAATAAAATAAAATCAAGTCCAAACCTCCATGGTGCTAGTCATCATACAAACCACAATCCGAAAATGATTATTACTCTCTTCATATCGATCACCAAATATATATATCACGCCTTAGCACATTGGCTAATTGATAACTCAAACATACTTCATCTTCCTTCATCTTCATAATAATATAGCACATTGGCTATAATCAAGTTATCACATTTTTTTTTTTTTTTTTTTTTTTAACAACTCCCCACACTTCGTATAAGCATTACCACAAAAATTCAAATAAGAAGTATGCATCCTTCGTCTTTGTCGAAATGGTACACACGAATGGCAAAGTGTAACTAACTCATAATCATCAAAACAATCCAATCATTTCAAATAACTAGCAACAAACCATTAGACTTGATAAGGGTTGGCTAAGGTTTAAAGGTGTAAAATATTTTGTATTTTTCGGATTTATCAAAACGAAAAAGAATGGCTCGGAAGGTGTAACTAGGGTATCTAGTGCTAAAATGAGCACTAACAAATGGGTCCATGTGGGTGGTTAACTAACCGATGTGGTCACTAATATATCATTAGATGTAAAAATGGAAGGCCATTTGGGTTATTCCTAAAGTGCCTCTATCACTTGAAAATATTTAGATCACTCGAAAGTGATTTTAACAGAATGCATAACTAGTACAAGTTCTAGAATCGACATAATCACCGGCACACTCATAGCAAATATAAAACAAAAGATGTTTCATACAAAAGAAACCTCACAAAAATGTGGGAAAAAGGCTATTATGCACGCTAGAAAATGCTATCGAATCCAAATGAATTATTTCAAGAATTTGGTTCAAATCTAAAATTTTCAAAACCCTCATTTTACCATTGAAATCCCAAATTATGTATTTTAATGATCAATAACGCTAAAACCATTAGACCATCAAGGGCGAATTTCTTCTAATCACTTGCATCCAAAAGTTATCTAAAAAAAATAAAATGCGTATCATTTTCCTATTTTCTTCCTCCCCACACTTAAGTTTTGCATTGTCCTCAATGTAATGAAAATGAACTTCAAAGTAAAGAAAATGGGATAAAGATAGTTAAAAGATACCACGGATAAAATATGCAATAAGCACATTGGGTCATTAGCAAGCACGTGAGTTATCCAACTCAAATATTTGACCATCAATAAGCTTCCAACATATGCATCCGCAAACAAAAAGCGCAACACTAAATGCACAAAACAAACAAAACTACTAAAAACTAGATAAAACCAAAATATACCAAACATCCTAAAGAAAATCAATCTGTAATACCTGAAATTTCTAAAGTTCACAAAAGGACCAAAATACCCCTACAATCAAAAGTATGAATAATTAATTCAAAAGAATATCAAAAAAGCTATGTAAATTCAGAAATTTTTTAAGAAATATCACACATGATCTAAATAAATATTAAACACTTTGAAAAAGGTAATTTTTATAGTTTATGATTTTATAAAATTCGTTTTGTATTTTATTTAATTAGCCAAATATATTTATTTAGATTTATAAAAGAATTTAATTAATAAAAGCCCAATATAAATTTATATTATTAAGAGTCCATTTATTTTAAGTCCAATACATTATAAAGCCCACAAGAAAAATAGTAAATCATGTATATATACAAAATTCGGTTTATTAAAATCCCTAATAGCCGATAACCCTAAACCGAACCTAAAACCCCCATAATTCGACTTCCAGTTTCTAAGGCTTGAGACCATTTTTCTTGGACAAGTTTGAAGGTAAAGAAGGTGAGAAAAATCGTGTTCAAGATCCTAAGCTACTGTTTTGGTCGTGGTTAGTTTTGAGTACATTAGGGTTTCATGAGTGAAGATTTTGTGTTTTCTTGTTCCAACGACTCAAGCTCATCAAGGGTATGTTCCTAATGTTACTCTCAGTCCTATAAGTCACCTATAACACATAAAATTGGCCATGCATGTTTTATAAGTCGATGGAATTATTTGTAATTGAAACCCTAGAAACGATAAAATAGCGAACGAGCCTATGATAAACTTTGGGACCATGATCTGATTTTTCTGGGAGTTCTTATATGATATACAACCTGAATAAAATATATGTCCAAGGATTCAAGCTTGTGTAATTTGTTTGGGTTTATTACTGTAACGTATAAAAGGAAAGTATTTAAAGAAGGGACGATTAGGGTTTATGAAAACTAGGTTTTCTTGTTATCATTAAGGTTCATTAATGAAGTGGTAATGATGAGCTAATGATTGGTTAAACTTAGGTTTAGGGCTTGTATTTGAAATTATACTTATTCGGTTTTTAAATAAAAGGTTTGGGTTGGTTTTGTAAATATTGAAACTTAAAGGTTATTTTGTAAAACAAGAAAGACATGTACTAAACGATAAAATAAGTGTGGGGTTAAACGTGATTTTGGATATTTAGAGGTCTATTCAATTATATTTAACAAAAGGGTATGTTTTGTAAATTCTAAACCTTTGGGCTAGAAGTGTAAAATCGACAATAGAAGGTTAGATTGTATAATTAAAGATGTTAAAGGTGCAACATGTAATTTTGGGTAATTATGGGTCAACATGTAAACAAATTTCGTAAGGACACAATGGTGAGGTTGAGTAAATTTCGGTTTGTTATCATTTATGCTTCTAGGTTAAATTGGGAAATCATTAAAGGAAGTAATATGTGGATTTAATGCGAATTAGTAATATTTAAAGAGTAAGGAAACCATAGTACCTAAATAGGAAGATTGGTTAATTAATGGGAATACTCTAAAATGTTGTAATTTCGTCATCACTAAAATGAGAATATTCGACAACTCTAAAAGTATTTAATGCGATAAATCCGTTATAATATTAATGATGTTAATAAGTATTAAATAAATCATAATCCGTGTAGATTCGTTGGAGGAGACGCGACGTTACATTTTCATATTCGTTCATTCGTTACTTTTCTCTCAATTGCTTTAAGGTACGGATATTCTGTCTTACTTTAAGACACTTATGTTATCGTACATACATTCTGACCTTCTTACTAAAGGTTCCTTCTGATGTTCTTTCGTTAGTCTTTCCATTTTACTTATTAGGATTTCCGATGCCATTGCTATGAACCCTTTTCTGAATGTTTGATCTGTTACTTATCTGAACTATGTTCTAGTGAACTATGCGATATCTGATGTGAACTTATGTTAGGAAGATTTTGATATGCACACTCGTTGAACTTTGCTATGGTTGATTATGAACTTTGATTATAAACTTCGCTTATGAATGTAAGATATGCCAACGTGATATGACTTCGACTTCCAATATCTCAATATGAACCTTATGATATGATGTTATCCGATAAGTTATCTCGTGACCTTTATGATGAATTATGATCGTGTCATTTATGACAACTGCTTGACTCGAGTTAGTTTGACACCCGAGCCAAATATTTAACTAGTCATGGGGTTCCATGTCCGTATCGTTGATGCACCTCCGATATGACTCTAGGCGAGAGTGATGTTCGCCACGTCTCGGATGGTGAAGCATATTTTGAATATGTAGGAAGGGCGATGGATGCATCCTAGATCCGATCCATTATTTGATATTTTCGGTGAATGATGTCGTATGCGCGCCTTCACAAAATTAAGAGCTAGCTACTCCAATGGTTACTTATGATATGTTATGATCCGATATGTTTGGGCTCGTGGTAGTTGACTAAATCGTTATCTGTTACTTCGTGTTAAGTATTATGTATGATTTGGTATTTAGTGTTTATATTATGTATTTCGATATGATATGTTAGTAAATGTGCTTATGACGATTTGTTTAAGTGATTATTAGTTGCCATGCTAGGATAGAATTAATACGTTGAAATATGATTCGTATATCCGATATTATGATTTGTTATCGTTACGGATCGTGTTGATCTGCGAGATTTATTTGCTAGTGTATAATTGAGTGTTTGAAGATTAATTATCTCGTCGCATATGTGACCTACCACGTGTAAACTCGCTAAGGATAGGATTTGATCCAGAACTGCTTAGCTATTATGTCGCCATGACTTGTCTCGATTATTCAACTGCGATACTATTTCATCAAGAGTAGTAAATGTTGATTAATTTATTTGTATGAATGCCATGTTTATTTACTAGGAAGTGTTTCCGTTAGTTTTGAGACTTTCGTTTGGCTTATACGTGTCTGTTATTTTGGGTATGCTATGGGTTTGGTTGTTCGATATGTTTGTGTTTATGTCATTGATGTGCTATGTGATGTCTAAACATTATGTGGTTGTTGGATCTCAGATATTTGTGTTTCGTGAGAATCCTAAAAGATCCTTCGTCATTATTTCATTTTGATTTTGTATTTGTATATTTATTCTGCTTTTAGCTTTTGTTTCGTTATATCCGCTCACCTGGCTTTGTAAGCTCACCAAGACTTTTCTTTTCTCGCGGCAGTATTTAGCATTCAAGATGAGCTTATGGGATGGTGATCCGAGTTTGAGAGCAGAGTGAGAGCAAGACTTTACCATAGAGATCTTAGATTTATTTTGAAGTTTTAGCTATTTATGTTTTTCTTTTTGAATATTTTGTAAAGGCTTCCGCTATTGTACATTAGTTAAAGTTCTGATATGAAACCGTATTGTGATATCTTTACCCTTGTCGGGTCGGGGTGTTACACAATCAAAAGATAGAAATAGTTTAAAACACATCATGACCATTGTTTTTGAAACCATAACTCACGAATGACCCATAATCACTCGTCATCCTCGCTCATTTCTTCTCCTTCCTCATCATCAAACTCATCATCATCATCACTTTCGGTTACATAGTTTTCGCCTATGATTTACAACGAACTCTCCTCTTTTCTTCTTGCCTCCAACACCGATGATGATCCTCCAACTTCATAACTTGTTCCTCCGCCTTGTGCAATCGACCATATGGCGGTATTGGATCAGAAACGGTGCGTGCACTCGTGATATGGATACGGATAGGTCCAGATAAGTGTAAGGAAAAGGATATGGTGGAACATTTGGTGGATTGTAGGGTGGCAACTCGTAATTGGCTTCTCGAGCCATGTGTTGAAAGATAGGCATTGAATAATCATTGATGTAGTTGTTCCTTAACATCATCGAATCTCTCCACACATCCCACATTGAATCTCATCTAGATGTTGGTTCCACTCTCCCATCCCGAATCAAAACCACCGGACGTACCCATTTGCACGTTCTCCATTGGTATATTCCCTCTTTGTTGTGGTGGTTGTTTGTTGTGGTCTTGGTTCAATCCATAACCCCACGGTTCCCAATCTCCTATTCAAAGCATTACCAAAACCTTCGCATCCACGTTTCACTATACTTTGGCTCTCACACTTAGCCAATTCCTCATCAACATAATACCCAAGATTCTTCGCCAATCTTGTCACAAAATGTCCTCCACAAATGTTATTGTTGTTCTTGATTCCGGGCTCTCCTAGACAAATATTCGACTATCGCCAAATGGCATTACCGTCCTTAGTTTCTTCCAAGAACTTCATAATCCATAAGTCCGGTTTCGACATTTGTCCTCGCCCAAATCTATTAAATGGCCCGGTCACAATCAACTTGTGAAGTATCCTCATCAACGGATTCCCGATGGTTGAAGCATTCCTCTAGCACAAGTAGGATCTCCCACTTGATTCCAATAAGCGGGAATACTAGGTAATCTTTTCAAACCTCCAAGTCTAGAAAAGTGAGTTTCAAATAATCGATGATTTACCTCATGTGGCTCATACAAACCAAGGGCTACACCAAAATCCGCAACGTGTAAGCATGATCCCTACCACAAAGTCTAAACCAAATACAAATCTCCGACATCAAATTCGAACATCTACTTTTCTTTCAAAATACATGGTTGAAAAGAATTCCATACACCATTCTCGGTGACTTCTTCATTAACATCGAATGCTCTTTCCCATGACAAATCATTGAACGAATCTCCATCCCCGGATATACATAAGACGTTAGCATCATCCTTCTTAACTCGCCTTCACACTCACATTCGTTAAATAAATCCCAATCAATCACCCTTGAACTAAACATTGCCTATGTTGTAACTTCGACAATCTTTCTCGAAAAGCATGTTTCTCCATCGGTGAGATTTTTGAATTTTAAATTAGCATTTGCTTCCTTCTTCACACTATACTTAACCTTCTTCTTCTCGCTTTTCACCAAACTTCGTAACAAGTGGGTTAATTGAATTTCCTCCCACCGAGCTTCCTACAATAATTCTCAGAGAAATCACAAAAATAAGATCATATAAGAGTGTTAGAACAAACAAGAAGGTTAGAGAACCTCAATATACATTTCAAAATTTCACAAAAAAAAAAAAAATCCTCTCAGAACCACAACCGATTCGGTTGGATCACCAACCTAATCGGTTTCTAATGACAGTAACAACTGTTCGTTGCCATGCGCAACCGAATCGGTGTGCAGATCGTGATAAGGCCTTTTGCCTTCAAATCCTCAATATCTCGAATTTCTAACGCCAAACCACTCTTAGATCGCATTCTATCATCCACAATGATTTCCACATCCTAGAATTACTCTATCTTGCTTCCAAATCATCAAACATCTAACATCTAAGAACTCATCTCATCATTCTTAAAATCATTAGTTCTAATAGTGTAGCATCCATCACTTCTTAAAAATCAAACATATCATCCATCACAATGAATCACCAATTGTAACTTATCTCATTTCATAAGCATAACCCAATTAATTCCGAAAAATCTTATCATCTAAAATCCATTCTATGGTGAATCAATCAATCAATCACTTGTTGTAATGCACCCTATATCAATCACTCACTCAATCCTAAAATATTACCACTTAATTGAATTATAACAAAAACCCCAAATTGGTGACCTAAAATCCAATTCAAATCAAATGTTCTAAATAAAACCTTAATTGAGTAAATTGAATGTAATTGCTTACTTGCTTGGGTGCCATGATGTTATCCTACAATTCAAACAACTTCCAACTGCCTCTTGATGAATCTTTGCAAAACCCACTGGAAAATTAGTGTGTGTGTGTTTTGGAAAAATGAAATTTTATATTTTGGTGCAACCGTTCGGTCAAGGACACAACCGATTCGGTATGCTTTTGCCAAATTTGATTTTTACTTGTTTAACATGTTACTTAGGCATTAACCCTCCAAGCAACATATTTTACTCAAAAATTCTCGCTAAAATTCACACAACATTTATTCACCAAATGAAATTTTGAACAATCATTCATTCCAAAAAAACTAAACTCATCATATAAATGAACTAATCCAAACTCAACTCAAAACTCATAGTCATAATGTATTAAACCAAATTACCTCAATCATAACATGAAAAATAAATAAGAAACAAAATCCTAATGCATCAAATCAAAATAAAACAAAATAGTTAATGAAATTCAAGCAAATGATTGCTTGTTATTACGGTCTTTGCCTTTCCTCAAAATTCCTCAAAATATTCTTGCCTAAGAATATCCTCGCTGAAATTTTCCGTCAACTCACGGAACGTTTCAAAGTTTTAAATTTCCTCATAAATCTTCGTCCATCCGGCATAATATATCAAACTTAACATGCCATGCTCCATCTCCGGTTTGTCTCTTGTAAGTCCCCAATCCCTCGGGTTTCACTCCAAATCTTAAGTTGCACCGGTAAAGATCCTAAAAGTCGGTCAACTTCTTGTAAACCAAAATGTTTTTGAATGGGTTATAGAAAGCTTCTATCGCGAATGCACGTTCCATTTCGTCCTCTATATCGAAATAAGGTGGAGTTAAAGGTCCAGACATTGGATTACCGTGGACATCACGTCCCACTTCAAAACAAGTTAAATCATCATTTGCATCCATCCATTCCAAATCTTCCATACCTTCCAAAATTGGTCCTCTTGGTTTTGGGTAGTATGTTTGCCTCGAAATTCCATCGTCAATAGTCATGGTGCCTCTTCCCATGTCTATAATTGCTCCACAAGTTCGTAAAAATGGCCTCCCCAACAATAGCGGTAAACTCTTGTCCACCGGAATATCCAAGACAAGAAAATCGCCAAATATGGTTGGTAGCCAATTTGCACTCTTACATTCTTAACTTCTCCCATTGCCTTTGCTTGAGTGTTATCCGCCATAGTGAGCTTAGAATGATTAGGTTGCGGATTACTTAGTCCCAAAGTTTTGAACAATGGATACGGCATCACGTTAACACTCGACCCGTGTCGGCTAAAGCATAAACCGTGTAGTTCCATTTACTTTGATTGGCAACACAAAATTACCCGGATCCTTTTCTTTCCTTGGCATGCCTTTAAACAAAATTCGATCTCGATCCTCATCCGTGAGATTCTTATCTTCCAACCTAGCCTCGCTAGCATCAATGCATCCAACTTCTTTCGGTAAAGCACATAATCTTGGAGAACTTCAATAACGGTTTCTTTTCATTGAGCTCTAGAAATTTTGTTCTAGATTCTCTAAGATAGCTTCTTTTTGGCTTTCGGTTAAGGGTTTGATAGTAGTAGTCGGTGACAATGGTGTGTAATCATTTTGGTGGTGGAGGTTGTTGTTGGGGTTAATTTATTTGATGATGGTTTCTTTCGGTTTGCTTTCCCATTTTCACCACTTCCACATTTTTCTCCTCCATATTTGCACAAACTTCCACTAGCATCTCGTTGATCCCTTTTCCTTCTTCCAACTCGGTTATGTTAATCCGCATTCTCCCATACCAAAATCTACTTGACACTTGGTTGTGACAAGAAAATCTCAATCGAAACAAACATTTGGCTCATCCGCATTACCTTCCTCTAAAACAACAAAATCAGTTTCAAACATATGCCCATGAATATTGACCTTGATTTTCACCATCTTCCTTCCATATGCCTCATAGTCCATACGAACATGACCGATTTCGTCAAGAACCTCTTCCAAGATATAATTCTCTCCATACGCCATATTGTTGTGCATCCCAAGCACGTACTTCTTCCACTTCACAAGGTGTTCCAAATCTCATCATCGGTGAATCATACCGTTGACGGTGCTTGTGTAAACACTACCACTCTTTTGTTTTGGGTAGTTGAACCTTGTTTTCACATACTTCTTCCATCTCACCCGTGTCAATTCCCAATTCTTTCTTGCTTTCTCCGAATTCCTCCAATCTTTTCTAATGAACTTCCGTATCCTTGAACATGTCATCCAATGCGAAGGTACTCCGAGATTCCGCTCAAACTATCCATGTTACTAGACAACTTAACAAAGCAAAACAAAACAAATCCCAAATGATTAGCGTTAACGTTAGTAAAACAAGAACAAACTATAAAAAAAACATATAAAAAACAACTAAGACATCTAACAAAATAAAAAAAATCAAATAAGAACTCAAAACTAAAATGATAAAACTCAAGATGAAACTCCAACCGGATTCGGTTGGATCACCAACCGAATCGGTTGGTTGAAAAATTCTAGGACAGAAACACGAACCGGATCAGGTTGCGGGTTGCGACCGATCGGTTTGATCGAATTTTTTTTTTTTTTTTTTAAAACAAATTTAATAATAATTAAAGCAATTTAATGTCATTAAGGATGTACTAACTCTAGTTAATTAAATAAAACTCTTCATAAACTAATAATTAAATAACTCATTAAATCTAATTAAAACCAAAATTAAAAAATAAAACTAAAACTAAATAAACTACCAATAAATTCTATCATAAAATAAACTATAACTGAAAATAAAATACTCTTAACCATTACCATCGACTATAAAATAAAAATAAATAAAACTAGATTAACTAAATAACAAATGTAAAGAAAAATAAAATAAGTAAGTAGAAACAATAAATCTAAAAGCGATTAAACCACACAATTACTCTAGAAATCAAAACACAATAAACTAAGAAGATAGATATAAAATTCGAACCAAGAAAAATTTTCACGAATGTCTAACCGATTCGGTTGGCTAACCAACCGAATCGGTTAGTTTGTAACAAAACTTTTTTTTTTTTTTTTTTACTAATTTCAAAGAAAATTATGTAGAAAAATCCGCAGCGCCTAAAAACTTGATGTGCTCCGGTTGGTGCAAGTTTTAAAATTTATAATCACAATTAACAGTATAACCTTTTAACACATACGAGCAAGTATACTCGTCGCAATAGTAAAGTTTTGGTAAGTCGAGATCGTCCCAAGGGATTTTTGTTTTGAAATAGTTTTATTAAAAGTTTCTAACAAGAAAGCTTGTCAAGGCTCCTCGAATAAGTGTTCTAGTGAAAATATGAATCAAGAATAAATATATATACTTGTGTGAAGTCTCATAATCAACCATAGATAATGTTCATAAAGGTTTGGTGTATACTCTTAGTATGATGCACAAATCATAAGCAAATGATTCCCCAACCATGGTATTTGTTTGTAAAATCATTCTAAGAACAAAACATTTAGGTAATCCTTCGGTCCTTATCCCAATGATTATCCTATAAAAGTTCCATTTGTTTGCAACATGTTCTCATTAAATTTGTTCTTCACGAATCTTTCGACCCTTCGTGATGAAAACGTTCTAGTCTTGTTTTAATAAGCAAAATATGGTGGTTGTCAATCACCATATCCCATACTAGTTTGTCACAACACTTTTGGAATAAACACAAGAGAAATCTTTTCGGTCCTTTTTCTTAAAACATGTTTTATTGACAAATCAATCCAAGACTAGTATTTTTCCAACAAACTCATTTAAACAAGATCATATATACATGCATCACATTTTGAGAACATTATTATGATTAATCACATTCCAACACACAAGTATATCACAAACTACTCCATGAAAACAATCATATCTAAACACAAGTCATAACAAGGTAATTCAAACAATTCAAGAGAATAGATTTCCATAACAAAGTTCATAGAATACCTAATCTTTTGTGATTACAAGAATTAGAAATCGTGGAATGTAGCAACCACGCGCCCAATCACCTAGGATCACCGCACAACTCCAAACTACCAAAACAATGGACAAGAATGGTTCCTTCCTTGCTTCGGACGTTTTCCAAGAACTACTAAGCTTTTGGGTTGAAATAAATGGGTAAGTATGAGTTTTGGTGTAAACTAATACTCTTTTGGTTGTGTCACACTTAGTATACAAGTACTAGGTCCTTTAAATAGCCAAAGCACTTGCTTAATCGCCCAAAAACGTTTCTCCAAGTTAATATCAAGAAATGATCGGACTCTAATGATTATGGGAGTTAAGACAACAATAAATGCGAATTGTGTAATCAGCAGAGCCGTAAACCGGATCGGTTTCTATGTCGACCGAATCGGTCATGGCTTTGACCATTAGCCCACGGATCCGGTTGCGGGTTGCTGACCGAGCGGCCGGGTTTTGCTCCTTTTGACTTTTGTCGACTTTTCCCTTTACGCTTCATTCTTTGCTTACGTTGATGATTTCCAAAGCCAAACTTGATCTTTCCTTGTAGATGCTTCAAATCACTACGCTTCCATATCATTGAGTCCACAAGCTTCCAATCTCAACTTCCTTCCTTTAGAATCTTCCAAATGTGCATAAAACTTCATTTCTTCATTATTCGCGATACTGGCTACATATACATACACAAGACGATCTTTGCACTTTTGCAATGATTATGAGTAAATATAGTCGAATATCATGCACAAAGTCGACAATAACGCTACTAAAAACATGTTCATTTTAGACGTTATCAACCCCAATTATAGTCTAGCTTATGTTAGCTCGTGAACATATCGTTATTTATGCTATTTAGTAGTTAATTAGTTAAGTAGTAGCGTAGATTAGTTTAGAGTAACACCGTGGAGGAAGGACGGTCTTACCCATCAGATGCCCGATCCACAGTCCGGCGGGAGGACGTAGTGTCCGTAGTATAAATACCCTTCCATCCTTGGAAGGGTGGTGCTTTCATAATCTAACCTTACATTTGTATTACAACTCTCTTTCAAGAAAACACCCTCTCAACTCTCTTCATCTCTCTAAACAATGGCATATTTGATTCATCACCATCCAAGGCCACCCGAATCATCAAACACAATAAATTTACGATCCTTCAGATGAACCCACATTATTGTGAAGTCAAGTAAAGAAGACATGATTGTCGTCTATAACATTAGGGGGTGAATGTTGGACCTTAATGTAATAGAAGCAAAAGTTAAGGGTAGTTTAGTATATTTATATTATGTAGTTAGGTAATTACGGTATATACAGAATTGTTAGCATTGGGCTGCGTCAGTTAGAATGAAATATAACCGTTTGTTAGGGTTATAACGTTTAGAAGGGTCATGACGTTTACTTTTAGAGAATCGGCATGTCTCTTCATGAAGGTAGCGATTCATATTGTATATATAGGGTCGAAGTCTGTAAACAAAATTATCAATACAATATTCAATCTATATAACATCTTTGTTTCTGTTTATTTTGTTATAAACTTGCTGTCCCAAACACCCTTGATCCATTCAAACTCAAATTAAACCATGGTGAGTTATTAAGATATGCTGCAATCGAATTGATTTCATAAACAACCTGTGCAACAAAAGGTAGCCTAACTAATATTTCAAGTAAAAGGTCATCAATGGACATGACTACATGTACGCATGCAGGGAGCTCGTTTTCTTCTATAACAACCTTCTCTGGCAGCAGACGAAGTTCTGAAAAAACTCCAACAACCGTGTCCATGAAAAAGATAAACCCCCGTACTCAAAGCCCTAGAGTTGTGATACATGTTGGTAAAATAAATATGTGAGTATGATTTATATTGACCTGGCATTAACTTAAAACCGTCAGATCAAGGTAAAAATAAATCTCGACCCTTTAAATTGAAGCTCAAACTTATCCTTAAGTGTTTACCTTGAATTTTCGAAATGCTACTATGCAAATTAAGCACGTTTATTTGTTACAAACCTGGATAACTATGAAAGAAACAATCATAATTAATTGGTCAGTTAAAAGTGTTATTTGTGAAGTTTGTTTTTTATACTAATTTGTTATCCAGATACTAATATATCCGTAATTATAGCATATTTTGAATTGCATTCCAATCAAATATAAAAAATATCTATAATATAAATTGCTAGCCATCACTAAAGTGATCATTAGTTTATCTCTCTTTCATGGCCTCCTAAATTTTATGTCTACAATCCACCATAATGTAGTGTTTGATATGTCGTAATTAAAGCCGTAAATGAAAAGATTATTACGACATAATGAATAAATGTTGTTTGTTTACATATATAGAATGTAATGATTCATTACTGAATAACCCACTACACCAAAACCATTCCTCAGAGTCCTACTTTTTTCATTACATCTCAGAATGGAATCAAAATTACATAAAACTCCATCATTAATTAACTACTTTAAATAAACTTTCTATCATTAATAGGTATTTTAGTCTTTTTATTATCGATTCCATTACGTCTTATCATACAAAACAAACATCATTAATAACTACAACGAATCATTACATTACACTCTTCAAATTTCTAAAAGATTTAGGCATATTTAGTCACTTCTTTTTATGAAATATATTTAGCCCATTAAAAAGTTAAATGTGCATTAACTGACACATAGTTTTTCTCAATTGAAGAAAATTACAATTGTTTTCTGCATAAACTTATAGATAAATTATTTTAATTTTAAAATATAAATGAAGTGTTACATTTCGGCGAATTTATTTCGTCTGTTTTGCGCCTTTTCTAAAGCGATTAGTATAATACGGTTTCGTTTGGTCCGTCTACTGTTTAAGCTCAGGTCTGTTGGGGCCCGAGTCCGAACCCGTGCCCACCCGCTTTGCCACCTAAACTTCAAAATGACACAAATATGAGTGTTGGTGGAATATATTGCTTTCGTCGCTATATCACCTCGCTAGAAAGTAGTTCATGCTCGACTCATACAAGATGATCATGTTAATGCTGATGTTGTGGTCATTAGTTTTCCATACAAACTTTTAAATATCTTTTAAGAGAAAACTATTTTGTAACGATTCATACTTTAGTGACTGATAGGAGAGAACGATTGTAAAATCGAACCCTCCTCTTGACTAATAAAAGTCAAATTTGAGATAGTTTGGTCATACTATTGACACTACAACAAAAACAGATTTTGACGACGGGCCACATTTAGCGAAGAGGCATGTCGTCATTGAAAAACGACAAAACTTCAAAGTTTGACTTTCAACAAGCATTTTCGTTTGTATTTGACTTTGGGCCCCACACTTTAGCAACGACTTGTGTCGTCGCTAAAAGTATATCCATTTTAACTTTCAATATTCTTTTCGGTTATTCCTCTTTAAACCAATCTAGACCACAAAACTTATAGCGACGACACATGTCGTCATCGCTAATATATATATATATATATATATATATATATATATATATATATATATATATATATATATTTATTAATTAAATAAAATTGTTTTCAAATTAAATAATTTATTTTATTATAAATGAAATAAATAATAATATTTTAATTGGTATAAAAGCCCTGAACGATTAAAATTTTATATGTAATTGTTAAAATTAGTATAAAAGATATATAAAATTAGTTTATTGACAGAACTGATAATTTAATAAACTATTAACAAAATTTTGTAGTAAAAATGTGTTTAAGTAGTAAAGTGGTTAATTACAATGACGGTAGTACATTATGTATCGTTGGTATTTTCATATTTGGACTTGCATAATTCAAACGACGTTCTTCCATATATGTGTTATCAATAGCATTTAATGAGATGCGATGTTTTTATTCTATTGAATATGAGGACACTTGGTTCACATATCTTAATCATCACTTGAATAGTCTCGGATGTGATAACACTTGCTTATGAACATCGATAGTCGTATTTGAGTTGCGTGATAGTCGTGATGATGACATAAAAAGATAAAAACAAGTGGTGGAAAACTAGAGAATGTTGGAGAATATAAACCATAAAAACACAAATTGGGGAATGTTGGCATGACAACTGTCGTAATTGAGGGAAGTCGGGGCACACATTTAAGGAATGTAAAAGTGAGTGAGTTTGTTTTCTAGGGCATAAGATTGTTGATTATCTTGAAAGGAAGCCTCATGAGCCACAACAGAAAGCCGGATATAATGACAAGCGAGTGGAGTACAAGGATACTCAAATATTAAAGCCAAAGGGAAGAGTTTTTCAGCTGACTACTGAGAATGCTCAAGACACTCCGTATTAGAAAGAAGATAATAAAGAAGCATGTGACACCTAGTAGCACCTTTCCCATCTTTAGTGATTATGCATTTTGATGTTTTCAAATTATTATGTTTGGTTTATTTTCGATAAACTTACGCTTCTACGTTGGTTACAAGCATTCTTTGATATTTTTGAATTTTTAGTTGCATAATAAGACTTAGAATGAGATTTTATAACAAGGTGCCCATGTCTTCTTTTGTTATAAATTTCGAGGAAGAATTTTTTTCTTTTTCTTTTAAAAAACGGAACGAATCGTCGATTTAAAACTGAACTAACCCTTAAGCGGAAAGTCTTTCGCTCTCTCTTATTTAGTTCGAATCCTCGGTTATTTGATAAAACGAAATTTGAGAATAGAATAAAGAATCGAATCGTAGAGTTCAGATCTCTACCGAAAGGGAGAGGAGAATAAATCAAGATCGACTTACTTACAGGAAAGAAGCGAAACTCAACTGCTTGGAAAGAGTGGGATAGTTCTATTGCCAGAGGTGGAGACGGATAGGTAGCTAGACTTCCAAGTTGCGGCAAGGAGTAGCGAATTTCATTTATCTTTATCATATGCTGGAGTGTGTTCTTCTAAGGAGAGGAGAGTTGTAATTCCCGATATTTTTATGAAATGAATTTGGTTATTTCTTTGACTTCTAAGACTAGATGTAATTTTCATAAATTATTAAGGGTGGTGTTTGTAACATCATAAATCAAATGGGGTTAATTATGTTATGTAATTTTTAAATTTAGAAGTAAAACGTGATTTGAAATGATCATCTAGATGTGCTTTACTAGACTCCTAAATAAGTCGGTATATTCAAGAGATTTCTGGCCCAAATCCTTCTTAAATATATCACGAATTCCCCATAACATATCATTCAAACATAAGAAAAATAAACCTTAAACATAAGTGAGAGCAACAGTAAGCAAGTTGGAGCATTAGTTTCAAGTTTCGAGTTCAGTTTTTACCAATCAAGCATGGAGACTTTATTTAACAAGTGGACTTTCATTCCAAGCATTTTCATGTGAGTTTTTATGTGCTTTTAAATTGGTTTGCACCTTTTATTGAAAAACTATCATGCAAACTTGTTTAAATGATCATAACTTCCTACATGTTTTAGATGCTTGATTATATGCACAAGTTGTGAATTTTGGTATGTTCATATAAAATGGTGCTATTATATGTATATGTAGTATTGTGGATATATGTTAAACCGTTGGAATAATGATAAATGTTATATGGTAAGAGTAAACAAGGTCGAGTTTGTCACATTAAAAAACTGAATATATTGTAGGATCAAACAAGGTCGGGTTTGCCATATATATTATAAAAGAGGAAATACTGTAAGAGCAAACAAGGGCGGGTTTGCTGTATAAAAAGAGAAGTGTAATAGCAAACAAGGTCAGATTTGCAATATAAAAAGAAGAGAATAATGTAAGAGCAAACAAGGTCAGGTTTTTAATGGAATATGAGTTACTGAATTAGCAAAGAATATTGATATTTGATGAGTCGTGAATGTGTTAACTCTGATATATGTTGAATAGGTGGTTTATATTAAATTGTTGACTAGTTGAATTGTTGAGTTGAATGGGAATATTGGATGATTAAATAATACTCAATGTGATATTTGAACAAATTGCATAATCGTTTTACAAATTTGATATTAATGGAAAAGTGTGTTTCATATGAATTGTCTTGTACATGAAATCTATGAATTCTCACTAGGCATTTGGCTGACCCAAAACTCTTTCAGAATTTTTGCAACCTAGATGATTTGCCTTAAGAATCAAGAGATTATTTGGGCCTAGCTAAGAGTAGACGTTTTCGCTGATATAAGGTAAATTAGAGGGTTCAACGCTCCAAAAAGATGGAATGTTACAATCATTCCTACATGAATTATATAGATAGTCCCTACCATTTAACGGCTATTACGAAATCCATCCCTAAAGACCAACCATGTAACAAAAATTTACATGATTGGTCCATGTAGTTTACGTGGTCTTGCAAAAATCATCCCTAAACTTTTATTTTTTGTGAAATTAAATATTATCTAAATACTCCCTATGTTTTATCTCAAATTGCTTAGGCTGTCCCTAAAGACTATCTTTGTAATAGAATTTAACATACATCGTCACTCACATTTCAAAAATCATTTGTAAGTTTAAAATATTAAAATTAATTGCCTAAGCTTAAAACATGGTACGAGTAAAAACTAGAATCCGAGTTAAATAGATGTTATACATTAACAGTTAGGCATAAAACCTCATGCCCTACAGCAAATTCGCAGGTAAAAAAATTCTCCTATAGTCCTATATAATATTAACAAAGATGAGACACTGGATTAAGTACTTTGAATAATGGGCCAGATTAATATTATTAAAGTTGGGCTGGGCTGGGCTGGTTGTGTGTACTGCTCTGGTTCTTTATAAAAGCCACATGCATACAACTTTAGTTTGGATTCTACATGTTGTCACTTGACTTTATATAAGGGAGATGATATCACTTGATACAGAATCAAAATTATTTAAAACCAACTTTCAGTTATGTATAAATCGTATTCTCTTGAAAAATTAAATCTAGTTATCTAGATTGTGAGATGAAGATATCAAACAGCTGTGAAAAGCCTGGACTAGCTTACTAGAAAATAGGAATATATATATATATCAGTTTCACATGAACAAATCCTCTAAAGCTAGAACAAGAAAACTGAACTTGATTAATCTAATATATGAAAAGGATGTTAATGATTAGGGAACCTAAGTTAATGGTTAACGAATGTGTAAGGAAAAGAAAGGAACAAGTAGCACGTGGTTAACTAGTTGCCAGTTAGAAAAAAGAACAAGATAGATAATGGGTTTCTCATTCGCAACTAGCTGTTTGATAGCTGTCTTTATCTCCATGCACGTGACCCAACTCTCCACCACTATTTCCTCTATACATGATACATCTATGTGAAAGTATTATTTTGATAATTGACATGCATGTTCGTTTCTTAATTAACTACACAAAGTTGCATATATATTTTAATTACTTGTGTAATTAGTGTGTAACATTATGTCATGTATAAGAATTATGTTGTGTAGTTCAAGACTTCAACAATGTTGTAATCTATTCTAAGACAGTATTTTAGAATTGGCTAAACTTGATAATCCAACTAAAGAACAATTACAAGGATACGTGAGGCGAAAAGGCACCAACTTGTAATCACAATCACAAAACACATGCTCAAGGAAGGAACATGACGTGCATTGAATACGAGTGAAGTGGTCCTAATCATAAATATATAGAATTGAATTGAGTTGATTGTTTCCGAGTTTAATTTCGACCTTCAAGTCGTGAATATTATCCATGCTTTAACGTAATTTTTCAGTTCATTGATTAACATGCAATGATACTTCATGCCAGGAAGTAACAATTAGTTGTTTGAGTTATTTCAGATGGTTGAAAAAGAAACTCAGATAATCATCCTTAACTACTTAAGGATGATCATTAATGTTGGTTCGCATTGAAACTCGCCTTTAGAAAATAAACTTATAGGCAGAGCACGCTGTTCTCGATCGGTTTCTTTGAGGACTAGCTTGGGCGAAATTTGGAAATGGTCATTAAGGTAACGGTTAAATAAAAAGCGCGCCTATTCTCTTTCAGATATATATACAATGAGAATTATTAACGTAAAAAAGTATCATTCTTCAATCATACTTATAAAAAATGACTTTGTTTTTATTTATGTTTATTTAATTTTTTAACATCACTTGTAATTGTAATTTAATTTTGTACATCAAACATAAATTATGAGGCCCTATAAGATTAAGGGCCTTGAGCCGCTGCCCACCTTGCCCACCCTTGAGGATGACCTTGCTTATAGGATTATCTAAGCGAAATTTTAATTGGTACGTGAATTAGATTCGGGTTTCACAGATGAATAAATGAGTTTGAGTGGTCACATTGCATTTGGTATTTAGATATAGCAATATATATAGTTTGATAACATGCTGTGAAAATCTGACATGATTATACTTCAAATTATAGGGTTGAAAGTTTGCAGATACAAAGTATAATTTACGCACCGCCACTTGCATGTTAGCAAAATGTTGGTGTACGTGTGTATTCTTTATATGCCTTTCCACCTTCTAAGCCTACAATTAATCTCTTTGACGCTCTTGCATCCTTCAAAATTCTTACTAGTCAAAAACTCTACCAGGCCATCAGTCTAAAATTTCGTTGGGGGTGGTACGGTGTTTGTCGTGTATCCGGCTAACAACACTGGTACAAACGAGGCCTTTGCCGAGTACTTTTTTGGGCTTTCGCCGTGGACATGTCTTCGGAAAAACTTATTGCCGAGGACATGTCACAGGGCTACAGTCCTCGACAATGGCTCGTCGGTAATCACAGTACATACGACTTTCCTCGAGGACAGAGTGGGACCCTCATACTTTCCAGTCAGATGTTACAAATGTTTGACCTTACTTTTTCCGATGACATGTCCTTGAAACTTTGGTCGGGTCAACGAAAGTCAAATAACTAACTAATTAATTAGTCAATGAAAGTCAAACTATGAATAACTATTGCCAAAGACATGTCCTGGCAAAACCAATAAAAAGTCAATGAAAGTCAAACTATGGATAACTATTGCCGAGGACATGCCCTCGGCAAAACTAACTAAAAGTCAACGATAATCAATGTTAGGTCAAAGAAAGTCAAACCTATGTATAACCATTAACTAGTTGTTGCTGCTGCACAACAAACTGCACATCAGCGGTTTTTAGATTTTTTCCGAAAATGTTTTCGAAAAAAATCTACCAAAACCTGTACAAAACCATATTGGTTGTACGACGTGACTCTAAACTGATTTTTTTTAAACTAATAAGTCAATACGCCGTATCCAAAGTCTTGTATACACCATATTGGTTGTACGACGGAATACTCCGTATACACAAACCGGAATACATAGTATGCGCCTAAAGACTAAATTAACATAAAACCAAACATGTATTTACTTCATAAAAACTGTACATAACATATGCTAATAATTTAGACCGTACATAACCAAAATGGGTCATTTTGGGCTAGAATGGCTTTATGCCAAACACCCCCTTATACGACCATAACTACATTACTTGTTCGTAGACTAATAAAACGACTTGAAACTAATTATAAACCTCTTTAACACTAACATTAGACTTTAAAAGACAAATTGGGCATTACAAGAAAGATCAAAATGCTTGAATGAGTCGCTCGTAACATATACCTTAGACTAGCCGTTAATCTCCCAAAATGCAATCCTACTTGCTATCTACAAGCCCATAGTCCATTTTCATGCACCTACATGAGAAATGAACTGAGAACAGTAAGTCCTTACGACTTAATGAGTAAACGGAATAATCATGCAATAATAGTTACGAATTCTAAACATAATCATAACAGTCTATAACATGATTTAAAGGCACGACTTAAAGTCAACTTTCTACTTGTACATGACATATATATATAATATTGGTTCTAAATTTCATAGTATATATAATCTTCGTTTTCCAAATTTACATAGAAAATGACACATTATATTACCAATAAAAGGCTATATCTAAGACTATTCAGGTAAATCCTATGAATCAAGTATTGTCACATTCAAGTATATCGTTACATTTTTTAAATTATGCCGAGCGTTTAACTTGTACCTCTTATATAAGCGTTTAAAATGTACCCGTTATATATAAGGGTTTTTTTGTAGATCCATAATTCATGCATTGTGGTTTCTTGTATATAATTCTAGTTATAATGGCGTTGAACAAATCGCCAAATCAGACGTACTCGTAAAGAAAAAAAAAGTTAACGAGATCACGCAATGACCGAGACACTTAATCATCAGGTCGGTATACACAAAATCAAAGTTATATGAGACCTCTTTGAGGTTGAATTCATTGGTGAGAAAATCAAAGGATTCCTCTATAAGTCTAATTAAGCAAGTGTTATCACGTGCGAGACTATAGGGTATAGTTTTATAGAATCAAGAATCTTTACCATTCAGTCATTAACTCGACTTGCTTGAACATCATGTATGATTATGGTTAACATTAACGGTTAATCATCATCATGTATTACACAATTGTATTACCGTTTAAACTATATTGTAGACGAATCATTACATTCATTGAATGTATTTAGCAAGCGTTAAAAATATATCAAAGACACATATAAAAGAGGAATTAGAAGTCAAATGCCTCATCTATGTAAACAACTGTTATCACATCCGAGACTATTCAAGTTAAACTTATGAAGCACGTGTCTATACAATCCCGATTATCATTAACCCGACTTACGTGATCATCATTTATACTCCTAGTTATCATTACCACTCAATCACCATTAGATATAATGAAATATCAAAATTTCAAAGTACTTATACCGTAGTAAGTATATTGCATATATAATTTAAAGTGACTTACATAAGTTGCCTTATTTTATGAAGAACGCGATGACTACAAATTAAAATTGTTCTTAACTTTCTAACAATCTAATCCGAAACAAATATTAAAAAAGAAAAAAGATTAATTTTGCGTATGCAACTAAAAGTTTACTAAAGGTGTTTTATACTTAAAAAATTTGATTAAAAGTTAATAAAAAATGAGAGAGAGTTATTTTTACATTTATAATTTTTTATTACTTGGTAAGTAATAAATTATATTTATAATTATTGTTTAAAGAAGTGAAAATTTTAATATATTCTTTTGATTCCAAAATTTTGAGGGCAAAGTTTATTTGGTTAAAATAAATCAAAAAAGAAATATATTATAGCTTTTTTCAAACATATAAATATCTATTAATTACTTTTGGTTTGAAAAAGAAAATCAAAATAAGTTACATTACACTTCTACAACACGGTCGGGTCGTCGCTAAATTAAAGGTTTGATAGATTTTTTAAGGATAAAATCTCGGTAACATCTATGCGAGAGTAATTCATTTTGAACAAGAATTTTGTAAAGGAAACAGTTGACTTTGTTAAGAACCATAAATCCATGGTGAAGCAAACTAATGAATCTCTTGAAAACATCAATGATTTGAAAAACCTAAATGATTCTTTCTTAGAAGCAGTTTTGTCCACTAGTATCATGTTCATTATTATTCAAACATATTCTTTGGAAGATCATGAAAAACTCCAATCTGAGACCTCGACAATTGTTTCAAAATATGAAACGCTCTTATAAAACTTGAGAAAGATAATGTGTCATATTTTAAACAACTTGATTGGAAAAAAAAATGCAAGTATGACAAGTTGTTGTATGAGCGTGCTCATAAGGACATGCAAGAACAAAATGATTTTTTGAAAGCTTAACTGGAAAGTCAAAAAGGGAAGGGTGTGAATACTAAACTTGAAAAAGCATTGACCACAGAGAAACAAAATGCTTCAAAATCGATTGTTAAACCAAAAATTGTCAATATTTAAGTTTGCTCCAAAAGTCAATGAGAAAAATGATTTGACAAAAACAGTCACTCCACAACCTTTGCCAAAGCAAAAAGAAAACAAAAATAAGTAGAAAAAGCGGTTGTCAAGAAAAAAAAAGTTATAGCACCTGTCCTTTATAGGATTACAACCAAAACTACATCTGCCTCCACATTTAAACCATACGAAACAAATGACATGAGCTTAAACAACAATCCTAAAGTGTCTAGGAAAACTGATATCACGTCTTATGAAAAAAATGTGAATTCTGATACGTGTGTCTTACCTTCAACAGGACTAGAAAACACTTCTATGAGTAGTAGACTACAGTCTAGGAGCAATACAAGAAACAATAGAGTCTTGTATGTCTCTAAGAGTAGATGCATGAATAAAGTTACAGAAGTAGAACACCATAGGAATTTACCGCTTTATAATAAGAGACATATTTTATCTGAATGTAATGTCAAACGTACTGTTTTAAATGCGTGTAATGATTCTGCTTGTTTAACGTGCTAGAAATGCTTACTTGATGATGTTCATGATGATTGTGTGTTTGTATATTTGAATGTCGAGTCTGAACAGAAAAATGTTCCAAAAGGAACAAGTGCTAAATCAATAGTGTTAGTGCAAACATTACATTATTTAATCTATACAGTCCATTTGTATTTTAATGATAACAAACATGTAACTTGTAATACATAACGTAAAGTGCACAAGTTACTCGTAAACACCATATCATCAATGTATGCACACATCAATATCTCTCGATGTCTCAAGTCTGAATCACTTAAGGTATGTACAAATAATATATCAAACTTGTTAAGTGATTAAAGAATTATTTTGTCCTTAAATCTCACATTTTTATAAATGTGACAAAGCCTTTTTATAAAAATAGATTATACAAATTATTTTTGTATTAATAAAGAAATGTTTTAATAAAAAAAATAAAGTTAAATTTTGAAATCACCCAAAAGATAGCACCTACACCAGATAAACATTTCATCACAAAAAGACAAAAACTGGAGCGTCCTAGGGATGGTCCCTTAAATAGGTGACGATCCCATATATATAAGGGATCGTCCCATGTTTAAGGAATCGTCCCCCGCTCCTCCTGGTGGCTATAAATATTGTATTATATTTACCAGAATTTTCAACCTTCTTTGGCACAAAACTTTCTGTTCTCTCCCACTCTCTTCTCCTACCTTCTTTGATCACATTAACTTGTAAATATTTGTTTATAAGTGATCACACTCTTTCTTCCATCAAAGTTCAAAGAGAATAACGCTCGTATTCGCCAAGAAACGAAGTGTTGTAGAATAGGCATCACGCACGTAACCATTGTTAAGATTCTCTTCTTTATCTAAACTCTCTCAATCTTTGTTATTGCATATTGGTAGATCCGAATTGTTTGTAGTTCGAGAATAGTTGTGTAAGTGTAGATCTGGACGGTGTGTAAGTCCGTGAAGTGTTGTGTGTAGATCCGGACGGTGTATAAGTCTGTGAAGTATTGTGTGTAGTGTTGTGTAGATTTGTTTTAGCTAAGATTAGAACACGACATTTAGCTTAGTGTCAGAAATTGGTGTAAGCAACGTTGTGTGGTTTTCTCCACCTGAAGGGAGCTTGTTGATTAGTGAAGTAACTCTCAAGTTGGATACTCGGGGAGTGGAGTAGGGCGAAGAGGAACTTCGTGACCGAACCACTATAAATCACCATGTCTAGTTTGCGCTTTCTTTTACCTTTTGCTTTACATTTATATTCGTCTTTATTGCTTATTATTATGTTTGTGTTATGTTTATGTTTGTGTGATTGGTTGTTTATATTGTATTTTCAATATGTGTGTATTAGTTTGGTAAATATATTTGGAATTATGTTTGTGACATAATGATATGTATAGTTGTTACAACCATCAAAAACACTATTTATATTTATCCATGCTTGATCGGAAATTTGATATAAAAGATTTTAGATTTTAAACAGAAATGTATTCACCCTCCCCCTATGTTTCTACAAATAGGATGTCTAGCTGCACGATCTAAGTCACCCAGTAGTGATAAGTCAATCTTTACAGTGTTGAAACGTGTAGGAAAAAGGATTACCCTTAGTACTAAACCAGTAGAGCAATAAAATGAATGTCATGAAGTTTTTAAGACTAATCAAAAGAGATTTAAATCCAAAAGGTTTCCAAAAACAAGATCTTCTATTCTTGGCAGGTTATCAAGATATGTTTATTGATCGTCGACTCAGGTTGCTCTAAGCACATGACCGGGAAACTAGAGCTTCTGATCAATTTTGTTTGGAAGTTCATGATAACTGTACGCTTTGAAAATGATCATGTAGCAGCTATTCTGGGTAATGGAGATCTTTAATTCGGGAATTATTTGATAACAAGAGTCTACTATGTCGAGTGATTAGTACACAACTTGTTTTCAGTCGGACGGTTTTGTGTTGCAGACTTACAGGTTGCATTTAGGAGAAATACATGCTTCATTTGGAATTTGGAATGCGATGACCTCATGACAGGGGATCGTGGCACCAACTTGTATGCTATCGACATTTGCCAAATGGCCTCTATATCACCAGTTTATTTCATGACAAGAGCATCTAGAACTAAATCCTGGTTGTGACACAGACGCTTATCCCAACTTAACTTCGACAACATACACAAACTTGCAAGAGATAACATCGTCACCGGTATTCCAAAGTTCAAATACATCAAAGATCACCTATGTCCATCATGTGAGCTAGGCAAGAGCAAAAAGGTATCATATAAACCTAAACCCGTACCTAGTTCGGATGAAAAGTTGCATATGGACTTATGTGGCCCAATAAGAATTGAAAGCATTAATGGAAGAGGTATCATATGGGAAATGTTGACGATTATTCCAGATATACTTGGGTAAAAGTTTTGGTCATAGTCAAATTTAACAAATTGTTTATTTTGTCGTTTAACGGACTTTCGGCGACGAATTTGGTCGTTGCTAAAAGTTTTCTAGGGGCTAAACAAGGCCATATATGAGGGTGTGCGAGGTGTGCTACCGCACAGGCCTCAAATCATTAGGGGCCTCAAAATTCACACTTTGTTGTATATTTAGTGCTTCAAAGTTCATTTTCAACAAAAAAATGTTGGCGTTGTATAAATTTATGCTGTAAATATTTGTTAAAATAGAAGCCAAATCACTAAAATACTATGGCTTTTGTTTAAGTAGTCGGTATAATATGTTTTTGATCATCATGTTTAATTATTACATAATTTTTTGCACCGGACCTCAGTTAGTTTAGCTACAACACTGGGGCTTAACATGCCTATTCTTGTGGTGTGATCTTGTTTGCAAATCTAGAACAAAGCTAAAACGATTCTGAAATGGCACTTTTAATCAAATCCAAAAGGTCTTCAATCAGTTTCAAGGATGACGCTTCAACTACTATGAATCCGTTCCTCATACGTAGGGAAACCTGTTAAATTTTGGGTTGGTAATCTGTGGCAAACATATCATTCTATCAATTGCTAATGGCTTTCAAGTTGTGGCTTATTGCAGGATTAATTACTGTGGGTTTAACCCGGACAAAAGATTAAAGATTTAAAGTTCCAAGAATCTCATTTGTGAAGCCTTTCTTCGTTCTCACCGATGAGTCACTACTAGCCGTTAGAGGGTCTTAGTGAAACTTAATCTCCTATTTAATAAGTCCCTTATCTAGGTTAGATACACTTGAGTGTGCGGGTCTTTTGTATCACTCTCTTCTCTTCTTTCGCATCATTTTCACCGATCTTGTCTTGTCTCTACATTTACATGATTATTGTCTCATTGACATTAATCTAACCTTGTAACATTTGGATACTATTGTAAACTTAATCTGTCGACTATTGCGACTTAGATCCGAATAAAGATTATATTGTTCATCTTGGTTGCCTATACTTTCGTGACATGGTATCGAGCTTGTGCTCATTGATTCTCTTGACAACTATTGGTGGTTTGGGGTTATTGCTATTGGCGTAATCACCGGTTATCTTCTACCTACAATTAGCCCTAGACTAAGTGAATCTAGGGTAATTGTGATTTGTTCTTCCATTGCATATTTCTCCGTAAGTCTATATCTTGTCTCTTCTTCAAACATACAAGATTAAGTCTTTGTGGGTGCAAACGGGTAGACTAACATCTTGATCGCCAACTTTGAGTGAGCAATAATACCGCTCTGGTTTACCCTAGTCCATGTGCTTGGTGCTTGTTGTTTCTTAAATACAAAGTCTTATTTATCTATCTATTTGGTCTTATTATTATCTCAGTATGTTTTATTTGTCATCTTTCTTGTCTTTATTATGGTTCTTGGTGATCGCTAGTGGTGGTGGTTCCACCGAGAAAAGCTTATCCTTTGGGGATGCTTTGTACTTACACCTAATAACACTAATGGGACTCCATTATTTCTATCAAACTCACAGAACCGAAAATTATAAAATATGGAATATGGCCATGACCTTTGCCTTAAGGAACCATAATAAGTTAGGGTTTATTGATGGTACTTGCATAAGAAACGATTCAAACCCTAATCTTGCTAATCAATGGGACACTTGTAACTCTGTTGTGGTTACTTGGATTCTTAATTCTCTCACTCAATTATTTTCTGGGCTATCTATGCCAAAACCGCTTATGAAATGTGGAATGATCTTAAAGATACTTATGATAAGGTTGATGGTTCAACTATTTTTAATTTGCATAAAAATATAAACTCTCTTAGTCAAAGTGGGTCCTCTCTTTGATTACTACAACAATCTTAACTCTTTATGGAAACAATTTGATTGTATGATTAGCTTGCCTCCTTGCACTTGTGAGGTCAAAACATTTTGAAAAACATAATCACTAATCAAGTTAATGCAATTTCTTATGGGTCTGATGACTCCTATGTTCCCATCAAGCAATATTTTAACCGAGACCCTTTACCTAATGTCAAAGCTGCTTTCTCGTTGTCTCGGAGAAGAGTCTCACAAATGTATCATCCGGGAATAACTCGCTAAACCCAATGCTACGGTTTTTTGCCGCAAAAACTTCGATGGTGGAAAATTTTTGATAACAAAAGAAGTTTTAACAACAAAGTTTATGGTCTTAATACTGGTAACAACTCTAATAGCAGAGGACCAAACATGAACCTCAAATGTACCAATTGCAAAAAACCTGGTCACACCATTGATAGATGTTATGATCTTGTTGGCTATCCTGCTTGGATATGCTAAGAGAAATTTTAATGGTAAACCTTTCAAGAAGTAATAATGTTTCTGCTGAAACCAATCTTGTCACTAATAATAGTGCCAACAACTCTCCTGTCTCCTTGTCTAATGAGCGACTCTCAAGACTTATGAGTCTTCTCAATGACAACAATGTGTCATCTGCTAATGCCAACTTAGGTGTAAAAATTTTCGGGAACCTTCTTTAATGGCAATTGTCAAGTTTAATATAAACTTCAACAAGTTTTTAACAACAACACTAAGACATTATCTGGAAACATCGATCTTGG
The DNA here is from genome assembly GCA_022545495.1 of Chrysanthemum lavandulifolium. Lineage (NCBI taxonomy): Eukaryota > Viridiplantae > Streptophyta > Magnoliopsida > Asterales > Asteraceae > Chrysanthemum > Chrysanthemum lavandulifolium. The sequence continues at coordinate 221,676,842 of CM040242.1, read as the reverse complement.
TTGGATTGTTGATTCTGTGCAAATCAACACATGACCGTGATGAAAATTTTTAATCAATGTTGTTAACATTTCAAATCTTGGTTTAACTGTTGGACATCCCAACGGTTTTCGTGCCTTAATTACAAAATTGGTGATTTAAAGATCAATAATGATCTAACTCTTTTGATGTACTTGTTGTTCCCGAGTACAATGTTAGTTTGTTTGTCTGCTCATAAAATTGCTAGAGACAATAAGATGTTTGTCGGGTTTAATGAATCTAATTGCTATATACAGATTTACATCAAAAAGATTGTGGGGATTGGTAAACAACACAATGGGTTATATATGTTTGATATTGATTCTTCATGTAAGATTATTTCTAATAACCGCATATCTGTTTGTCATGTCTCAAAAATCTTTGCATCAAAGACTTGGTCATCCTCTCGACCAAGTCCTACACATACTTAAACCCACTCTTAAATTTGATAGTACATCCGAAATCGATCATCTCTCGTGATACTTGTAATAAAGCTAAACAAACCAGGAACCATTCCTCTAAGTGAACATAAATCAACTAAATTGGTCAACTTGTCCATCTTGATGTATGGGGACCATATAAAGTCACTAGCAGAGATGGTTACAAATATTTTTAACCGTTGTTGATGACTATTCCAGGTGGTGTGGGTTTATATGCTTAAGGGAAGGATGATGTTTATGTTTCCATTGTTAACTTTACTCACATGCTATCAAATCAATTTGAACACAATGTCAAGATCTTTAGAAGTGATAATGGGACGTAATTTGTCAATAATAAACTTCAACATTTTTCCATGAAAAGGAATTTTACATCAAACCTCTTGTGTTTATACACCACAACAAAATGGTATTAGAAAGGAAACATAGGCATCTCCTTAATGTAGCTAGATCCTCATGTTTTTGTGGGAATTACCTCTAAATCTTTGGTCCGAATATGTTCTAACTCTTGCCTATGTCATAAACAGGTTGCCTCTTCGATTACATGCAGCAAGTCCCGTTCTTCCTTTGTATGGGCATGACCCTTCACTCTCTCCTTAGAGTCTTTGGTCGCTTATGCTATGCCACCATTCTCAACATCTCGATAAATTTGGTAGTAGGTGCGAAAAAAGTGTCTTTATTGGTTACTCAAATGAGAAGAAAGGCTATAAACTCTTGAGCCTTGAAACAAAAAATATCTTTACTCCGAGATGTCAAATTTATGAAACTGTTTTTCCTTCAAATGAAAAATTACGTGTCAAAACCTTTTGTTGAAACCTTTGTACCAAAAGATTTAAATCACAAAATTTCTTTGACTCACAAATAAGTCCCAATGATGAAGGAGAGTGACATCCTATGATGATGGCACGGTGGTAAGTCATCCTACTAGGATTGACGAACCGGTTGCAACATCTATAGATGATAATACACACCACGAGGGCAACATATCACATGATTCACATTCGCCGATGCGTTTTGATCCCGCCGATACAACACCGATTCTCATTGAACAAGAAAGAGGCTTGCCGACCATTATCGCTAGAAGGTCAACCGAGTTTCAAGGTGCCGAGAATCTTAATGACTTTATTATAGAAGGAAAAGTCAAATATGGTGTTGAAAAGGTTGTTAATTACTCCAATCTTAACAAAGATAATTATTGCTTTGCATCTAGTCTTAATAAAAGTATTGAACCTACATTATGAAGAAGCTATCCATGATAGTAATTGGGTTGATGCTATGAATTCAAATTGAGGCCTTAAATGAAAACCATGCTTGGGATATAACCGATCTACCTCTAATAGAATTCTATTGGCTACAAATGGATATTTAAAATCAAATATAAAGCCAATGGTGAAGTTGATAGATACAAGGCTAGACTAGTTGTTAAAGGCTATAACCAAAGTGGAAGGAATAGACTATGATGAAACCTTTTCTCTGTTGTAAAAATGTCTCACTGTCGGATGTCTTATTGCCTTAGCCGTAAAAACAAATGGCCTCTTTTTCAACTTGATGTTAATAATGCTTTCTTGTATGGAGATTGATGAGTGTGTAAATACTCATCATTTTTAAATCGAATCGCAAAACGCCTAAAATGCTCGAAATGCATCAAAACACGAATATATTCCAAAATTGCATTTTATATGTTTGGATGCAAAATGTTCAAAATCGGATGAAAAACGAGCAAAGTTTGCATAATTGGCGATTTCGGTCCCCGACTTTCGAAAATGGCAAAATCGGTCCCTAGGCATTTATTTTAAAAGAAAAGTCACCAGAGGTCCCTTTGAAATCATATGTTGTCATATTTAGTCCTTTGGTGAAAAGTTCCAAAATATTTGAGAAATTACAGCTTTGGTCCTTGGATTTTAAAATGGTCATATTTAATCCTTGGAATTTCAAAAGTGTCAAAATTAGCCCTTGGAATATTGGAGGTTGGCAAACTAGTCCTTGGATTACTTTTCATAATTTACAACTTTGGTCCTTGGATTTCGGATATTACACTTTTGGTCCTTGTGTTATTATTTCACAAACCAAACGGACCTAGTTATAACCCAAGCCCAATCCAATTCCCTTGGCCCAATCATTTTCCGGTCCAAGCGAAACCAACCCAACACCCACGTTTTAAAATAAACACCCCGCCCCCCTTTTCCCTGTCTTCCCCGACAAAATTGTCTGCAACCCTCCACCTCCAGCCACCAACAATCACCCTACTCCACTCTTTGTCTCCCCCCTCCTCACCTACCTGCCAAATGCATTTAATGCACCTTGTCCCTGTCTAAGATATCAAAACCAAGATTTGGCGCCAAAACCATCAAACGGCCAAGATTGATCCTAAGCCATCCAATGGCCCATTTTAGTGCTGGGATATGTCCAGAGAGAGGAGAGAGATAGTTTGGAGCATAAATAAAGGAAGGAAGAAGGAAGTTAAAGAGTAGTTAGTTTAGTTTTTTCAAGTGTATGTCGTTTTTAAGTTTAACATGTCTTAAATAGTTCTTAAGTGTAATTTCGGTTCATGTGTATCAAACTAAAGTATTTAAGCATATTGCAACTTATTTTAAGCATCAATTCAAGATAATGTTATAATTTCATATTTACGTGTCTTGTTGAGTTTTTGGTTTCTAAATCTTAAGTACAAGCTTTTAGTAACTTGTTTTAAGCTCAAGTAAGCTCAAACTAGCTTAGTAAAGCTTTCCATAAGCTCACATCTCGGTTTCAATCACCTTTGGACATTGGTCAATGAAAGTCAACATGGGCGTAAATAAGCGTAAATGGCAATGGGTTAAAGCGGACATGGATTTGGGTTGATTTCTAGTCATTTGGGTTGATTTGGATAGGTTAGAGGTTACGAGTTCATTGTTTTCAAGCCATAGTGGTGGGACCTCTTGTAAGTTAATTTTAATAACTATTGTATAATATGCATTAATGGTTTAGATTGGTTTGTAAATATTAATTAAAGCGTGTTTAGGTTAAGAAAACTTAGTTTGATCAATTGTGCAAGCTTAATCGGTGTTTGTCTCATTTTAATTTGCTTATCAATAGTTAACGGTGTGTTTGGATCTCTTGATCTATCATCTTTTAGGTGTATTCAGTGTTTAGGCTTTGTAGTTTTATGTTTGTTTAGTTCATTTAAGTTCTTATCGTCCTAGTTTTTGCACTGCAAAACACCAAAAGTCAACATGGTATAAAATCATCTCCTTTGTCTTGTCTCATTGCAATTTTGGAGAAGCATAAAGCGGTCTTGTGCTTAGATATCTATAACATAGCTTGTTTCAATTTCATTTCATCATAATACACCTAGATAAATCAACAAATTGAGTTCAAATCTCAAAGAAAGTCAACATTTCATCTTTTGTTCAAAAGTCGAAACTTGGAAAACTGTTTTGGGTCCAATCTGCAAGGATTTTTCATGGCTTCATTTTAAGCCATATTTAGGGAAACCTGGTATTTTAAAACCTCACTGGTCTAAAATCTTATTACCATTTTCTTGATTTTGTTAAATTTCTACAAGCTTCAAATAAGCTTGTGAAGTAGGACCTAGTTGCCACGCTCCCAGTCTCACTCAAACTAAGTTTTCCTCGGTTTTGTGGGGATTGCACAAGGCTCATAAGAGCCTCCCAAAGTCTGGTATTTTGGTTATAAGTAGCTACCTAGGTCTAGTTTAGGTCTCAATATTTGGATTTTGATTTTAGCTTACTTGAGTGCTTATTCGTGGCTAAAGCCGAACACCTAAAAACTGCTTTTAAGAATTAGCCAAATCATCCAAATCATGTAGATTGCTATCAGAAGATAAGTGTTGTTGTTTTTAGTTCATTTAGAGTAACTTTAGCATATTGTAGCTTCGTTCGATGTGGTGCTTGTTTGTGTTCATTTGGCTTATTTTAGTCTTATTCATAAGCACATTCCATATGATTCCATAATCTTACACACAACCACCTGTTTTCCATTTTCCTTGATTCCTTGCATTATTTTAAGCTTAACTTGAATTTTTAGATTTTCCAGTATTGTTTAGTATTTTCTTGATTTAATTAGGTTTTAAGCATTTTAATTAGCATTTAATACAAAAATTAAGAAAAGTCTCAAAAATTAATTTTTCATTTTATTAAGTTTAGATAAATATAAAAGACAAAAAATATTTTTCTAGATTTTTCTTAATTAAATTTATATTTTAAGCCATTTAATTAGTTTTAAATAGTTTTTAATTCTTAGAAAATAGAAAATAATCGAAAAATATAAAATAGTTTTGAAAATTCTATTTTGATATTTTAGATTTTCTAAGTCAAAATTTTATTTTTCTAGCTTTGTTTCATATTTTCTTGTATTTTAGGACATTATTTAATAGTTAAAATAGTTTTAATTAGATAATTAGTTATAAAAATAATTTTATTTTTCTATAAATTTTCTTTTATCATTAGGATTGTGAAAATATCATTTTCATATTTTTAGGGTTAATATTGTGTAAGTTTCACATTTTTAATTATCGTCGCGTAGTTTTTAATTTCGGTTTATAAAACATAAAACAAAAACATCAATTTGCAAATAGTGATAGCGTTTATTTAATAGAATTTATCTTTTAATTTTCTTTAATTTGCATTTTAGCCGTTGTAATTTGTTGGCTTTTACGTAGTTATAATAATCTCAAATCCTCTTTTCGTTCAAATTTCTCGATCACTATTCGTAGGGTGATCCATTGCATAGCTCATTGGGACATAACGACCGGGAAACACTATACTCCCGGATCTTCATTGCATTCGTGCTTGCAGCGGTTTTAAGTCGATTACGATTCGCCATTCACAAGTGGCGGGGCTTGAGTGATTTAGCTTGTTGTTTGCACGCATCAAATTTTAGGCGCCATTGCTTGGAGTTGTCTTGATCTATCTTCCGTTTAGCGATTAGTAGTTTGAATATTCACTCTTTGTTTATATCATCCATCTCTATCTATATATATATCCATATTTTCTTATAAAAATCCAAAACCCAAAACAACCAAAAACGTATAAAACACAAAAATATTTTCCTTTTGTTTCTATATATGTATCAAAATAAAAATACAAAACGATTCGTCGTTTTCTTTAATAAATAACAACTTAAAAGATTACCACCGCAAACCAAGGCAAGTGCACTACCTAGCTGGGGTGCGACCATAATAAGTTCCCGAACTAAAGATTTAAAACTTGCCTTTGTGTCCTTGTGATTGGTGTACCTTTTTAAAGAATCCATTCATCTTGTGATTATTGGTTAAGTTCATTGTTGTTTTGCCTCGATTTTGTGTTAATTGATTTTGTTGTGATATCTACGTTTGAACCGGAAAACCCATAAAGATTCTTCTCACTTTGATTTTTATAAAACGTCTTCATAATTCTCATTCTCATCCGAAAGATTTTCATAATTCCATTTCTCTCCTTAACTCGAGTTTCCTTAGAGTTAACTCTAGTGTATCTTTTCGCTCTTCTAGATCTGTGAGCCCATTTCGTGAGCTTGTCAAGATTCCAAGAAGGCGTGTTCGTGAACTTTCTGCTCCTTGATCGGATCGAGATCCGAACCGCCACACTACTTCCGTTATCATGGCGGAAGAACGCCTTATGTGTGAGCTTCTCCGGTACCCATCGGCGGGTATGGAGATGCTATTGTTGTACCGACCATCGTGGTGAAAATTTTGAACTCAAGACCGGTTCTTGAATCTTGTAACCTCAAATCAATTCTACGGTTTTGGCGGGATGATCCTCGTGCTCATATTCGATGGTTTAACAAGATTGCATCTACCATCAAGTATAAGAATGTCCCTACCGATCTTTGTTAAGCTTCTTACATTCCCATTTTCTCTTGAGGGCAAGCCGGTTTGGCTTGAAAAACAACCCCTCGGTCAATTGAGACATGGGAAGATCGGTGAAGAAATTTGTGAATGAATTCTATCCACCTTCCAAAACCACGAGTCTAAAAATGAAATCATCAAATTCACTCAAAAGTTTGATGAACCCTTGATGAATCGTGGGATCGTTTTAAGGAATTGCTTCGCAAATTTCCTCACCATGGTTTCTCCGAGTTGATGCAACTCGATACTTTCTACAATGGAGTGAGTCAATCGATCAAGATTCTCTCAATTCCTCCGCGGGAGGAAATTTCCTAAGCAAAGCTGTCAAAGAAGCTTTAGCGATAATTGAAAACAAGTCTAAAGTCCGCCTTTGACCGCTTGCGAAGCAAGCGGTTGTTTCCCAAGTCGGTGTTGGACCTTCTTCTTCTTCATCGCGGTGAGTCAATCTAGCACCGATGCTAAGATTGACAAACTCACTGAAGCCATCCAAGCTTTGGTTCTCTCCACCAAAGAAAGTCTCTTTTCCACAAACTTCACCTCCTGTGAAGTTAAGAAAGTGGAAGTCGTGTTACCTATGGTGGCCCCATGCTTACTATAATCTGTATGGCCACCGCGGTAACCCTTTGAAGCCAATCTTGTGGGCGGGATGTCTAATCAAGGAGGCAATCAATATCGTGCTCTATAGACCGAACCACCGTCCTAACCACTACTGGACCTCCGGTTTCAATTAAAACCGTAATCAAAATCGAATAGACCAAACCAAGGTTTTCAAAACCAAGGTAATTTCGGTCAAAACAACGGTTTTCAAAATCGAATCAAAATTTCCAACATCAAGGAAATTTCAATAGAAACCAGTCGGGAAATTTCAACGGGGTATTTTCATGCCAATAATCAAAGAAATTTTCGAATCAAGGCCCTAATCCTAACAATAGAGGCGAATTTTCTGTGCAAACTCAAGCCATTGTTCCAACTGGACCATCATCGATGAGTTGTTGAAACAATTCATGAAATACCAAGAAGAAATGAATCGATTGTTGGTTAGCCGATTGCGACATTAAGAAGTCTTTAAATGATCGACCCTCGGGCTCGGTACTCTACCTAGCAACACGATCGCTAATCCGAGGGCGATCCAAAGCGATCACAACCGAAGTGGTGCTTATCTTTGGACCGCTATTCCTACTACCTCTTCTTCTTCTCTCCCCAAGGTAGTGGAAAGCGAACACGAGGCGACAAAGGACAAGGAACTTCCTACTAATAACGGAGGTGCCAACAATGTCCATCCTCGGGTTGTCCCCAAAACCAAGCACAGGTTGTTTTGAACCTCAGGTTGGTAGCCCTAAATCCAAAACTTCTATTCCTTATCCTCACGTTTACATGAGCAAAGCTCATGAGAAAGCTAGTCATCAAATGGAAAAATTCTTTCAAATTTTCCAAGAACTTCATTTTGACATAAGCTTCGCGGATGCTATCATGTTGATGCCCAAGTTTGCATCTACTACGAAACACATATTGAGCAATAAGGAAAAGTCGTTTGAAATGGCCAAAACTCCTTTGAGCGAGAATTGCTCGGATCTTGTTAAAAAGCTTCCAGAAGCTAGGAGATCCGGAAAATTTCTTCTTCCTTGTGTTTTCTGGGATGATTGAATGCTTGCCTCGCCGATCTTGGTGCAAGCATCAATCGATGCCTTATTCGATGTGGAAGAAACTTTCTCTTAGGAACTTATTCCTACCGCATGACTCTTGAGCTTGCGGATCGTTCTATCTCGCGTCCTCTTGGCATCGCCGAGGATGTATTGTGAAAGTAGGAAAGTTCCATTTTCCGGTGACTTCGTTGTTGTTGATTTCGATCTTGATCCTCGGGTTCCCTCATTGTTGGGCGGGATTCACGAGAACGGGCCGTGCTCTTATAGATGTATTTGAGCAAGAAATCACTTTACGTGTGGGTAATGAAGTCATTACCTTTAACCTCGATCGGGACTTGAGGTACTCCTCAAATTATGATCTTGAATCAATTAATCGAGTTGATTTAATTGATATTGCTTGAGGAGTACTCTCAAGAGTTTCTTGGTTATCTTCATAATTACGTGGAATTCCAATTCCACCACATCTTCTCAACCTATCATTGCCGACTCTTCCCTCTCTCACTCCGTTTGAGGAGGTGACTTCCTCTGGAAGAGATCGATGAATTTCTTGTTATCGATGAATCAATTCACTGGAATTGATGGTGTTTATGATTCGGGGGGATATTCTCTATCTTGAGCAATTGCTTAATGAAGATCCATTACCTTCACTCCTCAGAAAGAAATCACAATTGAAATCAAATCGGACAAACTTCTCTTGATGAATTTCGAGGTTGAACTTAAGGACCTACCTCCTCATCTCGAGTATGCATTCTTGGAGGTGATGATAAATTACCGTCATAATCGCTAAAGACTTGACTAAGGAGGAGAAAAGCTGCTCTCATAAAGGTCTTGAAGTCACACAAGCAAGCAATTGCTTGGAAACTCTCGATATTAAGGTATCAACCACGAGTTTGTACTCACAAAATCTTAATGGAGGATGACTTCAAACCGGCGGTCCAACATCGAGAAGGGTGAATCCTAAGATTCACGAGGTTATCAAACAAGAGGTTCTCAAACTTCTTGATGCGGTTTGATTTACCCGATCTCGATAGTCCTTGGGTTAGCCCAATTCATTGCGTCCAAAAAGGGTGGCATAAGCTGTTGTCACGAATGAAGAAAGCGAGTTAATTCCAACTCGATTGGTTACGGGATGGCGTGTGTGTATTGACTATCGTAAGTTAAGCGAAGCCACCCGTAAAGACCATTTTCCTCTACCCTTCATGGACGGATGCTTGAGAGATTAGCGAGGAACGAATACTATTGTTTCCTTGATGGTTTCTCGGGGTACTTTCAGATCCCCATTGATCATTTGGATCAAGAAAAGACCACATTCACCGCCCATACGGGACGTTTGCCTCTGCACGTATGCCTTTTGGCTTATGTAATGCTCCCGCACGTTCCAACGATGTATGATGGCAATTTTCCACGACATGATCGGGAAACTATGGAGGTGTTTATGGATGACTTCTCGGTCATTGGGGACTCATTTCGAGACATGTCTCTCCATTTAGACAAAATGTTAAAAAGGTGTGAAGACACCAATCTATGTCTAAAGCGGGAGAAGAGCCACTTTATGGTCAAAGAAGGCATAGTCCTTGGCCATAAGATTTCCAAGAATGGGATTGAGGTAGATAGAGCAAAGTTGATGTTATTGCTAAATTACCTCATCCTACTACCGTCAAAGGTATTAGGAGTTTTCTAGGTCATGTCGGGTTTTATCGTAGATTCATTCAAGATTTCTCTAAAATCGCTCGCCTATGACCCATCTTCTCGAAAAGATGCTCCTTTTATCTTTTCTCTGAGTGCATCGAAGCTTTTGAAACATTGAAGAAAAAGCTACGGAAGCACCCATTCTAGTTGCCCGATCGGGATTTACCCTTTGAGCTCATGTGCGATGCAAGTGATTTTGCTATCGGTGCGGTCTTGGGGCAGCATAAAACCAAGCATTTTCACCTATCCACCACGCAAGCAAAACTATGGTGAAGCTCAAACCCATTACACCACTCTGGAAAAAGAATTATTAGGCGTGGTGTATGCGTTTGAAAAGTTTGACCATACCTTATCTTGACCAAATGCGTGGTGTATACGGATCACTCGGCACTCAAATATCTCTTTGCAAAACAAGATGCTAAGCGAGATTGCTCCGTTGGGTTCTCCTCCTACAAGAATTTGATATCATTATTCGTGATAAAAAGGAGCCGAGAACACGGTGCGATCATCTGTCGATTAGAGAACCCTCACCAAAATGTTTTCGAGAAAAAGGAAATAAATGAAACATTTCCTCTCGAAACACTCAATGTGGTTTCTTTTCGTGGAGACTCTTCGACCCCATGGTTTGCGGACTTTGCAAATTACCATGCGGGTAACTTTGTGGTGAAAGGGATGTCGTCCCAACAGAAAAATAAATTCTTTAAAGATGTGAAACATTATTTCTGGGACGACCCCTACTTGTTTAAAATCTGCGCGGATCAAGTCATCCGGCGATGTGTGTATGGTCGGGAAGCTATTGACATTCTCAAAGCTTGCCATTACGGACCTCTTGGGGACATCATAGCCCCAACTACACCGCCAAGAAGGTGTTTGATTCGGATTCTATTGGCCCACGATTTATAAGGATGCCCATGAATTCGTCAAAACACATGACGCTTGTCAACGTCACGGAATATCTCACAAAGGAATGAAATGCAAAACGCCATTCAAGTGTGTGAGATTTTTGACATCTGGGGCATTGACTTTATGGGGCCATTTCCTTCTTCCCGTGGTAACAAATATATACTCGTGGCCGTTGACTACTTGTCAAAATGGGTTGAAGCTAAGGCTTTACCTACCAACGATGCCCGAGTTGTTGTGAAATTCTTGAAATCTCTATTTGCTAGGTTTGGAACTCCACGAGCCATAATCGGTGATCGTGAGTACGCATTCTGCAATGACCAATTTGAAAGAGTCATGCAAAAGTATGGTGTAACTCACCGTCTATCTCTGCGTACCACCCACAAACAAGTGGGCAAGTGGAAGTTTCTAACCGGGATTAAAGAATTCGGAGAGGACGGTTGGTGAAAACCGTGCCTCTTGGTCGGATAAGCTAGATGACGACTCACGGGCTTTCCGTGCGACTTACAAAACACCCATCGGTGCACTCCATACAAGCTGGTGTACGGGAAGGCGTGTCATCTACCGGTTGAGCTCGAGCACAAGGCATACTGGGCCTTGAAGCATGCCAACTTTGATATTCAGACGGTGGTGATCATCGGAAAGTTCAAATGAATGAATTAAATGAACTCGTGATCAAGCTTACGAGAACTCTTTAATCTACAAAGAAAAGACAAAGAAGATCCATGACTCAAAAATCAAGAACCGCGTTTTCAACGTTGGTGATCGAGTCCTTCTTTTCAATTCAAGATTGAAGATTTTCTGAAAGCTCAAGTCCGTTAGTGCGGTCCATTTACTATCGCTAAGGTTTATCCTTATGGTACCATTGAGTTATCTCAACCCGATGGTCCTAATTTTAAAGTGAATGGTCATCGGTGAAGCATTACTTTGGAGAGGACATTCCATCCATGGTTGTCCGGACTTACAAACTTTCCCCATGAACCAATGAATGCGGGGATCGAGTCAAGCTAGCGACTCGGTAATAAAAACGATAGCATGCCATATGGGTTGTCACCCATATTTACGAGTTGTCTTAAGTTTGTTACGGTTAGCCATTCACAAGTGGCTAGCTTGTGTGACAAAACTTGACAGTTTAGCTTCTTCTTTCTATCTTTCTACCACCCTAGTGTGGGGGTTGCCCATATGTTTTGTATATAAGTCTTCAAAAAAAAAAAAAAAAAAATATATATATCTTCTTTCTAAATAATGGCCGTAGTATTTCCCTTTTACGTTCTTTGTTTGGCATAACCATGGTACTTTGAATATTGAGGGCAATATTCATCTCTAGTGTGGGGGATTCTCACGAATTTTATCATATAATTATTCTAATTCCCCGTTTTGGCCAATTTTTTTTTGGAGTAAGTGTTCTACACTTACTCAATTGGTTATCGATCCGCCATGTCTAAAAACTAAAGGATTGGCTAATCCGAGCAAACGGCTCTTGGTAAAGATATCTCAAATCCATTGACGGCTTGCAATTTGCCCAAAATTGTATGGTATTCATTTCACCATATCCTAAAAAGTGAAGAGTTGGCTAGCCCGCAAGTTTATGGCTTGTGGTAAAGGCGATTGGAAAACCATAATTGGTAATCAAGACACCAAAGATAATATTGATAATTTATCTAAGAGTTGGCTAGTCCGAGCAAACGGACACGGTAAAGACAAATCAAATCCGTTGGAAGGCGGTGGTTTGCTCAAAATCACATGGTTATCGGTGTACCATGGTTCTTACTTGAACTGAAACACTTGGCTACTCGAGTAATGGCTTTTGGTAAAGAGATTCAAATCCATTATGTTTTTCTCAAAAGATTGCTATGGACTAGCAATAGTTTAGTGTGGGGATTGATGAGTGTGTAAATACTCATCATTTTGGTTAATTTCGAATGCGCAAAACACCGAAAATATTCCAAAATTGCATTTATATGTTTCGGATGCAAAATGTTCAAAATCGGATGAAAACGAGCAAAGTTTGCATAATTGGCGATTTCGGTCCCCGACTTTCGAGAAAATGGCAAAATCGGTCCCTAGGCATTTATTTTAAAAGAAAAGTCACCAGAGGTCCCTTTGAAATCATATGTTGTCATATTTAGTCCTTTGGTGAAAAGTTCCAAAATATTTGAGAAATTACAGTTTTGGTCCCTGGATTTTTAAAATGGTCATATTTAATCCTTGGAATTTCAAAAGTGTCAAAATTAGCCCTTGGAATATTGGAGGTTGGCAAAACTAGTCCTTGGATTACTTTTCATAATTTACAACTTTGGTCCTTGGATTTCCAGATATTACACTTTTGGTCCTTGTGTTATTATTTCCACAAACCAAACGGACCTAGTTATTAACCCAAGCCCAATCCAATTCCCCTTGGCCCAATCATTTTACCCGGTCCAAACCCGAAACCAACCCAACACCCACGTTTTAAAATAAACACCCCGCCCCTTTTCCTGTCTTCCCGACAAAATTATGCTGCAACCTCCACCTCATCCCACCAACAATCACCCTACTCCACTCTTTGTCTCCCCCCTCCTCACCTACCTGCCAAATGCATTTAATGCACCTTGTCCCTGTCTAAGATATCAAAACCAAGATTTGGCGCCAAAACCATCAAACGGCCAAGATTGATCCTAAGCCATCCAATGGCCCATTTTAGTGCTGGGATATGTCCAGAGAGAGGAGAGAGATAGTTTGGAGCATAAATAAAGGAAGGAAGAAGGAAGTTAAAGAGTAGTTAGTTTAGTTTTTTCAAGTGTATGTCGTTTTTAAGTTTAACATGTCTTAAATAGTTCTTAAGTGTAATTTCCAGTTCATGTGTATCAAACTAAAGTATTTAAGCATATTGCAACTTATTTTAAGCATCAATTCAAGATAATGTTATAATTTCATATTTACGTACCTTTGTTGAGTTTTTGGTTTCTAAATCTTAAGTACAAGCTTTTAGTAACTTGTTTTAAGCTCAAGTAAGCTCAAACTAGCTTAGTAAAGCTTTCCATAAGCTCACATCTCGGTTTCAATCACCTTTGGACATTGGTCAATGAAAGTCAACATGGGCGTAAATGAAGGAAATGGCAATGGGTTAAAGCGGACATGGATTTGGGTTGATTTCTAGTCATTTGGGTTGATTTGGATAGGTTAGAGGTTACGAGTTCCTTTGTTTTCAAGCCATAGTGGTGGGACCTCTTGTAAGTTAATTTTAATAACTATTGTATAATCTGCATTAATGGTTTAGATTGGTTTGTAATCATTAATTAAAGCGTGTTTAGGTTAAGAAAACTTAGTTTGATCAATTATGCAAGCTTAATCGGTGTTTGTCTCATTTTAATTTGCTTATCAATAGTTAACAGTGTGTTTGGATCTCTTGATCTATATGTCTTTTAGGTGTATTCAAGTGTTTAGGCTTTGTAGTTTTATGTTTGTTTAGTTCATTTAAGTTCTTATCATCCTAGTTTTTGCTGCAAAACACCAAAAGTCAACATGGTATAAAATCTGTCTCACTTGTCTTCATGCATTGCAATTTGGAGAAGCATAAACCGGTCTTGTGCTTAGATATCTATAACATAGCTTGTTTCAATTTCATTTCATCATAATACACCTAGATAAATCAACAAATTGAGTTCAAATCTCAAGAAAGTCAACATTTCATCTTTTGTTCAAAAGTCAAAACTTGGAAAACTGTTTTGGGTCCAAGCTGCAAGGATTTTTCATGGCTTCATTTTTAAGCCATATTTAGGAAACACAGTATTTTAAAACCTCACTGGTCTAAAATCTTATTACCATTTTTACTGATTTTTGTTAAATTTCTACAAGCTTCAAATAAGCTTGTGAAGTAGGACCTAGTTGCCCTGCTCCCAGTCTCATTTCAATGAGTTTTCCTCGATTTTGTGCAGATTGCACAAGGCTCATAAGAGCCTCCCAAAGTCTGGTATTTTGGTTATAAGTAGCTACCTAGGTCTAGTTTAGGTCTCAATATTTGGATTTTGATTTTAGCTTACTTGAGTGCTTATTCGTGGCTAAAGCGAACACCTAAAAACTGCTTTTAAGAATTAGCCAAATCATCCAAATGTGTAGACTGCTATCCAGAGATAAGTGTTGTTGTTTTAGTTCATTTAGAGTAACTTTAGCATATTGTAGCTTCATTTCGATGTGGTGCTTGTTTGTGTTCATTTGGCTTATTTTAGTCTTATTCATAAGCACATTCCATAGATTCCATAATCTTACACACAAACACCTGTTTTCCATTTTCCTTGATTCCTTGCATTATTTTAAGCTTAACTTGAATTTTTAGATTTTTCCAGTATTGTTTAGTATTTTTCTTGATTTAATTCGCTTTTAAGCATTTTTAATTAGCATTTAATACAAAAATTAAGAAAAGTCTCAAAAATTAATTTTCAATTTTATTAAGTTTAGATAAATATAAAAGACAAAAAATATTTTTCTAGATTTTCTTAGTTAAATTTATATTTTAAGCCATTTAATTAGTTTTAAATAGTTTTTAATTCTTAGAAAATAGAAAAATAATCAGAAAAATATAAAAATAGTTTTGAAAATTCTATTTTGATATTTTAGATTTTTCTAAGTCAAAATTTTATTTTTCTAGCTTTGTTTCATATTTTCTTGTATTTTAGGACATTATTTAATAGTTAAAAATAGTTTTTAATTAGATAATTAGTTATAAAAATAATTTTATTTTTCTATAAATTTTCTTTTATCATTAGGATTGTGAAAATATCATTTTCATATTTTTAGGGTTAATATTGTGTAAGTTTCACATTTTTAATTATACGTCGCGTAGTTTTTAATTTCAGTTTTATAAAAACATAAAAACAAAAACATCAATTTGCAAATAGTGATAGCGTTTATTTAATAGAATTTATCTTTTTAATTTTCTTTAATTTGCATTTTAGCCGTTGTAATTTGTTGGCTTTTTCTGTAGTTATAATAATCTCAAATCCCTTTTTCGTTTAAATTTCTCGATCACTATTCGTAGGGTGATCCATTGCATAGCTCGCTGGGACATAACGACCCGGGGAAACACTATACTCCCCAGATCTTCATTGCATTCGTGCTTGAGCGGTTTAAGGCGATTACGGCCCCGCCATTCAAGTGGCGGGCTTGAGTGATTTAAACATTTGTTTTAAGCATCGATCGTAGATCTTGATGAGGATATCTATATGACCATCCCCAGGGGTTACGTAATGAGAACAATAAGAATAAAGTCTCAAACTTGTCAAATCCCTATATGGCTTAAAACAAGCTCCCGTGAAATGGAATGAAAACTTGATGTTGTTTTAAAAGAAAATAACGTGTTCAACTGTTAATGATCACTCTTTGTTCACCAAAAGCAGAGAATAACAAGTTTATTGCTCGCTTGTTTATGTGGATGATATTGTCCCATCGGAAATTGCATCGATGAGATAAACCGATTCAAAGAGTTCCTAAAACAAAGTTTCATATTAAAGACTTGGGAAATCTAAAATACTTTCTTGGCATTGAGGTTCTAAAACTGGGAATGACATTTGTCTCTCCCAAAGAAAATATTGTCTTGAACTCCTCAAAGAATTTGGTCTCCTTGGGTGCAAACTGTGTCCACTCCTATGGAACCCAACTCATCCTTCCATACATTCCCACCGCGATGACCTCGCTTGTCAACATCATCGTTATCGGGTTACTGGGCAACTTATCTATCTCACCCATACTAGACCGACATCTCATACTCAGTTCATTGTCCGCACAATATATGCATTCTCCTTTAAAGTCTCATGGAATGTGCCTCAATGTTCGAGATATCTAAAAGGAGCTCCGTGAAAAGGTCTAAGGTACAATTTCAAAGAACTCAAAATCATCTTGAAGGATATAGTGATCTTGATTGGGCCAAATGCAAGAAAACCGAGAAAATCATCACAGTGTTATTGTGTTTTCTTTAATAATTGTTTAATCTCATGGAAAAGTAAAAACAAAACACTCTTTCAAAATCTTCCATGAAGCGAATATGGATCTATGTCTCTGCTGCTGTGAAATCATTTGATTCAAAAATCCTAAAAGACCTAAAAGTTGATATTAATCTTCCGTTGATCTTTTTGTGATAACAACCGCTTTACAACTTTGTCACAACCCCTGTTTTCCATGAAAGATCAAAACACTTTGAAATTGATGTTCACTTCATCGGGAAAAAATTGCTAGAGGTGTTATAAATGCTAAAAGATTGGCTCTTCAAACCAAACCGAGACATACTCACAAAGAACCTCCCCTGTCTATCAAGATAAATTTTGTGTGAAAATTGATATTGTTTGATATGTTTGCTCATCGATCAAGGGGAATGTTAAATTTTGGGTTGGTAATCTGTGGCAAACATATCATTCTATCAATTGCTAATGGCTTTCAAGTTGTGGCTTATTGCGGGATTAATTATGTGGGTTTAACACGGACAAAAGATTAAAGATTTAAAGTTCCAAGAATCTCATTTCTGAAGCCTTTCTTCGTTTCACGATGAGTCACTACTAGCCGTTAGAGGGTCTTAATGAAACTTAATCTCCTATTTAATAAGTCCCCTTATCTAGGTTAGATACACTTGAGTGTGCGGTCTTTTGTATCACTCTTCTTCTCTTCGGATCATTTTCACCGATCTTGTCTTGTCTCTACATTTACATGATTATTGTCTCATTGACATTAATCTAACCTTGTAATATTTGGATACTATTGTAAACTTAATCTAAGTTCGACTATTGCGACCAGATCCGAATAAAGATTATATTGTTCATCTTGGTTGCCTATACTTTCGTACAAAACCTCTCAAATTTGTAAAAACCCAAGCTTTACTTACAAGTAAACTAATCGTGTAACATTATATAATGGGCGGAATTTCTAAAATAGACATATAAGGAACAATATTACCAAAATAAACCTTTGAATCTTGTGTCACAAAAAACTACTTTACGCGCAAATTGTTTGCTCTCCCAACTTTTTTTGCGCTCCGTGCTTTAGATCATTACACGTGTACATTAAGATCAAATCTGAAGTCGGCAATTGGCGAGAGCGTAATTTTTTTTGCTCTCCCTATGTTTTTGCGCTCCCAATTTTGAAGCTTTACTTGGTTTAGTGGGGACGGAGAGCAAAATTTTGCTCTCCCAACCTATTTTGCTCTCCCAATTTTGAGTATTATGTGACAATATAGTGACACGTGATACGGAGAGCAAATATTTGCTCTCCTCAAGTTTTGCACTCCACTACCTTTTATTACTTATTCATCACTTTTTTTTTTAACTTAATAAAAATATTTAAAAAATACTACTTTTCCTTTTTTTTTCTTCTTTTGGAGCGCAAATATAAGGGAGAGCAAAACAATTTTGCTCTTTGTACTTTTTAATTAATATCATGTTGGAAAAATTTATTTTCAGGTAGTTTTTGTAAACCGAATTTAAAAGGTAGTTTTTGTAACTAATACGCCAAATGACATTTTGGTAATAAGTTTTATATAATGTTTTGAGATAAAATTATATAATTTTTTAGATAAAAATCATAATACTTTGCAGAACAGCAGAACTGTATACTTGCTGCATCCCAGAAAGTTTATCCAAACATAAAAATAAATAATCTTTTTATTACTCTATCTCTGGCAGCCTGGCGTAAAACTTAAAGAAAAGTGTCGAAGAAGAATATTATTCCATTAAAACTATTATATAAGATAACAATAAAAAAACATATGCACATGGGAAACCTTTAGTGTCTCCATACACAATTATATATACGAAGATTGCAAGCTAGCTTACTTGTTTTTGTTTATTACTTACAATTATTTCTCTCCATATTTTTTGACATACACAAAAATGGCACATTTGCCTCCAAAAGTGCCACAAAACTGGCCGGAAAACTACCACAATCACCAAAAACAACCATCAACCGACCATGTGTCGCCACCCACATCCGCCACTGCCACTGCCGCGACCCAAATGGACCCTTCATGGGTTGATGACTTCCTAGATTTCTCGTCAACTAAACGAGGCTCCCATCGCCGATCCATGAGCGATTCTGCGGCATTTCTCGAGATCCCGATGATGGGTGATGATAATATTCGTAGATCATCAGCTCCAGGGTCTAGAAATGGTAATAGTGGAGGAAATGCAGCGGAATTTGATCGTTTTGATGAGGAGCAGTTCATGTCCATGTTTATTGATGATGAAACGGCTACCGGGCCCACAGTTTCGTGCTCGAACCCTTCGTCACCTTCTGATCATAATAGCATGAATGAGCATCAGCAGATTGAAGAGGAGGAGAGTTCATGGAAATCTGAGACACAGTTTAATCCCCATGCAGGTGTTATGGATAATTCTAATGACAAGATTTTTGATCCCAAGAGGATAAAAAGGTAATTTTATATTTTCAAACCTAGTTATAATAGTATTATTTTACCCAAATTGTGTTTTGAAATTCTAAGTTCAGATTATTTACCTCTATTTAGTTACTATATTTGTTAATAACTCGTACAAATCTGGTTACATAGTGGAATTATATGACCATTTGATAACATCTCTCTGACATGTTATTTTTCAAGGGCAGTTTATATTAGAACATGCTCTAGCTAGCTAGCAAAGAACTATAACCATTTGGCATTTGATAACATTTCTTAATTATATAAGTAACTCGATTATTTCCTCGCATTGATAACAAACTGACTTCTGTTTAATTTTTTTCTCATAAGAATTCTAGCAAATCGGCAATCTGCTCAACGATCACGAGTGAGGAAATTGCAATACATATCGGAGCTAGAACGTAGTGTCAATTCTCTACAAGTATGATACATTCTTATGCATTTTTGTACCATATCTATATTGAATTATCAATAGCACACTATTTAACTATAATGATACTACATATTTTCTTATAAAATTTTGTGTTGTAAAAATGAAGGCAGAAGTATCAGTGCTATCACCAAGGGTAGCATATCTGGATCATCAAAGATTGGTTTTAAATGTGGACAATAGTGTCCTCAAGCAAAGGATTGCTGCTCTATCACAAGACAAGATTTTCAAAGATGGTACATATTCTTTTATGAAATTCTACTTAGAATTTATTCAGTTTATAAGTAACAGGAAATGCAGGATGATTGTAGGAGATGCAGTTAGAAAGTAAGTAACAGATGGGTTGCTTTCAACTTACATGTCAACATATTATCTAGGATATATTGAAAACTGACATATTCTATATCCATAAACTTCAAAGAATGCCTTGTAGTGATTGTTAAAATTAATAAGCTTAATAAAAAATGAACATAGATTTTGATTTAATAAGATATGATATTTTATGTTAATGTTCTGCTCTACTTTTATGATTTTTAAAGTATAATACATATGATCTAAAGTGCATACTGTCATGCATCGCATGTTACTCCATGATACATTTCTGATTCCATATCCTATATCCAATATTTTATATACACAAACAGGCTGCCATATCAACTAGCTCGTGAGTATGGATATAAATATATATGCCCCTTTTTTTAGTCGTCTCGTCATCCTTTAGTAATGTTATTAACAATTTGATCACAAAGTTGGAGTATTCGTTAACGACGGCGACTAAACTGTAATAGCTTAATGAGTGCATATCTAAGATATATGCATTCTGTATAATTACATATGCTATCGTATATATAGATCCGAAAAATGGAAATGAAAGCAACTTATAGCTAGTGTATCTGTTTGTTGTGAATGAATGCAGCTCATCAAGAGGCATTGAAGGCAGAAATAGAGAGGCTTAAGCAAATGTATTATCAACAAAACTTGAACAAGAAGATGGAAAAAGGATCAAATCCAACTCATCATCATGATTCACCCATTTCTGATCATGCTAATACTCAAGAGCAACTTATGATCAACTAACAACACCTTAATCTTGGACTTCTACCTTGCTCGATACCTATTTATCGGTACGTAAGACAATCCTTCAACTTTAACTTACTAGTTCATTGTCTTCAAGCTATATATACTAATCAAAGTTTTGGGTGAAAACCTAGAGCAACTAAACCATATTTCTAATTGTGTATGACCTATTTTCATAACTAGCTATTTGTATATACAAATTAATACGAGTACGATATTGCAAAAAAGTTGCGACGATTTGTAAAAATGAAAAACGGTGTCTTCTTGCTTTTGAAAAATGATGTGATGATGGTTTTTTTAACAAGCCGATTTTTGCATTGGAAATACCTTTTTTCCTTTATTTTAACATATGTTAGCAATTAGAATAATGTGCTAGAAAGTTTGATATTATGATTCTGAGTACTGTTTCATTGCTAACAGGATGCATTATTAAATCGTCAATGCTGTTCCAGAATCAGACCACTCACTTAATCTGAAAATGTGTCCCAATGCTTCATGCTGCAGCTTGGAGTTTTTCTTCTTTTTAGTTATTCAATTAAATTGTAATTAATTCGTAATCAACTCAGAATGTTTGGTTATATTCTCTTCGTTTCAGTTGTTACATTTATGATATCATTCAACAAAAGATGAAAAAACAACGGCATACATCCTGTTATCACAATATAAGTTAGGAAAACGGTACTCCGTATTTATTTATCTTGTTGCAAGAATTAATAGGTGGTTGTTGTGCGTGTTGTCCGTTCATATTTATAGGCTGCATCTACAATTTATTTATTTAATTGTTTACCAGAAAAAGAGAATCATTTAGATAAACACACTAAGGTTACAGATTACAAAGAAGAAGTGGGATCATTGATCCAATCGATCCAAATAGAAGGCGATTTACGACATCTATGGGAAATCCAACAGAAAGAAAGAACCTTGATCTCCTCCAAGAGTGTATCCTTTTTTGTTGGTTTAATATCAAAACAAACGCGGTTTCTATACCACCATAACACCCAAGTTGTAGTTTGAACAACCGCATGCATCAAATCTTAGTTTTAAGGAGTTTGTAAGTTGTACCTATCTCCCCCATGAGATCAGGTCAAGGAGAACTTTGGGGTAATTGATAATGCCTCCACCAAGCGGAGATCTTAGACCCAAGGTCTTTAGCCACCGAGCACTCAATAAAAAGATGATGGGCAGTTTCGAGGGCTTCGTCACACACAGGACAACCGGCCGTGTTTAGATCAATGTTGCGATCATCTAAATTGCACTGCATCAAGTCTTTAGTGACTTATTTTTCACATACGTTTTATAGTCATCTTTGTTATAAAAAAAAACAGCTTTGCATATCATTATCGATCTAATACAAAAAGTTACTTTAAAATCTTTTTATCAATATAAGAAACACAAAAAATAATTGAATGTTGGAATAGAAAATCAATGTTTACATAGCTACAAACGCTTGATGGAAAACAAATCTTTCTTTCATCAAGCTAAGTCATTGTACATGTGCAATAAGTAAATATCATCATTAGAGTTGTTCTTATCTAATAACAATATTGACGTGATGGGCTTATTTTTTTGTTTTAGTATATCGTAAGTTTTTGTGATTTATTGAGACACAATCATGAAAATATGAAATTCATTAAAAATATGACCATAAGATATTTTGTAAGAAGGTAGCTTCAGTATGTACTCATGAACAAAGTTTATAACCCTTTTTAGATATATGTGTAGGGTTGTTCTGGAATGACCTTTATGAAATTAAAGAACTAAGAATAAGTTAGAGGACTAATGTTGTACAGAAAAGTTAAAGTTTGGATTAAGAAGAAGCTGGCTGCCCCCAGTAATGGTATGCGATCGACTGGGGCGATCGATTACAACTTGGTCCTCCTTCTGCCACAAATCGATCGTGGCTCAAGATTCTCACTTGTTGGTCGTCTGGCCGATCGACATGCTTTTCCCATTTAATTTGCTAAAGTGACTTTGGAAAATTATTACCATTGCAAAGTTAACGTTTGAAACAAAAAAAAAAATACGAACGTTGCAAAAGTCAAAAAATGACCGTTTGAAGCTTAAAAAAAATCTACTAAACTACCCTATAAATACACAACATATTTACACACTTAAATTCACAAATCTCACAATCCTCTCTATCAAAAATCTCATAATCATCTCTATCAAAATGTCTAAGAAAACACCACAACAAAAAAGCCGAAAATCCCGATTGGCACAAAACATCCCGCAATTAACACCGGATTCGAATTTCCGGTTAACCGGTGTCTCACCAACCGTCAATTTCCGACCTGCTACTTTGGATTATCAATCGCAACAACCTCCACAACAACAAACTAACAATCCATTTTTTATAAACCGTCCTATAAATCGTCCATTTGTTCCACCGTATCAAAACATCCAACAACAACAACAACAACAACAACAAAGCCACTCCCGTCGAAGCCAACAATCTATGTATGGCTCACCCGAATCGGTGTATCGTCCAACAATGGATTCATCAACGTCTTCATATTCAAATTATCAACATTATTCTCCGGTTAACCGTATGAATCTTGATGCTTGTGATTTTGAAGAACTATTATACACCAATCTCGATTTTTATGTTGGAACAGGTTCGGGTTATCCGACTCAAGAGTATCATGGTTCGGGTCAAGGTTCGGCTCATGGATCGTATCACGATTCGGTTACGAATGATGACGACAAGACTATTTCGGAAGAGACGTCACCGGTCAAACCGAAGAAACGAGCTACAAAGGCGAAGAAGAAGGTTGTCGAGAAAGAAACCAAGAATGATTCGTCGCTTTGGACACGCGAAGAAGAGATCGCGTTGTGCAATGCTTGGTGTGATGTATCCGAGAATAGCATAACGGGAAACAACCAAAATGCTAAGGGATTTTGGCAGAAAGTCATTGCTTACTTTGAAAAGAAGGTTGGTGCAGAAAGAACGTACAACTCGATCATTACCAAGTGGAAAAATAGGATTCGTCCTAGAGTTGGTCAATTTTGTGCCATTTACAACAATGCTTATAAGAATTACGAAAGTGGTGAGAATGACCTCACTGTTTATAGACGAGTGTGTGATGAATACCAAATAGTGTGTAATCATGCGTTTGTATTGGAGCATTGTTGGGAAATTTTGAAGGACCGTTCGGTTTGGAAGGATAATGAGATGCCGGCTTTTTTAAGCTAAGATGAGGGTAAAAAAAAACCAAGAACTTCTGAAACCGACTCGGATGTGCCTTTGCCTGTACCTGAGCGACCAATTGGTCATGATATCGCTAAGAAGAATAAGAAGAAATCTTCGGAGAGTTCCAAAGCTAGCTATATGGAAGGTGTTTCCAAGAAATGGAAAAGCATTAAGTCCATGGCATTGGGAAAGAAGAAGGAGTTGGCAGACGGATACTACGACTTGAAGAAGAAAGAGCTGGATCAAAGGCAAAAGGAGTTGGAGCTAGAGCAAAATAAAGCAGAAATGGAAGACAAAATATTGGCACTAGAACAAGAAAAACTTGAATTTGAGCGACAAAAGAAATATGAAAAAGACAGCATATTCTATTGCACGCCAATCGACCCATCTTTGCCCGCACTACAACGACAAAAAATGCAGGAAATCAAAGATTCGATCAAGGCACGCCACAACCTAGATTATTAGTTTTTAATAAGTGTTGTAATGTTTTAATAAGTTTCGTTTGTTTTTATTTTATTAGAATTATTATGTAACATTTTAATTATTAATGAAATTTTAGTTTGTGTTAAAAATATTTTAAAAAAAAAAATTAAAAGAAATTGATCATGGTCGCCCTTACTGGGCACCCAATCGCGTGAATGTCATTTGAGAGAGAAAGGCGGCGTGGCGGGGAAAAATGGGGGATTGAATTGCCTAGGCAGCCTAAGTCTGCGAGGCAAAATGAGACTTTCTTGCTTATATATTCATCTCATTCTTATAGTTATGGTTATAAAACCATAACTATCCCTCAGTCTTTCTGATAGCCATGTACACTATTTTGATCAAATTGATCTTTGATTTTTGTTATAATCTTTTGTGTATTCATTTGATTGTTATCTCATTGATAAAAATACTTTATTATAATTATTTGGATATTGATCATCTTTAATCATTCAGACTAGTTTGTTATCGATTTGTGGTTGTTGAGTAGATTGTTTCCAAAATCTAATACCATCTCACATGGTACCAGAGCACTAAGGTTGATCGATTGGCTATTTTTTATTTCTAAGGTTTTTGACAATCTTTGTTGGAAAATGGGGGTTTTTTATTTCGTTGGATTTGGTGGGCGAATCTTAATTATTCTGGTGATTTGTGGGGGTGATTGTAAGGCCTACGGTTGAATTTGGTACAGATCGGTTTCTAGGGTTTAGATCTTAAAACCCTAATTTTAGAGGGAGGGGGGGTATTAAGCTGGTAATTCGGGTTATGTTTCATCACAATATCTTTGACTAAGTGAATCAAATATTTTACTGGTTTTCCGTTACTACTCTTCTAAAAGCACTATAAAGAATAATATTAGTGTATACTTTAAGGATCATGACTATCCTGGCATACTTCCTTGAGAAGCAAGAATTCATGCTATGGTCACTTTCTTATGCACTCTAAGCTATTTGTGTCTCGATTTAGGTTGTGTGATTTTTTCGTTACTCTGCTTTGATTCTTGTTATTTGTCTCATATTTAGATTATTTGTTATCTTATTAATTGTCTTTATATCTTATTTGTTATTTGTGATTGTCTGATATGTATGTCTTTAATTGTTTGATTAATGATAATTTGTTTTGTGTTATATATGTTTTGTGATTAGTTGTTTGATATGTTGATATGGCTCTGAAACTCCTAAGAATGATGATGGATGTGGTAGATCTTCTTACCTCACCTTTGTCTTTGGTGATCGATTCTATTTACATCCTAATAATACTAGTGGACCTCCGATTATTAGCTTTAATTTGACTGGTACTCAGAATTGCAATATTTTGAGTTGTGCTATAAAATTTGATTTAATGAATATTAACATAATAGTTTTTTAGATGGTACATGTAAGAGAGAATCTGATAAACAATCCTTAGCAAATCAATGGATATGTGTAATTATTTGGTTGTAACTTGGAATTTGGGATCTATTAGTGTTGAATTATATGTTGGTCATCTCTATACTACTTTATAATCGATTTAGCCTTCTAAAATTAGAAGGCTTAAAATTCAAACTTTTTCTTGCTTATTATGGAAAGATATATTATAATGCATGTAAAATTAAGATAAGAGCCCAATCGTGAGATTACATGTGTCACTTAACAAACCCAGTTCTAACTTCTAACAAACCTGTTCTAACTCCTAACCACCAAAAATTAAGATAAGGAATCTAATTATAAAACGACATATGTCACTTCTCAACTAAAATTCATCTTTATTTTCAAATTAAAATATCTTTTATCTACTTATTTATATTATAATCTAATTTCACCATATTTTCTAAAATTTTATATCTTTAATTCAACATCCATTTTAATATATTTTATGAGTTTTAGTTTTTATATTTTAGTGGGATTATTTTATTTTAATTCAAATTTTACAACTTTAACCTTTATTTCATTTATTCCAATCAATATAATCTTGATTCGTCAAAATCATATACTTTTGGGAGTGTTTGACGTGTAAGAGATGGCGGTATTTTATACGCGAATAATGATGTCGCGTGAAAGTTACGGAGAACCCAAACAAACACTTACAACTAACACATATACATTCAAAGTGTTGTGAAACGAATTCACTAAACGGTAAGTTAAACACATATAACTATACTTATCGCCGTCACCACCATCTCATCACATCACCACCTCAAAACATTTGTTCGCACTAAATAGTCATCTAAGACCGCCGCATCAAGGCATTCTTCTAAAGATTATTTAAGACTGCTTTTTATATGTGGGCTCACTTAAAAGAAACCTATGATAAACTTGATAAATCTGATATCTTTAACTTGCATAATATTAATTCTGTAAATCAAAATGGGTATGTGGAAACATGTTAGACAGTAGGGTTAAAATAAAATGATAAATGTTCGTGAGAAGTGTAAAAAAGATCAAAAAAAATAAAAAGTTCTTAAAAAAATTTAAAATATTCCACAAGATAAGGAACGTTGGTGGATAAAAAAGTGGTAAGGGAAGTTTTCCAAAAGTGTATTGTTTTAATGATAAAAATTATGATAAAACGTTTGCGCACTAAAATTTAATAAATCGACATTTTGTACATCAAAAATCCGTTTGTGCATCCAACTTACAAGTAGTACTTCCCTAGCCTCCGTTACCAGGCCATAAAGTTTTTCGTATCTACATCAAAATTTCATTGTGCATAACATAATTGTATTTTTTGTGCATAAAAGAAAACCTTATAAAAATCAAAATTACGAAAGCTTTCTTTACAGCTTTTTTTATACACAACATTCTCTATCTTATGTAAAAATTTAAAAAAAAAATAAATCAAAAAGCTGTTTTTTCTTTCAAGTTTCTTTATATATACTTCATTACTTCTCATGAATATTTGTATTTTTATTTAATCCCTTCCCGGTCATCATTTGTTGTATGAATACCCATTTTTACTTTCCTCAACGAGAAAGATCAAAATCAGTTGCTACTGACCTTCCAAAACGGATAACCAAGATACAACTTTGGTAATATTGAAGTGTACTTTAAGGCACTTGTTATATTGAACTTTTGGATAGCAGATGATGATTGAATCAATTTCTACGTAGAATTTTGACGAGAAATCATTTGTTGGTTTGTAAAAAGTAAATTGAACAACAAGATCGTTGGACAAAAGCATAAACATACAACAAAAACTTGCTATCTACGTGTGAACCAGAAAACATGCATGCCATCTTTCACAAGTTAATTGATGACTAGTTTTTATGATATAGTGAAGATTACATTTTGGCAAGTTTAATCAAAAAAAAAAATCAAAACTTGTTAAGTTTAACGAATACCCAGTATATTGAAGTTTCTCTACATACAATAGACAACTAATCGCAAAATAGTGGCGACGGTGTATACTAGCGTCAATTTATGTATGCATATTTATATACTTTTTAGTGTATACATGGTTGTGGAGTAAGTGAAAATGGAGAAAGTTTGTGGAGCAATTTATATTATAAAAACGCGGTAGTTAACCAAATATTATAATCTTGCGTAACCAACTTTTTAAACAAACAGTTTAGGTAACAAACTTTATATCCTTGTTAATCTGTGCAGCTTGTTACGAGCCAATATTATATGCTAATTAACGTGATTGATCAACTTATCTGAAATGCAAGGCCGTCTTTGAATTTTTGAAAATTTTGAGGGCCTGCCTTGGAGGAAATTACATAATGTGGCCTTCGAGAAACAACGTTATATATAAAGTGTCATCGTTTATAAGATACAATGAAATTAGTTATCTAAACATTTAACATATTACTTATTTAAGATATTTTTTCATATAAATACAGTTTTTATGCATCGAAATTATGTGTACGCATGCATATAATTGTTAATGTGACAAATTTTGAGGCTCTAAAAATTTTAGGCCCTGAGCGATCGCTCATCTTGCACACCCTCAAAGACGGCACTGCTAGAAATGTAAGTTTCTAAACTGATTGTAAAACTAGAAAAAGGTAAGATAGTTTTGTTAGCGCATTTTGATTAACTAGAAAAAGAGCATAAATGTTGGCATGTGTTGTGGGACATACTTTTATGCTGGCAAAAATCATGTTCTGGTGGAATGATTGAGATGGTGCTTCCCTTGGATTGTAAGATCTCCCACATGGTATGGGTAAAAAGGCCCAGGCTCACAGAATAGACTTTTCTTAACCATCTTCTCATGTGCTCTATTTTTTTATTTGTTAACACATAATTTATATTATATAAAAGCAAGAATGTCTAATGCATACACATGATGGAAGAATCATGAATAGTTATTAGTGAAATAAACAAGTACTATTACTTTCCATGTGTAATGATCATAATGCAAAGGTGCATACATCAAAGCGTCTAAACGAGATTACATATTAGCTTGAACCAGTCTACGTGCTTGAAAGTTGCAATTGTGCGTGGGCACGTACTAAACATGGGATGGGTGTGCAGAAGTCTAAACTCGTGGACAAAGAGCTGGTGGTGACATTATCAATTCATTTTGGTTATGTCTAATCTAACGTGATATACAGCACAAAACAGTTGACTAAAAATGAAACATGACAAACTAGTGAAAACGTAACACATGCATAAAACTCCCTAACTCAATTTATTAGAAAAGGAATGTTGAACCCACATTAAAAAAAAAAAAAAAAAAAAAAAATCACACGCTAATGTGTCAGTAAGTAATCGGCCTATTTTCTTTATACTTTATCTTTTTCTTTCTCGATTAAACCAACCACCCCAACACATCATCAATTTATGAATTTTATTTTTTGTGTAATCCTTAGAAGATCATAACGATCGTCTTAAAGATTGTCGATTTAACGATTCAATCGATAATACACTTGAATGGAAAGGCGAGAAAGGAAAAGAGTTTGATTCTCGTGTTTGTTTGACATAAGAATGAAAAGCGAAATTAAATTACCATTCTCATTCCCCATTTTGTTTCTTTAAAAAGAGAGAAAAGTGGAGAATAAAAATTTTCTTTCTCTCTATCCATTCTCAGTGAATGAAAAATCACAAACAAAAATTCACGTTTTTATTTTATTCACGTTTTTTTTTTTTAATTCGCGTTTTTAATTTTTTTTTTTAATTCGCGTTTTTCTTTCTTCATTTGTTTTATACGTTTCATCCGCTTCGTTCGTTTTCGTCCGCTTTCACGTTCGCCTGCTTTCATACGTTTTCGTCCGTTTCATTAGTTTCTTTCATTTCGTCCATTTTCATACGTTTTCGTCCGTTTTCAATACGTGTTTTACGCTTTCATAAAAAATGTGAATAAAAAGAAAGACAAAAGACGAGAAAAAAAACATGACTTGGTTTATCTATTAAATTTTAGATTAATCCCCACCATTATATCAAACTAGATGGATGGTAAGGATTTGTCCTCAGAAGATCAAAATAAGAGTAAACATTTAAAATTTTCACTAAGTGTAACTGATGGAATGTAAAAACCCTATAGCGGAAAATTATACAAATATTGATGTGTATATACTAGTGTTTGTAAATCGGGTTTTAATTGCTTATCCTCTACGTGTATATACTAGTTCGATCATGAATATTATACAAGATTCATCTTTTTATTAGTTGTGTTTAGTGCAATGTGTAAGTTGTAGAAATATGTTTTTTTTTTTGTCATTTTGTTTTATCGTAGAGATGATATAATATATTTTTATAGAAATAATTACATGTTTGGTCCTATGGTTTACCCTAAATAACAGTTTAATCCCAAGTCGTTTTAATTACGCCACGTATCTATTTTTGAAACTTGTTGCCCATTTAGCCCCTATTTAAATAAATAGGGATCATCCGTAATTATTTTTATTACGGATAGTCCCTATTTCTATAATAGGGACTAAATGTGCAACATGTTCAAAAATAGTGTGTGGTGTAATTAAAATGACTTGTGGACTAAACTGTTATTCGGGGAAACCATAGGACTAAACATGTAATTTTGTCATTTTATATGACAAAAACTTGAATTATGTTTGCATAATTGTAATTATGTGACCGATAGCGTCGAATAATCAACGTAACTAAAAACACGAAAATATATATATTCATTCTTTATGTACCAAACAAAGGAATTGATTCTTTAATCGATTCGACACTCTATCATCTATTTTGCCAAACACTAGAATCCATTCTCTTATATCAGACTCATTCTCTTTCTATGTCATTCCATTCTCCAATGCATTTCCATTCTTTGTGATTCAGTCGTACCAAACGTCCCCTTAAGGACTAAAGCTTGGTGGAATGATTTGAAGTTTACCAAGTCCTTGTTGGAAGCTTTTCGAAAAGCTATTGATGCAATGCAAAAAACCATCTCAAAAAGCTTATGTGGGTCTAGCATTCCTCTTTTTAGAATACTTGGATGTGTTGTTTTAAATATATAGTTCTTGTAAATCAAATGTAGCACATATCTTATAAAGCTAAATATGGGTAAGGTGTCATTTGTTTTTTCAGAGATTTTATGTCATTGTCTGTAAATCATGTCTGCAGAAGAAAAAGTACATCTAAAGTCTTCATCTGTAAGGAAGAACATCATTTGTTTTGTGCTTTTGAAAGAAAAGAATGAAAGAGAAATTATATAGGGTTTGTGTTGAAGAATGAAAGTTTATGTCTAATTTTGTAAGAGATAAAAAGTGAAAAGAAACATTTATGTGTGTAAAAAAATTAAAAAATTATGTCTCTCACCCATTTTGTTTTGTTTGTTTTGGTGAAGGGGTGCACCCACTATATATGGCCAATTGTTATATGTTTATGAATCACGTGCAGACAAAAGTTGTGAAAAAAATAAAATAAAATAAAAATAAAAAAAATCCTATGTTTCTCCAAACCTCATCCAGCCCATTTTGTTTTGTTTTTTTGGTAAAGGGGTAGTACCTTGGCAAAATATTACATACATACCCACTATATAGGGCCAAACCATATAGGGCACGACCAAAACGTCATCCCAAATAGGCTTTGGTAATGCAACTACACGTCAATGTAAACATAAAAGCTTTACTCAAACGACCAAAACTTTATATCAAACATAACCTCTACTCAACAATGGCCAGCATATATGAATTATGGAACTCACAGAAAAGAGTATCAAAGCACAAAGCCATCGAGTGTACATAGAAAGAAAGCTACACACTTGATGTTGTGGCAACTGACTTGAAGAATAACACACCAGCACAAGCAAAATCGGTCGACCTCCAGCTACAGTACTACACTTCAAAGCAGCAACATAAGTGATCTTATCACTGAACCAATAAACCAACAGTAGCAACTTCAAGCCTGTCACTCTATGCAACTAGTTGGCTAAAAGTAAGCATACTATTGCATAACTCGTATTCCACATAAACTTGAACTGCCTAAAAGGTGTTTTTCGAGTCTTATCAACTCGGCGGTATTATCAAAGTCAATGCTCGAAAAACAAAAGAAGAGCAGTGGCATAGATACAAGTAGGATTCATTTGGATAAAACACACTAGTACTACTGGAACTAAAACTCTGCCTAAAGTTCCACATGGTATTTCTGCCCAACTTTTGAACAATGATAACTAAAACAGCAAAATCAAAACTGGCATGCAGATACCAAATACCATTCTGGCTGGATATATTTGGGCATAAAATGCAAGGAACCGGTCCCTTTGGATGAAATCATCTTTCTAATCTGATTAGTTTTAAAACAACACCACCAGGATCCAAAGCAGTCTTGACAATCATAATACCACATGCAAACAGAGCAAATGAATAATACTTGAAACCATAAAAAAAAAGATAAATGATATTAACTAGCAAAATTTGATTGACACTTTGACAGTATAACAAAACAGCAGAAAATTGGTCATATGTTACAAAATTGTTTACACAAAATTTAATCGATCTCTATATCGTATTGATTTATGTCCGACTAAAGTAGAAAAGAGACGAAACACATATCAAGACATCTGTCAATATAAGTCCTACTACGTCAAAAACAAACTTCGGAGCAAATAATCCCCATACCTGCAAAGAGAGGGATGAAACAGTTGAATAATTATGTCAATTAGTTGAGCTATAACTGTACACATCTGACCTTTTGAGGTCAAAATTACTATTTTCGAAAAAGTCGGATCTGATTAGGATTTTGTAACAAAGTTTTCCATCCTTGTATTTTCCAATTTTCCATATAGTTCACTGTGAAACTTGAAAACTTATTTGTGGAACTCGAAAAGCCAAACTGTATAGCTTGTATTATAACATGATCTAGACTAAACTTACACCAACATACCATCAAATGCCGCCTTTGTAATATGACACACAGAACAGTGAATGTGGTTGTAACAGCCATAATAAGCCCGTATATCAGATAAACCTGTACCAAACGAATTAATGAACTACTTGCAGATGCGGATTTTGAAAAGGTTAGTTACAAAACTCTAAAAATAAATAACCTGAAATAGTTGGATTAAGGATCCTCTTGTCTGTTTGGCTTCATTAGATGAGTATTGATAGGTAACAAGAAATGGAAGTGCAAGAGTTGGAAGAATGTGAGAAAAGCCGTATGTCTCGATTGTTAGAAGGATGGCTTGGGGTATAATAGTAAATTCATCAAACCTGAAACATTTTTGCAGAAATATTTTTTTAAAGAGCCATATCGGAAAGTGGGTTTACAACCCAATAATGTTTCCAAGATAGTTGTGAGTAGCAATTTAAATCAGTAATGGCTGGACTAACCCAATGAATGCGGCAGCATACCGAAGACCATCAAATGCACACCTGCATAGAGACAAAAAGAGATCGGTCACTTTACGTACTTTCGTAGAGAAGAGACAGCAGTCTTTCACTTCGACTGTGTAGAGACTTTTAGTTACCCAACCCATCCCATCATGATCACATAAAAGTTTAGGTGTAAGTTTTAACCCATTTAATAGTGAATGAATCGAGTATGGTAATGTTTATCTCTATTTGGTCAAACAGGTAAATCAACAAACCTAGCTTATAACAGAAAGGGGTCAAATGAGTTGAACAAGTCAAACAGGTCGAAATTCGTCCAACGTGTAATTTTAATGCATAACACCTCCTAATTCATTCTATTATGAATAACTAGATTTTGCTTGAAATGAAATAATCTGCGCAGTCATATTTTGAACAACTAAATATTTAGACAATAACTGTTTCAAGTTAACCCAAACCCACCTGTAACTTTGTTTTCCCCTTTTAACAAACCCACCTGACCCGCACAATTAGCCACCTCTACACACAAGTAACATTGCTAGTCGTTTCAAGGCTCGACCACATACTTTTTAAAGACAACCACGTATATTCCGTTACAAATACTCCAGAAATTTTAGTATCTTTAATAATTGCTTACCAATGCCCAGTACAAAAGAATAGACATGATGCAAAGAGGCTCCACTGTGTAACAGGAGAAGAATAGCAAGCTAACAGATCACTTCTGGAATTCTTATCATTCCGGTCCAGGCTTTTCAGCCTTGATATCAGCCAGCCTACAGAGAACAAGTAACTATATGAAAATGAAACTGTCATGTTTAATGATACATCATAGCGGTGAACCTGATGTGAACTCAAATATTTACGAAGTTCAACACTTTTCTTAGGCCCATGAATATTGCACTATGACTTCATCCATAAATTAGTGCAACTGTTTGACTATGTTTCCATATGCATAAAATACACTCGAACAAAGTAATATTGAGGAATTTTGCCAAGCCAAATGTACGAGTTAATTTTTATGACAATAAAGGATAGGGCATCTTTTATATAGAAAATAAAATATAGTAATAAGACAACATGTTTTTACCTCCAATAACTGATGCCAAAGCAATCCAAGGTCCTTGTTTCCCAGACAAGATCATGAGAGTGGAGCTCCATGAAGATAACATAGCCACTGCCTTCATTGCTATTGTTTCTCCCCACTTTGAGGTTTTGCCTTTCTCAAAAAACTGGAGAACTGCAAGGGACAACAGTTGTGCAATACCTATAATGTATATTACACGAGGAATAAAATTTCCTTTAATGCCATCTAATATGGGTGGTGTCATACTCGATAAGCTACTACTTCCTAAGATATAATGCAATGCAACTAGAATATAGCTAAATATACTTCCTATGATAACAGATTTTAACATTTGGTTACAAGAGCTGCAAACAATGCTTTTATACAGCAGGTAGGCCAATACGATCAAAGGCAGTAACGGCCCTATGTCAGCTACATACATCCAACTATGGAGCTCCAATACTTCATGGGATCCTTGCTTTGATAGCCCAAGTTCAATTACGAATCTGAGGATAGATATCAAGAATACAAGTGTAGCTGCCTGTAAAGAACAAACACTTGCTAAGTCAAAAATGGAAGTGACTAAATAGGTGGATTGGTCGAGTTGGGTAACGGGTCAAAATGGATAAGCTTTTGTATGCATTTTGTCGTGTTCAGTCGATGCACTTTTTTCTGTAATATTAATTATCGTTTTTACTTATGAATTAGAAATTATGCCATATATGATCACATATATCATATTAGTTCAACAATATCAATGATTCAGAAGATTTGAAGCACCAAAAAGGCAAAAATACACTCAGACAACCATAAACTCGTTTGACCAATTGACCAATTTCATTTTAGGCTATTTTTAATATTTATTACAAATAGAACCATAACCAGTTACCCATGAGCCACTACTTACTTCAGATATCATCTTCTTTGTAGTGATTGAATGGCGTAATCCCAGCATGCCAATAGAGGCCAAAAGAAAACTTGTCATTTTTCCTTCTTCCACTGTTGCAGATAGAAAAAGAAGAGCAGAAAATGACTGAACAGTTGGTAAAGAAAGAACACAATAGCTTAAGAAAATTGTTCACAATATTCACTTACATATGTAACTATTTGATAAGAAGCTACATGCGCGCGCAGCTACTATAGTAGAACTAAAGATCAGCCCAAAGGAAACAGCACTAGTACCACTATATATGTGATCTGCCCTCTTGATGAGAAGCAAATGGATGAATACGGATATCACCAAAATTCCAAAACCAAACCCCATCATTCTTAAATTAAATTCTGTGAACTTGGTTCGGGCCAGCTCAGCAACACTTGCCAGGAAATTAGAATATAAATCTATTTGTTTCTTAAGAGAATCAAACGAAGCCCCATCATGAAAAGAATTTGACCAGTTGACAGCCTGAGCATACATCTCTTCTACATGCTTCAAATCGTCAGTGGAGAATCCTATAACTGATGAAGCTGTATAGACGTCTATGTATCTCTTCACCTACATGCGATGCAGAATATCAGAAAGGATAATGTAAACATTAATAAAATATAAAAGGGGTGACTGGTACGTATTCCGCATGGATGAGATAGTTTAGAATACAGCAAAAACAAATCTTGAGTGTCTGAGTATTCTGTGTGTCTGTCTGACCTACTTTTTTAATCCAATAGTCTCTTCCAACTGGGGAGAGGTATATCACATATATTGTAAATATATGTCAGATAGATTTTGAAATATA
Organism: Chrysanthemum lavandulifolium; assembly: GCA_022545495.1. Lineage (NCBI taxonomy): Eukaryota > Viridiplantae > Streptophyta > Magnoliopsida > Asterales > Asteraceae > Chrysanthemum > Chrysanthemum lavandulifolium. The sequence continues at coordinate 221,641,237 of CM040242.1, read as the reverse complement.
ATCATCGGGAATCTGACTAAATCAAGAGAGCAAATTTTCTGAAAGTATATGAAAAAATTGGGCCCTTTGTCTAAATAGTAATTCAATACAAATTAGACAATATTACATTAAAGTAAAGTCCAAATACACAGACTTCCACAGTACATGTCGTATTATAACAAAAATATTTCATAAAGAACTATGAAGAATTTCATGATCTAATCACCAGCATCATTTCAAAACGGTCCAACAAAGATGTGTGGAATGTGTCTTACACATTTTGATGTTACACGGCATGAAATCGGTGCAGTCCTACAGTACCAGAACTTAAATAACACCGTATAGAATTTAGGGTGTGTGTGAGCTTGTTTAAGTTTCATGTAGAAGAGATGTATGCTCAGGCAGTTATAGTATTCTCCACCGACGATCAACAAGTGGTCGTGGTTTAAGTTTCACATGGGACAAACGTGTAGAATTTATGTGATTTGAGAAGATCATGTTGTATATCAGTGCATATATTATAGTCAACGGAAATGAGGAAATCCGTGTAGTATATAAACTACGTTACTTTATTGAGCAACATTTTCAACAGAATGGCAAGCTGTCACACAGTTAACTAAAGCTTAACACAGGTTCAAAGTTGTAATATGTGATATGTTCATTTAACCCAAAAGCAAAATGACTAACATAAAGGTGCTGTTACGCTAGTATATGAACTATTTGAGGTTGTTAACACTTAGCACCCACAAATCCACAATCATGCGTAATCACCAATAATATGACGCATTTTAGAAGGACGAAGTTACCTGCCAAGAATTGACACAAAGTACTTTGGCATAATTTTGCATCCATTCCAGTGTTAGTTGATTGTGGCTATTGCTCATATCATTACCTTCAAGATTCCATGTACCAGCAACTAAAGCATAGAGCATTGGATTAACACGACCTATGCTGTTAAGCAAAGTAACAGTGTGTTATTTATTGCCAAAAAATAAAAAAAAAAAAAAAAGGGAAACCAGAACATGTTATATTGGATCATGAAGCTCAATTCAAACTTGCCAAAGTAAAATCAAGTACATATCAAATTCATATGTTAGTATTTATTTTGGGAGTCCAATACGCAGACGAGAAGATGTGAAGTACATTTCACTCAAAGTTTAAGACTAAAGGATTTGTGGTTTATTCCAAAAATATGAAGATTATAGAATCAAAAGGAGGTCTATCCAGTACATTATGGAAATTATCCACTTTTTGGGCAGTAGGCTTTAGCCAAGAAACTGATGGCTAAAAAATTAAAGAATGTTTATCATTAAAATAATAGAAGCTTATTCCACACCTTCCATAAGGCAAAGGAATTCCAAGTAACGCTGACACCGTTGCTGCAAAATCAAGCTGCAGGCACACTTAAGTGAGATTGTTCTACCACTAAAAGTGAAAACCAATAGATATCCAAACATATGATGTGCACTTAGAATGGATCATCGAACCTGTTCAATAGAGCTCGTGCACACCTTTCTTCCATCCTGTAAATGCAATCGAAAATGAATAACAAAACTAATGGTAGTAGTAGAAGTAGCAGCCACAGTCACAATAGTAGTAGTAACACAGGCAAAAGAACAATTATCATACAACATGATATATTACATGTATATTCTGAATTTGCATAATTATGTGCCCACTTACCAGATCTAGGGTACAAGACGAGATGTCAAATTCTGATGGAACATGGAGTGAAGGCTTTTTCAAACTCAATGCAAAGATTGATGTTTCAACCTGCATATATGCCACTTTATTTAGCATACACTAGATTTTAGAGGAGAATGGGCTTAGGATCGTAAAGAATACATACCTCTTCAGGGGTTCCACCACCATGATCACCATTCACTGTTTGTCCATGATCACCCATTACAAGAAGCAAAGTATTTTCATGTAGGCCACCCTTACCAGATTGGCTCAGCAGCACTTCAACAACTTTCTGTAGTGGGATGTTGGCACCAATGCCATCACCATTGTGAGACAATAAGTAGAATGAATACAAAGTTAACTAGGTATGATATTGCAGTATTTCAGCTGCAAAGAATGATAGTAGCAGATGATCATTTTGGCTCCCTGAGCTAATGAAGCTGTATAGACATACCTCTAGTTGCTCATTGTACTGCTGCAGTTTATCAATCATCTGAACCGAATCAACACCAAATATATGACCAGCATGATCCTGTGTGAACCAAAATAAATCAGCACCAAGCATATTGTCATATCACACATAGGCCATAGAAACAAAGGCGAGAGAATAAAAGGATAAAAATCAAGCCATCAATGAACTTTAAATTTTTGCTTGTCTGTGAGGTTTGATGTAAAAAAGAAATTACTAACAAGTAGCTCAGCATTCAGCCAACAAAATATAATGATGACTTAGGTCATCAAAAGCCAAAGAATGGGTTGCGAAAAAAGATTCCAACTTAGTTCATCCGAACACTTGCTGAACAATAGAAGAGATACATGACAGCACCTCCATAGCTGACTCACTAAACTAGATGTGAAGAAGTAACCCCAAGATTTGACTCTTATAATGGAAAAAATTCCCTACAGATCTGATAGGACATTTGTTATAATTCTTCCCATAAAGGCGAGTGAAGTATACTTTTCTTCTAATTATTTCATTCTAACTTCTGATTCCAACATCATAATGTATAAAGGAACTGGAAAAATGTGAAAATTATTATACAACTTCCATGGTAAGGCGACGCCTGCAAACAAGTATCAATGTTCCATGGTAAGGTTAGGACTAGTATCAATGATAACAATCTACCTAAAAGAGCACAAACAGGATTGTGCTAATTGCTAATGCTTCCCCGCTATCTAGATTTATAGTCAGCAGCACTTGCTTGACATAATCGACTCTCCCATAACAATGATAGGTTTAAAATCTTAATACTAGATTGTTACTACGCAACTATTTCTCTAAAGTACATCATATTTCCATTTGATGGATAAGTTTACAAAATTACTCAACGAATCACCTGCAAAAAGCAAGTTTCTACTTCGTGTTGTCCAATATTAAAAAGGAAGTAGGCCTGGATGCCACCAGTTGACCCTTTGATAGACCCAGCAAGTATTTAAATTATGTGTGAATGCAAAAATATGTAGTCTATCTATAGATGATGCTACATGGTACAATTTAGCACATACTAAAACATCATCAAACCTTATTTCCCAACTGAGACACATACCACACCAAGAAAATGCGCTATAAGAACATCCCAGTCGTCATCATACAAGGTTGGAATTAGGTGACTGATGCAACCATTATCTACCTGGCAGAGAATTCATGTTATAAGAACCTCATGAGCAACAATATATATCGAATGCAAGAACAGATTAAAAACATTTATTTAGACTACCGTATCCAAATCTTTGACATTGAAAGACGGGTAGGGATATGATTTATTGAAGTGATGAGGAAACAACTGTGTCCATGTATCATCTCCCATCATGACTGTTCGTTTTCCATTTTGAACAAGCTGTAAAGAGTATATACGAATGAATAGGGCAATAGGCAATAAGAATTTTATAGATAACAGACTTGAAGCACTATAAAGATCAAAAACAAGATACTGAGAGAAATAATAATAAAACAGCATCCATGACATAAATCCAAATTCATGATTGTATTAAACCTGGTGTATTAGGTTGTCTTCGACAATTGCTGGGGCGCCAAAGCTATTCCCTATATCAACAAAAGTCGGCAATCCACCTGTTGTCAACCCCTGCATAATGGTATAATTCCAAAACCAGGTTGAATTAGCAATTAGCATGTGGATCAATATAACCTAGATGACATTTTAAATTCTCAAATGATGGAAACTAAAAAAACATAACAGTCAACCTCTTTAGAAAAGAGTGGAAAATAAAGAGCAGAAATGGAAAAGGATCTTAGTTTTGTAAATATGAGAGAGCGGCAACCAAGAAAATTACCAATCAGCACTGTCTAACTTACCACTTGATAATAACACTTAAAAGATCTCACGGAATGTAGCTACAGTTATTAATTATTTCTAATATGAGCTTCTATTAATATTATATTTTACTAATTTACAACACATATAATTACTTCTTATGATCTACAACATCTGTATAGAACTATAGATAATAACAAAATGATACAAGATACATGTTATCTATGTCAGGTGGACAGACTTGCACACAACATTTATCACTTGGAGAAAACTAAAACATCCAAAAATATTGAAAGGTTACGGACTGATCATAATCTACATTTTGCTCCATTACATTCAGCCACTCCTCACAATGTATAAGTATAGTCGTATAGAGTATGAAACTATGAATTATTGTCAACTATGCAAACCTTTAGACGCTGCAAGCTTGTTGTAGGTGGATCTGCAATAGCTTTGAAAATCCTAGCAGATGATTCTGATTCAGATGCAAGTTTGTGTAGTACTTTCAGTTTGTCCATCCATGGTTTTTTCTCTGCCACATTCACACAAAACCAATGCTATAATTCATTACAATGGTATAAAATATTCATGTACCATTGCAGCAGTTTATATGGTTGGAGTAATGTTTACTTAAAGTTGCCTAATGCCTCATTCACGTTTACGAAACTTTGACATAATCTCACTGGTTCATAGAAACCCCAACTTCGTTTAAGGGAAAGGTTTATTAAATAATTCAAATGTTCATCCTGTCCAACCCATGTCAATCCGTCCCATGATTGTGGTATTAGGAGGTGACTTTTACCATTAACATGTGAGAGTACTATTGTTACAAATTTCAGATCAGACAGTTTGCTGTTGATATATACATTAAGATTGAAACATGTTGATTAGCCGATTTGGAACATAACCAGATGAAAATAAGAGCCAATTGGTTATTGGTGCCAAGGTTTAGTGGATTGTGTGAATGTTGGTGAGGTGCAACCAAGTAGAATTGGTCACTGTTTTGCCAACTTCTTTCATGGAGGTCCCCATGATAAGCTACTGCGTTTTCTAGAAGCTATGACATTGATTCAAGATGATGATAAGCCTGATATTTTCATCACGGGGGGTACAACCCAAATTGGCTCGAGATAAAACTAAATGAACTATTGGATCATCAAAAACTGCTTCGGATCTGCATGAACTGGTTGCAAGGGTCTTTAGGGCCAAGGTATCTTGAAAATATGCAATTTAAGAACATATTCTCAGGGAGGTAGCTCCTCATGTGTATGTTGTTAAGTTCTAGAAGTGTGGGTTGCCGCATGCACATTTTTAGCTTATCATGAAATCAAGACATAAGATTATCAATCCGGACCTTTATGACAGTACCGAAATTCCGAATCCAACAAAGTATCCTAAATAGTACAAGTTAGTTGTAAAACACATGATGCATGATCCATGTGGATGCATTAAACTAGAATAGATAGCCCGTGTATGCAGAATGATTCATAGGTTGATCATTTCAGATATCCTAAAGAGTTCATCGACACGACGGCTCAAACCAAAGACTCATACCCGTTGTATCTTAGGAGAGAATGGAATATCGTATGAAAATTTGAAAACAACAGCTGATAATAAATGCTTCCATAATCCAAATTTGTTAGATTTTTAACTTTCACATGAATGTTGAGGTTTGTCCGAGCGTATTGCCAGTGAAATACGTGTTTAAATATATCTACAAGGGGTCACGACAAACAAGTGATCCAAGTTGGTCTGAAGAAGAACCAGTTGTTGCCAATGAGGTGAAGAGATTTCAAGATGCACATTATTTTCTGTGTCTGAGCCAATGTGGCGGATCTAATATCCACCCGTTTGTAATGTCTTTGCAAATTTATCTTCCACATAATCATGTTAGGTTCGACGAGCATGACGATTTGACAAATGTTATTCGAAGGGAAAGAGATAAGAGATCAATGTTGACAGCAGTGGACCCTAATCCAAGACTGCTTTTGTACAGATACTCTCAATACTCAGTGTATGGAACGCAAGTTCACGTAGTTGGACTCCTCGAAAGGCGATTGATTTCGGCAAACCTGGCCTGAAGATGAGCGTTTTTATATCCGCATGCTTTTGTCACATGTTTGTAGCCTTACATGGTTTGAGGATCTATATCACTATCAATGGTATGGATACACTTGAGAGAGGTTTGATTGAGAATGACAATTGTTTGTCACCGAGGCATTATTATTTCAATCTGCGTTTGTACTTTGAGGTTTATTTGCGACTATACGTATCTATTACGAGCCGGGTGATGTTTGAAAGTTGTGGGATGACCATGATAATTAATAAATTTAATGTCTGAAGATTATAGTCGCAAATATGATAGCCACATTATGGGTATCACTAACATCAATGTATCTCTTCAAAGAATGGGAGTATAACACTTGACAATTTTGATATTTCCAAAAATAAGCCAATCGCTTCTCATCAAATGTTTTCCCGTGGAGCCCAACGACGTGAACCCGCATTTCATACAAAGTACCTTGGGAAAACTTTGTACAAAAGACGCCTTGTATTTGGGGTCCACTCTGTCAAACTCAAAAAATGTTTTCAACATTAATCTCTTACCTCGTTCCCTTGAAATATCATTTGTCAATTTGGCATCCTAGTCCAACCAAACATGATGATCATTTATTAGATGATGACGTATAGCACGTACAGCACGCCTATTGGGCCTAGACCGTGCTATACACACTTTGGGCGGTAAAACAACCACAAGTATTTGATCAGGACACAAAGACGCACGCAGATGAGAGATTGGCTACGGTCCGGACACAAAGACGCGCAGAACACCCAGCGGATCAGGCTCATGGCCGCGGAAGGTGATATGTGTCCGCAACCACGATTACTGCGGAACCTTGCCTGACAAGGATCCCACTCCGGCCACTAACAATTATAAGCGAAATACTAGGAAACCCTAGCATTGGACTCGCCTATAAAAGGAACTCTCTAATACTCTTACAAGGGATGACTTTCTCACACACATCAATGCACATACTTCAATATTCTCTCAAAAATATGATTATTTACTCTCACGCCGGAGCTTAATTGTGGGGTCGTCCCCACGGTAAGGCTAACGGTTTGCTTTCATTTGTGCAGGGAATCATTTCATTACTTGGCTTAGTACAGATCCAATCCAATAAGAGCTTGTTGGCCCGTCCCACTAAACCATCTCAATCCACATCCAAACCCGTCACACTTTTTGTACTAACAGAAGATGAATTTGCAAAGCCATTTCAGGTGAATATTCGAGAGTGGAAAACCAAAAAACCACCGCCTCGGGTAAAAAATCATAAAGGGCATCTTGAAATCTCTACACCTCGTTGATAACAACTAGTTCTTCTTCAGAACAAGATCACCAGTTTGTCGTGACCCTTGGCGATATACTCGAATGTGTATTTCACCGCCACTATGCTCAAATAAACCTCTAACATTCATGAGACACCTAAACATCATCATCAATGTTAAATCATACGAGACAACACATTTATTATCAAGTGTCACATTTCTTACCATAGCCGATACTCCATTATATCCTACGATGCAACGGGCATGAGTCGTTGTTTTGAGCCATTGTGTTGATAAACTCTTTAGGAAATTTGAAACAACACACTTTTGGATCACCCTACATAGATGGGCTATTAGGTTTAATGCATCCACATAGACCATACATTAGGTGTTTTACTTCTAACTTGTATAATTTATGATGCATTGTTAGATTTGGAATATTTCATGATAAGCACGAAATGTACATTAAGCTACCTACGTTTCTAGAGGTCAACAACATACACATGAGCAACTACCGTCATCATTTTAATCTTCTAACTTGGCCCTAAAAACCCGTGGCCGGTTGGAAGCAGATTGACCATCAATAGTTATATTACATCATCGTATGGAATATATCCCTTACCATCATCTTATGGAATACCATCTATAAACGCTTACATATCACGCGGACATCTTGAAAAGTGTCAAAGCAAATTCTACTCGATTGCACTTCACTAGCATTCATACAATCTACTAAACCTTAGTACATATTGGCTCTTATCTTCGTTTGGTTAGGTTCCAGATAGGTCGATCAACGTGTATCAATCTTAGTATATGTATTGACATCAAACTGTTGCAACAATCTACCACCTAAGAGAAGTGCATTACATGTCTTTCTGAATATGTAACTATGGTATTCGTGCATCGTAATAGTTGAAGTCACCTCCTAATACCATAATGGTTAAAACTTGTAACTATAGTTCAGGGGGATTGAAATATACACCAATTTGACATGTTTGAGATTAAGCATCAACGCACATGCATATTAACCCATTCACAAGTAAATTGGTTGAAATTTCCACCTTTAACTTGGCTTATAGATGATCATAACCTCTTACACAGAGATCGCAATAGCTACTTTAAGCAATTTGGAGTGTTTTGATTAATCAAAACTGCTTATGGTTGTCATACACTTCAATTTTGAAGCAAAATAAGTGCTTAATTGAAATAAAACTAGAATAACCATCATATATAACCTAGAAACCTTTAAATATACACAAATGAGTTGTCTTGTTATTTCCTTATCTACTAATTGCATTTGTCTACGGAATAAGCAAACTGAAACGCTATTTCCTGAAATGTGTATTTCTAAGCCGCTTCGCATAATCAGGAAAAAAAAAAAGCAATCCCAAACACCCTCTTAGAGACATTTTCCCTTTATTAAACCCTAAATTAACCCCAAATTTCATAATTGTGAGCTAACTGAAACTATTAGGTACTAAGGGGGTGTGTGTTTAAGCTTATATAGCAGCCTTACAGCTTATTTGGTGTTCGCCTTATGTCTCATAAGCTCACTTTTTGTGGCTTATTTAAAAACTTTTCAGCTTATATAAGCATATTACGACATGCTAAGCTTATATAACGCCATATTTTAAAACCATAAGCCCGCTATCTGTAAAATGAAACTAACAGATCAAATTGAGTAACTGACCTTGAAAGAAAGTACTCGGAGCAACAAAATCAAACCTAACAACACAAAACCATTTCTCATAAGCATACACACAGTAATCGTCCATAACATAGATAAAATAAAAATTGTACTACCTAAGAGCATCGAGAACGATTATAACGACACGGTCAACAGCAGGTTTGGTCCAGCAAGTGACATTTAGATCACCACAAGGAGATTGAGATACATCGGAACAATGACTGAAGTGCGGAAGCTCAGTTCGTGTGAGGAGGAAGCCACTGGTGAATAGTAGTATGGCGATACAATGGAGCAGCAACAGGAAGAAGAAAACCGCGAACGCCGATCTCCGGTCGCCGGAAAGCGTGCTCCGCCACCGTTCAGTCAATGTCATTCCGCCGTAAAAAAATCAAATTCTGAAACGAGAAGAAAAAACTACTAACTTGTGAGAAATATTTCAATAAAATCCAGTTATGAATGTTTTGGATATGATGGTAAAAATATATAAAAAATTAACTGTAGCTGGAATTAGACAATGAGATCTGTAAAAAAAAAGTCAAAAGGTTTGTACAAGATGGCGATGACGAAGTAAATTATCTTTCATTCCATTAGACAAGTACCAATGTTAGGGTGTAATCGGTAGGGCAATAACCAATGAAGAATTGAGATTGACTGAAAAATATTCGACTCGACTCGATTTTAAATGAGTCGAGTTCGAGCTCAGCTACTCGTATAAGATGTCGAGTCGAGTTCGAGTTTTGAGTTCTTTCGGTTCAGTAAAATTCTCATGACTTTACGATCTTTTGTTAAATTACATATATATCCTTTGTTTACACATATATTACTTTTCATTATCCTTCATATAAAGAGAAAAAGTTAAAAAACCCTAACACCTTTTACACTGGACCACATGTTGGTGCCGTCATTTTTTTTTTCATCTTCTACAATTTGAACCACAAAAGTCACAAACCTCTAAATCCACCAATCAAAGCTTATTAATTCGATATCCCAAGTAACCATTGTTCTTATTTTACTTTCATATAAGTTCTTATATACTGATATTAGATATATATAATTTGATTAACTTATTCATTGATTAACCACCAATCAAAGCTCATATACATTCTAAAGCCTTGAATCCAATTATTTGATTAACTTATTCACTGATATTAAATATATATAATTTGATAATTAAGATTTCATGGTAATGGTCATATTGTATTGTCTATTTACATTAGGATTTTAGTTTTATTTTCTTACTATCAATATTGTAAAGACTATAAGAATTATTGAGCTTGATTTGCATTCAATGTTTACTTGAAGATTTCAAGGTTTACTTACTTTTTAAAGTGGTACTATTATGAGAAGCCTTGAATTAGTTATACATTTCTATGGGTTGTTGTAAGTAATATACTAATATTACAGGTTGCGTTTTTTTATTAGATATGGAATCATCTCCAAATGATGGGTCATCATCTCAAGGTTTGGGGCAAAATAGTTCTGGTAGTCAATTCGTCGCAACTGGAACATCAAAAGACAACCCGAGTTTAGAAGATAATGAAGCAAATCACCCAACTAATAATAGTGGAAATATTGAAGAGGAGGAGGATGAAAGTTCTCATTTCGGACCTAAGAGAAGGAAATATACTTCTAAAGTTTGGTTAGAGTTTAAGAGGATTAAACTACCTGATGGGAGGGAAAAAGCAGAGTGTCATCATTGTAAGAGCAAACTTTCTGTACTTGCAAGCGGAAGTACTACTCACTTTGGAAGGCACTTAAAAGGATGCACCAAACGAGCTATATATCAAAAGCAACAACAGAGGATTACTTTACAAGTAGTTGATCCAGATAGCATGTCTCAAGTTGTGACTCCTGCTCTTGTAGATGGAAGATTTGATATGATGAAAATGAGGGAATCCATGGCACATTGGATTCTCATGCACGAACACCCTTTTAGCATTGTCGAAGAGGAGGGATTTAATATGATGCAACAACGTGGAATGCTTCAGTGGGAGCATACCTCGCGAGCCTCCATCAAGAATGATTGTGTGCAAGTATATGAAATAGAGAAAAAGAAGTTAAAGAATTACTTGAAAGGTGTTAATAAGATTAGCGTAACTACTGATATGTGGAAGTCAACTAATCAAAAAATATAGTACATGCTTCTCACAGGGCATTTCGTTGACTCTAATTGGAGATTACAAAAACGTGTTATGAGCTTTATTCATTTACCCCCACCTCATCGTGGTACTGACATTGCTGATAATCTTTACAAGTGTTTCAAAGATTGGAATATTGAGAACAAAGTGTTCACTATTTTCGTTGACAATGCTTCCAACAATGATGCAGCAATAAAGAACTTGAAAGAAACATTTTCAAGGTTTAAGAATCTGCCATGTGGAGCTAAGTTATGTCATGTGCGATGTTGTGCACACATCTTGAATCTTATGGTGCAAGATGGTCTTTCAAAAATCGAGAAAATTATTGAAAACGTACATGATAGTGTCAAATTTATTAATCAAAATGAAGATATATTGATGTTGTTTGGAGAGATTGTGCAACAACTACAATTGCCACATAGAAAGCTTGTACTTGAATGCAAGATTAGGTGGAATTGTACCTATCACATATTGTCAACCGCATTAAAGTTCAGAGAGGTGTTTCCAAGATTCCAAGAACGGGAGCCACGCTACCTTTCTTGTCTAAGCAATGAATATTAGATCAAAGTGGAAAAAATTTGTCCCATATTAGAAGTTTTTAATTCAGCCACCAATATCATATCAGGTAGTGAGTATCCAACATCAAACTTATTTCTTAATGAAGTTCATCGAATTAAAGTATTGTTAGATAAATTGTTTTTTGACCCTAGTCAAGATAAGTTTGTCCATGATATGGTTGAGTCGAAGAAGGAAAAAATTGATAAATACTGGAAGGAGTGTAACCTTCTGATGTCTGTTGTTGCGGTTTTAGATCCTAGGTGTAATATGAGAGTAGCTAACTTTACTTTTCCTATAATGTATTCTGGAGACGTACTTCAAGCTAATATAAAAAAGTAGAGGATGCCTTAGGCGAGCTATATGGAGAATATGTAAATGAATATTACTCTAGTGGCAAACAAAGTGGTGAAACAAGTGTTGGTTTGACAAGCAACAATGTGACAGTCCAAGCTTCATCTTCCAGTTGGTCAGAATTTAATGAGTATGTGAAGAAAAATGAAAGTTTGCAGCCACAAAAATCTGAATTAGATAACTATCTTGAAGAGGGTGTATATATCTGTGATGATAATACGAAAGCTTTTGATGTTTTAGCTTGGTGGCGTGCAAATTCTTTAAGGTGTCGTATTTTGTCTCGTATGGCTCGAGATATACTTGCTATTCCTATCACGACAGTTGCATCAGAAGCTACTTTTAGCTCGGGGAGTAGAGTGATTGATACTTATAGAGCATCTTTAGCTCCCGAAACAGTTGAAGTCTTACTTTGTGGAGGAGATTGGTGTCGTAGTCTTCATGGACTGAAAAGAAAGAACAAAGTACGATTTCTTCATCTTTTACTATTGTTAGTATCTTTACTGATTTTTAGTATGCTAATGTTTTCTATATATGATACATTTCAGAAAGAGAAGAAGCCAATTGGTGTCATCCTTCCCATTACTTGAACAAGAAAATTCGATCTAGAGCCCCCAACTCATAATCATTTTGTTGGCTCGAATGCATGACGACCAGTTTATATTTCTAGTTTTTATATGACAGTCTTGGTAATCCATCTCATTATTTTTTGTTGGAATTGGAATGGAAACTGAAAACTATAATTTGTAAATTGTTACCTTTTGATCTACTTTGGTGTTAATCATGTTGTGGGTGGCTTATTTTTAGTTTTTATATGGTAGTCTTGGTAATCGATCACGTTGTTTTTTGTTGGAATTGGGAACTAGAAATTGTAAAGTATTACCTTTTGATATACTTTGGTGCTAATCATATTGTGGGTGGATTTTTTTAAGTGCTTTTTTCATAAACTTGATTTTTTTTCTAATATATACGAGCCGATCCGAGTCGAGTTTCGAGCTCGAGTTTCAGTAATCGTGCCGAGCTCGAGTTTGAATATTGAGGCTCGGTCGAGCTCGAGTCGAGTTTCGAGCTCGAGTATTATAGGTCGAGCCGAGCTCGAGCTTGTCAATACTCGACTCGACTCGGCTCGATTACACCCCTACCCACGCATAGCGGCGGCGGTGTTTAGTTTTGACAAAATTTTAGCGGCGATTAAGTTTGTTTCATTAATCAGTATTTTAAGTGTTTTGTATTTGAGATTGTCTTTTTTGATAGCATTTTTGTAAGTTGCATTAATTAATTAATATTAAAATAATAATAACGCTATTTTTTGTTGGAAGGAGCAATTAACACCATCTTTTGGTGTCCCTAGAGAGCTGTAGTACATAAATAGTTAGTGCACAAAAACAAAAAAATGCGAATACAAACATTCATCTTTCGTCTTTATGTCTCAACCTTTCACTTTTATATCGTATAATTTCAGAGATTAGCATTCATGTAAATATGGTGAAAGGTTTATGGATATTTTTAATATACGTATGACCAAATTCGAACTCGAGACTTCGGGATTGCACACATTACATATGAGAATTTATGTTTAGAATAATTAATATATAAATGTTATTATTAATTATTTAGTTACGAAATAAACACTTAACGAATGTTAATATTTAACGAGTTTGTACTAACGGTCGTTAAATGTAACATTAAAGGACTAAAGATGGAAATAGTGGAAGAGAAGGATCTAGAACCTCTTTGGGTTCTTGTGGCTGGACGTGGGTCTCCAAAAGCCCAAGGGAGGCTTAACTTGGTCACCAAGTTTAGATGTGTATAAATACAAACACCTTGTATTCATTAAATCTAATCTTGAATCACCAAAGAACCCTAACTTCTTCCCCTCTCCTCTTCTCTTGTGTTTGGCCGATCGACTCCATCCCTAAACCCATAGGGATCGATTTTCCAACATCAAGAAACAAGTGTTTGGTTTATTTGTGATTCAAGAACCTAGCTTTTCACATCAATTCGATATTAGTACTTGTGTACAAGAACGAAGAACAAATACAATTGTGTTTGTGGGTAATCTTGGTATTTGACTAAAGGGGGTCAAAAATTATAAACTCTAATTTTAGGGTTTAGGGTTTGTTCCTTGTTCTTGATATCGTGTGTTCTTGATTTGCTAAAAGGTACGCATGTTCTTTTAATTCGGTTAATTAATTTACAAATATTATTCCTATTACTTCTGTTGCATGCTTTGATGATTTTTACATGTTTACTATGATTGTTATGATTAGTAAAACCCAACAGTGGCATCACGAGTCGTTAATATGTTGTAATTAATTACCGAAACACATAAAAATTGAATCTTTGCGATTATTACATGCTTTTAATGGTTTCTAGGGTTTTGAAAATTTGGAACCCTAATTTTTTATGTATGGGTCGATTACCCATTTATTTTTTAATTAGGTTTTATTTTTTGTAAAACTTGTAGAAACCCTAGGATTGCATGCATATTTTATGTGGTTTTCATGAATAAATGTTATGTGTCATGATTATATGCGTATCTTGGGATTATAATTGTTATGAGGAATCAATGATGGAACATGCATGTTTTGCCATGGATTATTGTTTATTGATTGTTTTGATTAATTCTTAAGTAAAATTAACATGTTAATTAGTTTGATAAATATAAAATTGGGGAAGACCTCAATATATCTAATAATAATTCGTTATGTGCAATATGGTATATCATTAACTATGGCTTACGCAATCGACTTGTCGATGTATGTGGCTCACTTGCATTGGTAGGTGAAAGCCCTAGTTAATATATGCATGGTTTTTACACCTAGAATTGTTTATTTGGTTTTATCGAACAAATTATGCATGTGGCTAATTGTTTTTACATATGTTAATTGTTAAGTTATATGTATATTATTTGAGTTCATTATTATTTTTATTAATTGCTTTTTGTTTATATTAGTATGACACGTTTGTAAGCAAAAAGGGTTATTTGATAATAGAAAATTAAATTGATTAAATAATGGTGAAATTTGATTTGTTTTTTAAGTATTAAATCTTGAACTTTTGATCGACTGATGCGACTGTACTAAATGGTTAGAACGGCTCACCCATTATAACAAACTATAAGAGTGGTTTAAGGAGGGTTCGACATTAAATTGCAACTCGAAAGAAGAAGGGTTATTCATAATATGTTTCGCGCTGACCAGCTTCTCTGCAACTTTGTGCGTTGTATTTGGAGCTACCAAGTATAACTATTCTATGTACAAAGCATCTTAGTGCAAAGTTGTCAGTTTCTCAACGCATTGATTAAAACTTTGTAGAATTTAATCTTAGTAATTTAAAAACTATGAGTAAGGTTTTGAAAAAAATTATGTTATGAAGATGTATGCATGCTTCTTCATACATAAGTTTTGATTACACATCAAAAATTTGTACCCTTTAAATTTAAGTTTATGTCATCTAATGATATGAAACACTTGAAGTTGTAGTTTATGTTATGTCAGTGAGACCTTTGCTAGATTGCAATAACAAGGTGAATCTTCATGTTGTGTGAGAGCTCAGCTGAAATAATTTGCAGTTTCTAAATTAGACAACTTAATTATATTAGTTAGTGAGACCTATAAATTAAGGCATAAGATGGGATAAAACATGCTTACGTTTGCATAATTGTTTGGCAAAATTGTAAATCCCATATCTTCTAGAAATTGAAAACTTGTTTGTCAACTATTGTTCTTCGACAATTACCTATTTAATACTTTCATCACTAGCAGATCAACTGATGTGGTGAAACTATGACAATGAGGGTCTTAGATTCAAGAAAAATTCTATGGTTAATATGAATATTGATCTAAGGGTATTTTATTTTCTTAAAAGGTTGATTTATCGAAAGTACTAACTTTTGAACTTTTATTTTTTGTAGAAATGGCTCAACCTGAAACTAATGCACTAACCTCGTCATTCAAATCTATGTTTGATCGCGAAAATTGACTGGCAGCGCTAATTTCAATGATGGGTATAGGCAACTCAGAATTGTCTTGCGTGTTGCCAAAAGACTAGATTATTTGACTACGCCTTGTCCTCCTAAACCTGCAGCCGATGCTACTGCTGCAGCACGGGCTGCATGGCAAACCGAGTATGACAAACATAATGAGGTTGCCTGCATTATGCTTGAAAGTATGTCTCCAAACTTGAAAAAACATTTTGAAAATTACTTCCCACATAACATGCTCGCCGAACTTATTCGGTTGTTTGAAAAGCCTGCAGCTGTAGAGTTATATGATTTGATAGATTCTCTACATAGTTGCAAGCAGGGGAATGGAAACATGTGGGTACTTATTGTCTGGAAATGATGTGTTACATGGACCAGCTAGGGAGGCTCAACTACGTCTACCCTAATGACATACAAATTGGCCTTATCAACTGACCCCTTGATAAGGAATTTGATGGTTTCGTGCGCAATTACAATATGCATTGCACGGTGCAATGCTCATTGACTGTGAAAAAGGTTTGCCCTAGAAGGCTCCTACACCTCAGGTACTTGCTATTCAGAAGGGTAGGATTACTAAGCCTAATAAGCCGCAAGCGAACAAGAAATGGAAAGGTTGATAAGGGAAAACAAGTTATGGCTTATCAACCAGAACCCAAGAAGTACCCCCTAAAAAGAAATAGAATCCTAAAAGGGATCAGGGCTTGTCATCACTGTACGGAGGTAGGACACTGGAAGAGGAACTGTTCACTCTACCTCGATGAGTTGCGTATAAAGAGGTATAAAACTGTTGGCAATGTTGCTAGCACTTCAGGTACTCTTTTGATGATAGAATTATTTGCATTTCCTCATAAAAATAAATTCCTGGGTATATGATACTAGATGTGGTATTCACATTTGTAATACACTGCAAGGACTTAGAGGTGCAAGGAAACTCGCCTATGGACAACAATACCTGCACGTAGGTAATGGAGCACATGTAGTCGTTGAAGCTATAGGCACGTTTGATTTAGTTTTACCTTCGGGTTTAGTACTGTCTTTAAACTATTGTCATTAGGCACCTTCTATAATTAGGGGTGTCGTTTGTGTTTCCTTGTTGAAAGATATTGGTTTTATTCATACATTTACTGATTATGGAATTTCGGTTTCTTTAAATGATGTTTTTTACTTTAATGTTATTCCAGTAAATGGTGTGTTTGAGATTGATTTTCATGATAATGTGATTGATAAAAATAATTTTGTTTTTAGCATCAATAATAAAATAATCAAAAGTGATTTGGATTCTTCATATCTTTGGCATTGTAGACTTGCTCACATAGGCAAGAAACGCATGCAAAAGCTGCAACGTGATGGGCTTTTGCAAGATATCAATGATGAATCATTTGATTAATGCAAATCTTGCATATCTGGGAAGATGACCAAGAAACCTTTTGCAAATCGTTTAGAAAGGGCTTATGATATTCTTGGTGTGATACATACTGACGTATGTGGACCACTAAGACATGTGTCAAGGAAGGGTGCTAGCTACTTCTTAACCTTTACAGATGATTTCAGTCGTTATGGTTATGTTTACTTGCTTAAACATAAACATGAAGTCTTTGAAACATTTAAGGTTTTCAAGAATGAAGTAGAATTGCAACTAGGAAAGAAGATTAAAGCTCTTCGATTCGATAGAGGTGGTGAATATTTAAGCCAAGAGTTTAAAGATTATCTTGTGAGTGTGAGATTGTCCATCAGCTTACTTCTCCATATACTCCACAGCAAAATGGTGTATCTGAGAGAAGAAATCATACATTGTTGGACATGATGCGATCGATGTTTAATCTTACAACTCTTCCCTTATCCCTTTGGGATTATGCTTTAGAAACTGTTGTTCGCATTTTGAATATGGTTCCAACTAAGAAGGTTGATAAGACTCCATATGAACTATGGTATGGAAAAGCTCCCAACTTGTCTTACTTAAAGGTCTGGGGTTGTGAGGCGTTTGTTAAATGTGGCTCAGCTGATAAGCTACAACAAAGATATGTTAAGTGTATCTTCGTAGGATACCCAAAGGAAACTATAGGTTACTACTTTTACTCTCCACCTGAAATCAAAGTAATTGTTGCTAGGTATGGAGACTTCCTTGAAAGGGGTCTCATATCTCATGAATTCAGTGGGAGAGTTTATGATCTCAAAGATGATCAAGAAGATACATCACCTTCTGAAAACACTAGCCAACCTCAAGTAGAACCTGAAAGTCTGAGTGTTCCACCTGAAGTTGAAGTGGTTCCCATTCATAGATCTGTAAGGACTACGCGTGCACTTGAACGTCTATGTATTAACGTAGAAGTTGAGGAATGTATGTTAGGGGATCTTGGTGAACCTGCTAACTATAAGGCTGCTATGATGAGTCCTAAAAAGGACAAATGGCAAGTCGCAATGAATGGGAAATGCAATCCATGAGAGATAAAGAAGTCTGGATAGAGGTGGACTTACCTCCAAATGCTAAGGTAGTGGGAAGTAAGTGGCTCTATAAGATAAAGACTGACATGGATGGCAATATACACACCTATAAAGCTTGTCTTGTAGCCCAAGGGTTTACTCAAACTTTTGGGGTAGACTACGAGGAGACCTTTTCTCCTGTAGCAGACATTAGAGCTATTAGGATTCTTATAGCCATAGCTGCATACTATGACTATGAGATATGGCAATGGATTTCAAAACTGCCTTCTTAAATGGTCACCTAGATGAGGACATCTATATGGCGCAGCCTGAAGGGTTTGTGAATCCGAAATTTCCAAAGCGTGTATGCAAACTTCAAAGATCCATTTATGGATTGAAGCAAGCATCAAGGCAATGAAACAAGAAGTTTGACGAAGAAATCAAGAAATTTGGTTTCACTCAAAATCTTGATGAGCCATGTGTATATCACAAAGCTAGTGGGAGTAATGTTATTTTCCTTATCTTATATGTCGATGACATATTGGTCATGGGAAAAGACATTCCAAGTTTACAAGATGTAAAGACTTATTTTGGAAAGTGCTTTTCTATGAAAGATTTAGGGGAAGCAACATATATTATGGGAATCAAGATCTACAGAGATAGATCAAGGCGGTTGATTGGATTAAGTCAAAGTACTTACATCGATAAAATATTGAAGAGATTCAATATGCAAAATTCCAATAAGGGATATTTGCTTATGCAAGTTGAACATGGCTTAAGTAGTGAACTATGCGTGTCAACACCTGCTGAGGTGGTACACATGAAGAAAGTTCCTTATGCTTCAGCTGTAGGATCTATCATGTATGCGGTAAGATGTACAAGGCCTGATGTGGCGTTTGCACAAAATATCACCGGTCGATATCAACAGAATCCAGGTGTGAAGCACTGACATGCTGTTAAGAACATTCTTAAGTATCTAAGGGCTACTAAAGAAATGTTTTTAGTATATGGTGGGAATCCATATGCAGAACTTGATGTTACATGGTTTTGCGATGCGTCTTTCCAAACTGATAAAGATGACAAGAAGTCTCAAATGGGATATGTCTTTGTCATTAATGAAGGAGCAGTAGACTGGAAGAGCAAGAAGTAAAGTACGACTGCAATGTCTATTATAGAAGTTGAGTACATAGCTGCTTCAGAAGCTACGATGGAAGTTGTTTGGATTAGGAAATTCATTTCGGGACTTGGAGTTATGCCCTTAATTGAATTACCTTTAAATGTGTATTGTGACAACTCTGTTGCAATAACATTTGCCAATGAGCCTGGAGTTATGAAGGGCGCCAGACATTTTCCTCTGAGATATCACTATGTTCGAGAACAAGTCGAAATAGGTGAAATTAATCTACTCAAAGTTCATACAGATGATAATCTAGCTGATCCCTTTATGAAGCCTTTACCAAAGGAAAAGCTTACTCACCATGCTAATGTGATAGGAATTTGTTTAGCTAGTAGTTTCATGTAGATCTGTGATTAGTATTTGGATAAAGGATGTTATGAACAAAATTACTTTAAGGAAATAAAATAGTTGTTATGTTTATTTTTCATTTTTTTAATATTATATCCTATATTTGCATTTTTAATCCGTGAATGACTTATGTTATTCTAAACAGTTCGTTGTCAATCAATGATATGGGAATGTCATTGAATTAAGACAAATTTGAGTTTTTGTACAATATACTTAAAATATATTGATGCGTAGGACATACCAGATTCACATGATATTCAATGAATTGAATATAGGACAGATCCTAACTTAACATGATTGTACTTTATGGATCTTTGTCATTAAGTAAATCATGAATGTTTATCCTCAGACTTGAGATACCAGATAACTGTTATGAATGTAGTACATTTGTGTAAGATAGTCTAACGTTATCCGTAACTGGTAGTTATAAGGGCTATTTTCAAAAGTGTTGCAAATTTCAGGAGTTATGCTTTTGTAGTCAAGAGAATTTGTTCCTTTAAATTTGTTTCAAAGTTTAATACTATTTTGGGCCCCTCGTAGGGTTGACAAGATGTTTTTATGGCCACACCCAAGATCAATCTGTAATACGTTCAGATGATTTGGTAATCTTGTTCAATCAGATATAATGAGAAACGGAATATTAACTTATGGAATGACTTGATCCATATCTAGTTAAATGTAGTATTAGTAGCAAAAGGATAAGTAAAAATGATGAATCATTAAATGGTTTTTTCCAGGAGACCATACTCGATTCGATCTGGGGGCATTGGCGTGTTAAGCTAGACTAAACCAATGTCATTACTATATTAAGTAATATCCAAGTGGGAGCTGAAAGGTTTATGGATATTTTTAATATACGTATGACCGGATTCGAACTTGAGACTTCGGGATTGCACATTACGTATGAGAATTGATGTTTAGAATAATTAATATATAAATGTTATTATTAATTATTTAGTCACGAAATAAACACTTAACAAATGTTAATATTTAACGAGTTTGGACTAACGGTCGTTAAATGTAACATCAAAGGACTAAAGATGGAAATAGTGGACGAGAAGGATCTAGAACCCCTTTGGGTTCTTGTGGCCGGTCGTGGGTCTCCAAAAGCCCAATGGAGGCTTAACTTGGTCACCAAGTGTCACAATTCTCATTTTCCGGTCATTCTCATATCCCATATTCATCATTTCATAACGGTTTTGCATTCTACATTACATTTTATTTTCTTATTAATTAATAGTTATCGCGTGAGTTATTATTTTAAAATTTAATCCGATACTTCCAAAATAATCCCAATATATTTTTATACTTACATTTAGTTTATAAAACTATATTTTAGTTTTCCTAGTGTTTCAAATTTATTTGGTGCTTAAATCGTTAAAGTTTAATTATTACGTCGTTTTTCTTAAAAATCTTACGATAATTATTTTATCACTCAATTTTCACAAGGAAAGTATTTTACAATTTTATCATCTCAATACATTCTATTTTGACCTAATAAAATTCACTTGTACCAAAATTTCCAATTATCCTACAAGTTGCAAATTTCTACAAATTACTTACACATTTTATCAAATTTCTACTCAATAATACACAAGTTACAATTTAAAAAAAAAAAAAAAAATATCAAGTGGAAACATCTCCCCAAAACCGGTTCTGGGGGTATGCATTAATATAGTTGGTAAAATTTTGATTGTATAGATCTATACATTTACCTAAAGTCTTACTTCATTTATTTTCATCTCATTCACTCTCATTATTCAAACCAAGAAAAGTTCTTTTCTCTTTGTTTTCTCTCCATAGAACCGGCCACTACAAGGAGTAGCAAGGAAATCACAAAAATTTTCAAGTTCAAGTTTAACACAATCTAGTATACACTCTTGTTTAGGCTTTGAAATAAAAACCTAGGGTGTTTAGGTTTAATCCTTGGTTCTAATCACCTCATCACTATCACTTGTAAGCTTGTTTTTATCATTTTCAAGTTTCCTTGTCATTTTCATATGTTTCTTTTCATTTTTGGAGCTTATATGCATGTTATGTGATTTATACCATTTATTTCAAGATTTTAGAGTTATATATACATATTGGTCATCCTATAATTACTCCCATGGTATTCTTTGGTCTTGATGGTGATTAGGAACCCATGACACCCTAAGAAGGTGTATGGTAGGATTAGATTAGCTTTGGAGTTGATTTGAAGGGATTAGAATAGGTTTTGTCCGAGAAAAACTATTTTCGTAAACTATATTTTACGTTCTGTCCTTAAAACGAATTTCTGGAAAAACCCACTGATGGTACAACATTTTGGCCTTCATATTTAGAAAATATACTTTAAAACGAATCCATTGGCCTTTTGAACGGATAAAACGGAGTTATAACGAGCCGTGGTGAATTTTTAAAGTTTGGCGACGAAAAGTATTATTTTACGAAAAACTCAGCTTCTTTGTTTTACATATTCGGGTCAAAAACTAGCCTTAAGCTTCACAAATTATTTCGACTTATCAAAAATATATTAGTTTACTTGATACGAAGCTAAGGACATATTTTACGTGAAAGCGGATTTGAAAGCGACAAATATATGCACGTTTTATAAAATTTCCGTAACTATTATTTTACGAAAAATTATATTATTTCTACGATTCAAGTATTCTATTAGTTGTAAGGGCTATGTTTATGCGCTTTTAACCATGATGTGAAACTTTTATAACGAAATGTCTTCTAGTAAAATCAAGTTCATCGGCCATATTTTCCAAAACAAAAAGCCGTTTGTCAAGCGGAGTCATAGTAAATTATTTGCGGATGTTCAAACATTGGCCGAAACTCATTTTCTGCACCCAATTAGCAAAAACCACCATCTTTAGCCTTTGATATCTTTATGATCGAGACCTTTTGGACGAAAACTCCTGAACTGAAACTTTTAGATATCGATACAAACTTTCCAAAACCGTCGAGTTCGTTCTCTAACGATCGGCGTACACCGTTTACGACTAGTTTTCGGAGCCATTTTTGTTGATTTCATGATTTTTCCGACGACATTGTTTTGCGACGAAAAGTGTTAATTTCACCAAAAATCATTATAAAACCATTGTAGGATGACATTTTGACGTAAAACATGTAAGGTCATTTTTGAAGGGTCAAGGCGTCAAAGAGTATTTTTAAATCGAAAGTGATATTTTCAAAACCCGCAAATGGTATAAATAACATACTGAAATGCATGCATATCATAACACCATAACTCATTACATATCATAACTCAAGTCATAACATTCATTTTAGGTTGCGGATAGTTTAGAGCCTCATTTTCGTGCACATCATTTTGTTAGCATATTAATCACACCAGGTGAGTTCATACCCCACTTTTACTCGTTTAAATTCTTATAAACTATTTGGGGCGAGATACATGCTTATTTATCAAAACATTTGAACTCTATTGCCAAACAATGTTACTTATACTTTAGACTTGGTGCGTGTTGCGACTAGACTTAAACAAACATCCCAATATTTATATGTTGGAAGGCCATTAATTTGGATACAAACCCAACGCGTGAGTCGTTGGAGGAACATCCCAAAGATCTATATGTTGGAAGGCCATTTTATGGATACATCCCAACGTGAGCGTTGGAGGAACATCCCAACACGAGTTGTTGGAAGACCCTTGTGGTGACATTTAAACTTTTAACTACTTTAATGCGTATATTCATGATTGTCATTCTATCTTGGCGGTGGGTTGTGAACACACAGGTTGTAAGTTTTGTATGGCGGAACTTGAACCGAGTGGATTTACAATGCCTTTCTTTGTGTGAACATTTCTCAAAGTATCTCAATTCATTTTATTACAAACTTATGAACTCACCAACCATTGTGTTGACACTTTTTAGCATGTTTATCTCGGGTCTTAAGATGATAGCACTTCATGGAGCTTTTGGGTGCATGGTATACATTGAAGTCTTGTGCTTTTAACAATTACCATTCGACATGTTTTGTAAACTTTTATGTATTATCAAACCATGTGATTTCTTGTGGTGTAAACTTTAACTTATTTATCGAATGGTAAACTTTTCAAAACGTCTCATTATAGAGGTCGTTTCACGTATCCATACTTTGTGCTATGACGTTATACCCCAATGACACTATCGTTCATTGCGATATTTTGGGGTGTGATGATTGGCATCGAGCCTTGGTTATAGAGAACTAGGTTGCATTTTAGTTCCTAGACTATAACCGCTCTCACGTCGATCCTTCGTTTCCTATTGCCTTACTCACTTTTCGATGCGCATATGTTTTCTTAAGTATTTCTTCTAGAACCACCTCATTAGATAGCGTAGTTTCCTTGTACCAATAGGGAGTCCCAAAATCTAGTTGGGTCATCAAAGATATGGAGCTCGATGTGAGCACTTATCTAACTTGATCTCGTGTGATGTTCTTGTTTGATGAGATGCGAGATCGAGCTAAATAAGTGTTACTATAAAGTCTGGATAGATTTGATGATTTTGCCCGAGGATGGGAGTTCTCTTGAGGATACTTTGGGAGCTGCCGGCGACTAAACCTCATAGTGACTTTAGCACCTAACGAATTTCCTATACACTAAGTGTGACTCTTCCTAGATACTTACCTAAATCCCTTCTTCCTTCGTTTAGAATCGGATGATGGTCGCTACCTACTTAAGTAACACCAATCGCC
The DNA here is from genome assembly GCA_022545495.1 of Chrysanthemum lavandulifolium. Taxonomy (NCBI): domain Eukaryota; kingdom Viridiplantae; phylum Streptophyta; class Magnoliopsida; order Asterales; family Asteraceae; genus Chrysanthemum; species Chrysanthemum lavandulifolium. The sequence goes on along the minus strand of CM040242.1, from coordinate 221,616,633 downwards.
GAGACATGTATGCTTGGTGGTATGCACACGTGTGGAATGAAGCAATTATAATTATGGTGGCCAACATAATTATAAATGCGTCACAACTCACGTGGACATATGCGACCACGCGATACGTAGATCGATGTGGACACCTTAGGAACCAATTTGTGGCATGGTATTATATTTGAGGGCGTTAAGTATAGACATTGGGAATTCAGCGGTTCTTTCCCTTGCGAGATAATGGCACCAAAGAGTAACACGCAAGATCTTGGCCGAGGTGGTGCGGTACCAAGGGTGGAATGACGGTGGACGTGGAGGTAGAGGAGGCGGTAACGACATGGGTAACAATGACAACAACACCGGCGGAAACCACGATTTTGCCGCCATCATCGCTCAACAACTTCAAATCTTGCTTCCCACTATTGTCACACAAGTTGGAAATCATATGAATAACTCGGAAACCACGGGAGCGGGAATGGCGACACCAACAATGTAGTGGTAGTAACAACAACAACAACACCAACAACAACAACAACGTAATGGATGCACATATAAGGAATTTTCGGCATGTAAACCGTGGAGTTTGATGGTATAGGAGGTGCTTTGGCTTACACTCGATGGGTAGAGAAGACAGAGTCGATGATCGACATCGCAATTGTGCCACACATCGGAGGGTGAAGTATGTTGCTTGTTTGCTATCGGGGAAGGCATTGACATGGTGGAATACATGACTGTGAGGCTAAAGGCGGAGAAGCGACTATAGGCATGACATGGGACCAATTCAAGGAGTTATTGAAGAGGAGTCTTGCCGGACAATGAAATGCGAAACTAGAGGATGAATTTTATCACCACTCTATGATAGGGCCGGTCACGCACCTACACCGACCGATTTCATGAGTTAGCGGACTAGTTCCTCATCTAGTTACCCCGAATCCAAGAGAATCTCGAGGTACATATATGGTCTTGTCCCGAAATCCGTGGAACTGTGAAAACAACCGAGCCGTCTACAATCCAAAGTGCGACATCGAGGCGGGAACCACGGCAGGCGAGATGGTTAGAAATGGTACGTTGAAGAGCGTTGATAAGAGGAAGGAAGCAAGTGGGTCGAATAATCGGATAGGCGTGGTAGCGGACAACAAAAGGGCAAGAGTTTTGTGGCAACCGTGCAGAACAAAGAGAGTATCGGTACACATCCCAAATGTGCTAAGTGTGCTTATCATCACCGAAGACCAAGCCACCGCTTATGTACTATATGCAATCGGTCAAATCATTTTTCAAGCGATGTAGAGGCGTGCAAGACCAACAACAACGGTTAACACAGGCAACATGAGGAATAACCAAAGGACTTGCTACGAGTGCAAATTTCAAATCATTTTAGAATAATTGTCCTCGTTGAATAAGCCGCGATACAAGCTCATCTAGCTATGGCAATTGAAGGAAATAACCCGAACGGTACTAATATCATCCGCCTCGAGGTCGAGCATTCTATATAGGGACCGAGGAAGCCCGCAATGCGAATCGCGACGCGTTTTCCTGACCATTAAGTGATCCACCGTATTATTGATTCGGTGAGTTTCATTAGATAAGAAACCTAGGCAGCGTAAGTTTTGACATAAACACTTGACCATACACTTGATTTCGCGAACCTTAGGGTAGAATCTTATGTATCATCGATTGAATCGCGAGGACGCGATTCTTCTATCAGGGGAAGAATGTCACAATTCTCATTTTCCGGTCATTCTCATATCCCATATTCATCATTTCATAACGGTTTTGCATTCTACATTACATTTTATTTTCTTATTAATTAATAGTTATCGCGTGAGTTATTATTTTAAAAATTTAATCCGATACTTCCAAAAATAATCCCAATATATTTTTATACTTACATTTAGTTTATAAAAACTATATTTTTAGTTTTCCTAGTGTTTCAAATTTATTTGGTGCTTAAATCGTTAAAGTTTAATTATTACGTCGTTTTTCTTAAAAATCTTACGATAATTATTTTATCACTCAATTTTCACAAGGAAAGTATTTTTACAATTTTTATCATCTCAATACATTCTATTTTGACCTAATAAAAATTCACTTGTACCAAAATTTCCAATTATCCTACAAGTTGCAAATTTCTACAAATTACTTACACATTTTATCAAATTTCTACTCAATAATACACAAGTTACAATTTAAAAAAAAAAAAAAAAATATATCAAGTGGGAAACATCTCCCCCCAAAAACCGGTTCTAGGGGGGAGTATGCATTAATATAGTTGGTAAAATTTTGATTGTATAGATCTATACATTTACCTAAAGTCTTACTTCATTTATTTTCATCTCATTCACTCTCATTATTCAAACCAAGAAAAGTTCTTTTCTCTTTGTTTTCTCTCCATAGAACCGGCCACTACAAGGAGTAGCAAGGAAATCACAAAAATTTTCAAGTTCAAGTTTAACACAATCTAGTATACACTCTTGTTTAGGCTTTGAAATAAAAACCTAGGGTGTTTAGGTTTAATCCTTGGTTCTAATCACCTCATCACTATCACTTGTAAGCTTGTTTTTATCATTTTCAAGTTTCCTTGTCATTTTCATATGTTTCTTTTCATTTTTGGAGCTTATATGCATGTTATGTGATTTATACCATTTATTTCAAGATTTTAGAGTTATATATACATATTGGTCATCCTATAATTACTCCCATGGTATTCTTTGGTCTTGATGGTGATTAGGAACCCATGACACCCTAAGAAGGTGTATGGTAGGATTAGATTAGCTTTGGAGTTGATTTGAAGGGATTAGAATAGGTTTTGTCCGAGAAAAACTATTTTAAGTAAACTATATTTTACGTTCTGTCCTTAAAACGAATTTCTGGAAAAACCCACTGATGGTACAACATTTTGGCCTTCATATTTAGAAAATATACTTTAAAACGAATCCGTGGCCTTTTGAGCGGATAAAAGCGGAGTTATAACGGCCGTGGTGAATTTTTAAAGTTTGGCGACGAAAAGTATTATTTTCAAAAACTCAGCTTGCTTGTTTTACATATTCGGGTCAAAAACTAGCCTTAAGCTTCACAAATTATTTCGACTTATCAAAATATATTAGTTTACTTGATACGAAGCTAAGGACATATTTTACGTGAAAACGGATTTGAAACGACAAATATATGCACGTTTTTATAAAATTTCCGTAACTATTATTTTACGAAAAATTATATTATTTCTACGATTCAAGTATTCTATTAGTGTAAGGGCTATGTTTATGCGCTTTTAACCATGATGTGAAACTTTTATAACGAAATGTCTTCTAGTAAAATCAAGTTCATCGCCATATTTTCCAAAACAAAAAGCCGTTTGTCAAGCGGAGTCATAGTAAATTATTTGCGGATGTTCAAACATTGGCGAAACTCATTTTCTCGCACCCAATTAGCAAAAACCACCATCTTTAGCCTTTGATATCTTTATGATCGAGACCTTTTGGACGAAAACTCTGAATCGAAACTTTTAGATATCGATACAAACTTTCCAAAACCGTCGAGTTCGTTCTCTAACGATCGGCGTACACCGCTTTTACGACTAGTTTTCGAGCCATTTTTGTTGATTTCATGATTTTCCGGCGACATTGTTTTGCGACGAAAAGTGTTAATTTCACCAAAATCATTATAAAACCATTGTAGGATGACATTTTGACGTAAAAACATGTAAGGTCATTTTGAAGGGTCAAGGCGTCAAAAGAGTATTTTTCGTCGACGAGTGATATTTTCAAACCCATGAATGGTATAAATAACATACTGAAATGCATGCATATCATAACACCATAACTCATTACATATCATAACTCAAGTCATAACATTCATTTTAGGTTGCGGATAGTTTCGAGCCTCATTTTCGTGCACATCATTTTGTTAGCATATTAATCACACCAGGTGAGTTCATACCCCACTTTTACTCGTTTAAATTCTTATAAACTATTTGGGGCGAGATACATGCTTATTTATCAAAACATTTGAACTCTATTGCCAAACAATGTTACTTATACTTTAGACTTGGTGCGTGTTGCGACTAGACTTAAACAAACATCCCAATATTTATATGTTGGAAGGCCATTAATTTGGATACAGCCCAACGTGAGTCGTTGGAGGAACATCCCCAAGCATCTATATGTTGGAAGGCCATTTTATGGATACATCCCAACGTGGCGTTGGAGGAACATCCCAACACGAGTTGTTGGAAGACCCTTGTGGTGACATTTAAACTTTTAACTACTTTAATGCGTATATTCATGATTGTCATTCTATCTTAGGCGGTGGGTTGTGAACACACGGGTTGTAAGTTTTGTATGGGCGGAACTTGAAATGTTGATCCAAGAAACAGTTGAGCAAACGATCCTTTACGATCCTTATAAAACCGACTTGATAACAACTTGTTAAATATTACACGAATTTAATATTCAACCTTAAGAAGAAGAGCGATAATAATAACTCTTAAACACCTCAATTATATTAATAACGAATACTCTAACCAGTATTAGGGTTTTACAACCTTGAAGTGTATCGACCTTAGATATAAAACATACGTATATCTAATCTAACCTAGGACCTCCTTTTATAGGCTAAGGAGTCCTTTACATAATACAATACGTAACCTACAAGATAAATATCTTTTCCATATTTATCTAATACAAAATATTAAACCGACTATACAAAACTAGCAGTGTTTACAATACATTAGCAGTGGTTCTACTTTACTACTAGCCGCGGTTTAACTTCAGCAGTGGATTCATTCTTCTGTCAGTGGTTTCATCAACTCTATCCGTGGTTCCAACACTTAGAATAATTCCTGTTCTGAGGAACCTAAAACCCAACAATCCTCCCCTAAACTTGATACATTCAAATAGAATTCTCAAGTTTCTTTTAAGCTCAAAACATCTGAATTGGAGGATGTATCCAAACACTTAACCAGAAGTCAACACATCTCAATTTACCTTTTCTGTTTCTGATTCTGATGTGTAATCCACAGCCTTAGACATATCTGCCTTTCTCTTCAATCTACCTTTAGGTTTAGCCTTAATTGCCAAAGGCCCTTGAATACCAGCAATCTTCTCTATCTTTTGAAACAGTGGATCAATAATGGGGTGTGATTTCTTGGTTCCTCTTGAAGTGAGTTTAGCTTCCAACATTTGTCTTGCCACATTCTTGGACAAAGGATAATCTCTATCAACAAACATGAAAAACCTTTCCTTTGTAGTTTGTACAGCATGAATCTTGCAGTATGAATATAACAGCCACTCAATAACTTCACAGTCATTCCAAAATTCTTCATTGGGATCAGGCTGAAACATGTTCTTTATAGCAGTCCATACAAACTTAGCTAACTCTCGAGTTGGACCAAATTTCCCATATCTGAATTCCATTACTTTCCACAACTGTTCCACATCACCCTTAGTCAAACAATCCAGCAGTATACTAAATTTGAAATAAGTAGTTTTTCTTCCATCTCCTCTTGTTATTTCAACTACTTCTCTATCCCCTTCAATAACAATATGCAAATCTTTAATGGGATGTATAGCTCTAACTGGAATAGGATCAATGGGGGGTGCAGATTCCATAAGATACTTTTCAATTCTTTCACTCTTCTCACCCTCTTCATCAATCTTTTGTCTTTTAGAACTAGATTCCATCTTTGAATCAGCTTTCCTTTTTATACATTCAGCTTCCTTTTCAGAATCCATAGGATAGAAATTCTCATTAACTCTCATACACATCTGATAAAGCTCTTGAATTCTCTCAAATGAACATTTACTTAGATTTTCAGCAATGTGTATGCCTGAATTCTTGATAATCTTCATCATAGCATTTCTCATCTCACCTTTTGTAGGAGGTTTCTTTCTTTGAACTTGCTTCTTCTCCTTACTTATCCTTCTAGCCCATTAACCCAAGATTCTAGCTCTTTTATCAATAGATAACAATGCCCATTCTTGAGTAGTATACTCATTCTGTATGTTATTAGAAGCTTGAAGATAGTTTTATGTGACATTCCATTCAGCTAACCATTTCGAGTAGCCTCCTCTTCTTCTTGCTTCTCTTTCTCTATAGTTGCTTTTTCTTCACTCATGATCTTCTTGTATACTCTTCATCATAAGCAATATGTTCTTGTTTATTCTTAAACTTCAAAGTTGGTTCAGCAATACCTTTTCCCTTTCCTATGTCTGGTAAAACCACCTTCTTCTTCAAAGGTTCACCAATTGTCAAACTTTTACCTAAGGGTTTAGGTCCAGTTGGTTTAAGAAATAATGGAGCAGGTGCAATGATGGGTGTAGGGTTAGATGAGGTTTTGCTTAGATTGATCAATGTACTTGCAACTTCCTTCTCAACTTCTTTTGATTTAGGTGGTGATACAGAGGTGGTTGTGACAATTGTAGAAGTGGTTATGATAGCAGTGGGTAAGATTAAAGTGGGAGTGGTTATGGTTACCTTATCTGAAACTGCAGCAGTGGTTTCAATAACACCATTCGTGGTTGCAGAAACACTGTCAGTGGTTGTGTCCTGCACCATCTCATCTTCTTTATCTTCTACTACAGTCTTCAAACTTTCAAGAACAGCTTCATTCCCATCTTTATCAGATACCACAAATTGTTCTCCTTGATCTCCACTATCCACATCCTCATCCATATGCACACCAACAGCCTCCCCTGAATTCATGCCTTCACTCCTCCCCTGTTTGGGTACATCCTCCACATTCACAGCTGGAGAGGAGTCCACCTTCCTTTTCAACTTTCTCACTTTTCTTAAAACAGCAACCCCAGGTCTCCTCACCTTCTCCATCACAAACATTATGTGCTTCAGCCTCCTAATCTCTTTACCCTGAAACACAGCCAACTCTTGAAGACTAGAGATTGTGTTCTCCATCTTGGTACATTTAGCCGTCAATTCATTTAAATGTTCAAGAATATCCTCCCCACTTCGACCTGTGTTAACTGGTCCGAGAGGTGGTTCATTGGAAAAGTCATCATGTACCTGATTATGATCCGTCAATTCATTGTCATGTTCCAAACTATCCTCATCACTTCGAGCTGTGTTAACTGCTCTGAGAGGTGAATCCTTGGATAAAGTAAACATAGCATCAGACCTTGCCTGATCATCTATGCACCCTGAGTGAGCCAGTTGGCTAGGGATTCCTCCACTGTGTTGAGTTCCAAGGAACTCTCCACATTAGGAGTTGCCAAAGGTTGGGTCTTAATGATGTTTCCTTGTCTCGACCAAACATCTAAGCATGAATCGATGGTGGAAGCCCTTCCAATCATGTCACCTCCACAACTTGTGTGACCTCATGAACAACACCACTAACACCGACTGAGGTAGCTTGGTGCCTTCCTCCTCCTAGTAAACAAAATGGGTTCTACAGTGGTTTGAGGTTGACTAGCAGTGAGTTCAGGTGTACTAGCAGTGGGTTGAGATTCACTAACAGTGGGTTCAAGTGTACTAGCAGTGGGTTCAGGTTCTATGGATTGGGATTCAAGACCTTCATCAAACTCAGGAATAGCAGGCAAATTAATCATATGTGGGAACAATGGAACATCTCTTATTTGAAAATTAGGGTTCTGATGTCTCATATGTGCAAAAACCTTAGGAAGCATATAATGTACCTCATACTCCCTAGAATGTTCAACAGGTTCTTCTATTTGACTCTCCACAATAAGTTGCACAAACCTTGGATATAAGTAATACTTACCCTTCTTCCTAATATTCTGCACAAGTCCTTCATAAATCATTCTAGACCAATTAAACTTCCTCCCTTCAGATAAACATATTATAGCAGTAGCAATTTTGGAGGGAAAGTCATCAAACCCAGTGGTCTTATTACTCATACACATCAATAAAGTATGAATCAAAAACTTCCATTGTTGAGAAAACATTCCTTTAAAAATTTTACCTTATCTCCCCTTCTAGTATATCCTAGCCTTTCTAAACCTTCAAAGATCTCAGCATCAGAAAGGTTAACTACACCATCAGCATCATCCAACTTCAAAACACCTCTAATGATTTCCTCATCAACCAAAACCTCATTTTCATCCACAACAGTACTAAAAACTTCTACCCCATCTATCTCCTCAAGCTTAGCATTTCCCCAGAATTGATGTACATAGGCTTTAAGAATGGTGGGTGCTACGGTTAATGCAAAGTGAATAGGACTGTGAGTAAGGAAATCAATCATTTCATGAAAACCTTCGGATCGATTGTTTTTTACCAGATAAGCAACTAGGTTATGTGTTTTGGAGTATTGGTTCGGCATGGTGATTGGTGATGTTAATGATGTGGGATTTGTGAATTAAACAGATGGAAGTGGTTTGGGTTTATGTAGAGCGCCAATTGGAAGAGATTTGAAGATCAATTAAATGATCTGGCAGTGATTTGGGGGAATAAATGCGTTAGCACCAAAGTTACCAAACAGCCCCTCAAGTATCCAAGAACAGCAATATGCTATCAGTGGATTGAAAACCACTAGCAGTGGTTTGAAAGACTCTAGCAGTGGATACAACATCACACTCCAATCGTATGACCAAGATTTACAGCAATCAAATATGTGCCAAAAGTAGTGATATCACACAAAAATATGAAGGATTACAAAGTTTTTTTTTTTTTTTTTTTTTTAACACTAATCGACAAAAGCTCCAAAAGCTCCAATGTGTACAACAATCCTTCATACCTGCATATCACAAACATAAACCAAACACTGAAAAGATGGTTAAGGTTAGCAGTGGTTAGATTGAACAAGAAGTGGTTCCATATACTTAGCAGTGGGTAGCCAACAATGCTAAATCCTAAGTCAATATGGTCAACTCATAGTCATTAAATCGTTTCCCAAAGTCAAAAGACTTCATTTACTCCTCAACCACTTACACCTTCCCCACATTAACTTCCTGATTTCAGCTTAACCTCTAATTAAGAACATTAGACTCACATACTTCTAACACACCAACACTTCTCTCTCCTAAAAGCTTTCAAAATCAACTTTACCAAAAATCACCATGAGCCAGTCAAACCCAATCAATGTCTCATCTGACAGCTCATTTTCGGATAGCATTTGGGATGATGATGCTTGGCATTATGTTCTTAACAATCCAGGTAAAACAAAGAGAGAGGTGTTTGTAGAGGTTTCATCAAGAAAGAGAAACCATGTGTCCATGAGCACTACTCCTTCATCTGCTGGTCCATCAACACTCCAACCAATGCCACAGGATGCCATCATCAAGGAAGATAGCTCTGACTCCATGTCAAGCTACATTTCACCATATGAAAGCACAAATGATGACACTTCTTCAAGAGTCTTGGTTGTTCCTCCCCTTGCTGCTGTACTCCCAACTGAAGAGCTCCAAGCACCACCTGCAAGAGCATTGTTAGCAGCACCACCACCAGAGGGTCCTTCATCATCCTCACCACCTGTCAGAGGAAAGGTGATTGGGCTTGCATGCCCAAAGGTGTGGAGGGTGATTGATAGGCGTGTGACACCTAAAGTGATGCCTGAGTGGGCCTTTCCAAGGAAGCCTTAGGTGGTGGGGGGTTAGATGTGAAGCTTGTGTCCTGTGTTGGTTGTTTTAAGCATGTTGTGATGTAATCTCTTGTTAGTTTGTAGCCATGGTTGTAACCACTGCATTTATGAATGCAGTTTATAACATAAGAATAATGGAACCATGTCTTTTCCTTTAAGTCTCTTGCATCATTCAAACAGTGATTTACTTTCATATTTCTGCAAAATGGTTAGTGGGAACACAAAGAAACAAACAGTGCTTTGAACATAACTAACAGTGGTTAGAACAAAAATAGCAATACTAAGATCACCTAATAACAATACAAGATTTATACAAACTTTTACAAAACAAGTTGAGATTTAGAGATTAATCATTCCAATACTAACTACAAGGTCTTGAAACCTCCCACATCAAAAGCTTTAGTGAGAAGATCGGCAACATTGAAATCGGTATGGATTTTACCATTTGAATCAACCTTTTCTCATTACAATCTCTAATAAAATGATGCCTTATCTCAATATGTTTAGTTCTAGAATGTAAAACATGATTTTTAATGATGCAAATTGTCTTGTTATTATCAATGTAAATCTTAGTATGCATAAAATTGTACCCAAAATCCAACAATTGATTACGAATCCAAAGAACTTGACCACAACAACTAGCAGTGACCACATATTAAACCGGTTGTAGAATTTGCCACTATTGTTTGCTTTTACACCGCCATGAAATTAGTCTCGCTTCCCAAAACCGACATCCTCCGGTTGTAGATTTCCTATCCAAACTAGCACCAACATAATCACTATCTGTATAGGCCACCAAGTCAAAAGGTGAATCCTTAGAATACCAAAGACCCAATTTAGGATGACCTTTAAGGTATCTAAAAATTCTCTTAACAGTATTCATGTGTGATGTATTGGGTGTGACATGGAATCTTGCACACACACAGACTGAGAACATTATATCTGGCCTAGATGCTATGAGATACATCAAAGATCCAATCATGGACCTATATAACTTCAAATCAACTTTGGGACTTCCATCATCTGGTAGCAGAGGTTTTTGAGTCTCCATAGGTGTACTAGCACTCTTCACATCCTGAAACCCAAACTTCTTCAAAATATCTGCTACATACTTGTCTTGACTAATGAAAATACCATCAGTCCTTTGTTGAACCTGTAGCCCCAAAAAGAAAGTGAGTTCTCCCATAGAACTCATCTGAAACTTATCATGCATAAGTTTCTCAAAATCCTTGCATAGCTCCTTATTTGTTGAGCCAAAGATGATGTCATCTACATAGACCTGAACCAGTAAAATATCATCCTTGTGCTTCCTAATGAACAAAGTCTTATCAATCAACCCTCTTTTGAAGCCATTGTCCATCAAATAAGTAGACAGGCACTCATACCATGCCCTAGGAGCTTGATGCAACCCATACATAGCCTTCTTCACCTTGTATACCTTGTCAGGATGATCAGGATCTTCAAAACCAGGAGGTTGACAAACATAAACCTCCTCATCAATTGTGCCATACAGAAAGGCACTCTTAACATCCATCTGATACACCACAAAATTCTTGAATGAAGCATATGCTAAAAATAATCTAATAGCCTCAATTCTTGCAACTGGAGCAAACACTTCATCATAATCCAAGCCTTCAGTTTGTGTGTATCCTTGAGCAACCAGCCTTGATTTGTTCCTTACCACTATTCCTCTTTCATCCCTCTTATTTCTGAACACCCATTTAGTCCCAATTGCCCTCTTTCCATTTGGAAGGTCAACCAATGTCCAAACCTCTTGAAGCTTAAACTGTAGAAGCTCCTCTTGCATTGATTCAACCCATCCTTCTTCTGACAAAGCTTCTTCAACTCTCTTGGGCTCCTTTTGAGACAGAAAACAAGCAAACAGGCAATTTTGCAGATCTTTATGACTATTTCTTTTGTGAAGTGACCTTGCAAAGAAACCTTGTTCAAGAAAGGTTTTAGTGTTCGAACCTTGCTTCTTGTTTGAACTGGTGTATTCAAATTTCCAAGTATTTGATCCTTGGGATGAATCTTATGAACTCTTGTGGTAGTGATTGGACTTTCATGAATGACAGTTTCCAAATTAGTAAAATCAATCATTGAAGAAATCATCCATGTTTTCATCATCGGTAGGAGTATCAATCTCTTCCAAAGCGGGCATATTAGGATCATGTGGATACTCCTCATCACCAAATAATGGCTTGGCGGTTGGTCCAAAGTAAGTACCATCATCATTACTTGCACCGGGTTTCACTTGTCTTGGCGGTGGTAGAAGTTGGCTTAGAAGTGCTTTCATTATGCTTAGCCGTGCTTTCATTTGGCTTAGCGATTGCTTTCGAATGCCTTTTCTTTCTTTCAATTTCTTCTACCGACACGAGTTATCTTTCAACAACTCATCCTTATCTTGATGATGATCAACTTTGCTTCCGAATTCAAGACATCATCATCGGTGGGACCTTGCTTATCAATGATGGGTGAGACAGAACCGACTTTCCACTTTTCAACCAAATAGAACTCCTTTGGAGAATCGACTTCCTTAGAAATTGTTTACGCATCGAATCCTTTTGTGTACATGCATTAACATTAGTGGAAGTTCCCGCAATGATAGGCTCATAATTCATAGATTTGGTTAGCATATCAATGTTAAACGACCATTCGGTCCTTTGGTCTCAACACTAGGAGTCTCTTCACTAAACTTAACATGTAAGTTTTCTTCAACAATCCTAGTCCTCCTATTGTATACTCTAAAGGCTTTGCTATTGGAAGAATAGCCTAGAAAGTATCCATCATCGACTTTTCTTGAAACTTGCCTAGGTAGTCTATGGTATTCAAGATAGTAACAGGACACCCAAAAGGTTTTAGGAATGCAATCATTGGCTTCCTATCATGTAACGACTCATAGGGGTCTTGTTATGAGGCTTCACTACCTTACTTCTATTCTCGCACATAACATGCGGTGCCTACGACTTCAACCCAAAAGGTAGTTGGTAACTTAGATTCGACAACATTGTCCTAGCGACCTCAATTAGTGTCCTATTTTTCCTTTCGGCTACACCATTCATTGTGGTGTTCTAGCAACACTAAACTGTCTTTCTATACCCTTAGCTACAGGCGATTCATCACATCATTCTTAAACTCGGTTCCATTATCACATCGATTACCTTGACCTTATGGTTTACTAGATTTTCTATCTTAGTAATGAAACTCTTGAGGATCTCACTAGTCTCACTCTTAGCGACCAAAAAGTATACCCAAGAAAATCTACTATAATCATCGGTGATAACTAGCAAGATCGCTTATGGTTCAAACTTTTAACAAAGGTAGGTCCAAATAAGTCCATATGAAGCATAAGCAGTGGTTGTGTGATGGTGTTTATGATTTTGGACTTACAAGAAGCTCTATGTTGTTTTCCTTTTGACAAGCCACACAAAGTTCCTTACACTCAAAAACCTTAGAAGGTAACCCTCTCACTAAGTTGCCTTTTACCGGTTTATTGATTGTTTTGTAATTAAGGTGACCTAGCCTTCTATGCCACAATTTTGACTCATCAAGCGATGCCTTAGCAAATAAAGCAGTTAAGGACCTATTAGGAATTACATCTTTAAGATCAAAACAATATATGTTCTCTTTCCTAGGTATCCCTAATCGCACAAATTTCTCATTAGGCATTTTAAAATCGGTGACAACACCACACTCAGTTTCCCAAAAGTACCAGTTTTTCTTATCACACATTTGAGAAACACTGAATAAATTGTACTTTAATCCCTGTACCAGATAGACCTTTTCAAAGTCTAATTTCCCTGTTTTGATTGTGCCTCTGCCAAGTATCTTTCCTCCCTTTGGATCATTGCCAAATGCCACATATCCTCCATCAAAAGCTTCAAAATCCTCCAGGTTGCTCCCATCCCATGTCATGTGCCCAGAGCAACCACTATCAAAAATTCCTTTGTCTTTTAGCTCATCTTGTAGATTGCCCTGCACATGAATTTAAACAAGTTAGTTCCTTTTGTGGACCCAAGCCAATACTGACTTGGGTCTGCCATGTGCATCAACATAATCAAATTTCTTTAGGTCCATTGATGCACAGCTGACATGATGTAAAACCTTGGTCTTAGGCTTCCATTGCCAGCTAGCTGAGGACTTAACAACATAAAATGGTTTCCAACCAACGTGTCGATTATCACCTTTGGAATTTTAAAACTTCTTTTGTATCGGTGGTGATATTATGCTTAGTAGTGGAAAGATTTTGCTTAACAGTGTTTACATTTTGCTTAGCAGTGGTTGGAACCCATTTGGGTGCAGCAGTGATTATTGATTTTGTTTTACCATTCCTCATTAACACTGCCCTAGGAACCATATTTTTGTTAGGATGGGGGATTGTTTTCTTTGAAAAGTTTTGATGATTTACCCTCCTCCAATGATTCTAAACTTGTGGTTGGTTTTTATAACAGTTTCTCTGTAAATGCTCAAAACTACCACATTTAAAACAAGCCTTCTTAACACATTGAAACTCATCTCCTAATATGTTTGAAATTAGTCCATTGAAGTTTCTCTCATTTCCCCTAGGTATGAATCTTTTCATTTGTTACCTAGGTATCTCCTTGTAATCTACTACTTTCCTAGAAATTGATGCTCCAAATCTAGGCACAAGGTTGGCTTGGTTAGAATCAACTTTCTTTATATTTTCTATCTTCTCAGACTGTGTTGATTCAGATCTAACTTCCTCAGAATCTGATTCCCAATCTTCAATAGTAGGAGCATCGGATGACTTATCGAACCTATCTTAGTTGTTTCGGTCTTACTAATCTCTTCTACGGGTTTGTTGAAACCGAATTCACTACTAAATGACAGTTCTTTTGTAGGTGGTGCATGTTTCATAAGAGAGGTGGTGGCATATCATTGTATCCAAGACCGGTACCCTCCTTGAATAATTTTTGACCAATGGGCTTATTTACTAAATCGAAGCATATTGTGTTTTAGCAACCCTAACAACATGTTTTCTTTTTCTACTAGGGCCTCTTGTTTTACATCTCTGCTTCTTCTAGTTTCTCTTTAAGCACTTTAATTTCTCTCGTCCCTAAGATCAATTTCACCACCTAGTATGTTAATCTTATCTACATACTCAAACTCACATTTGATACAAAACTTAAGTTTTTCTTCAACACTCTCAAGACCTACTTTATAACCTAAGTTATCTAGTGAAAGTCTATCTACTTCTTTTCTCAAACTCTCAATAATAGCTTTTTGAGATTCTAAGTTATCTTGACATGATTTAAAAGAACAAGTAGAATTTTTAGAATCATTAGATACCTCAGAATCTGAACCAGAAGATGAAGATGCATAGGCCATGAGAGCAAAGTTATGCTCTTTAGAAGCTTCACTAGCAAGAAAAGCAGCCTTGGGGCCTTCTTCAATTTGATCACTCCAATCATAATCACCAAGTCCATCTTGAGCAACCAATCTTTGAAGAAAAGCGGTTCTTGATGATCTTCTTGTAACCTTCACCAATCCTCTTGGGAGCTCTACATTCTCTAGCAAAGTGTCCCTTTTTCTTGTAGTTGAAACACTCCATCTTGCTCTTGTCAAATCCAGCTCTCCTTTGACCATCATACTTAACTTGCCTACGGTTCTTCTCAAAACTTCCTTGCTTGGAGAGTCAACATTGCCATTCGCCATTGAAGATTTATCTCTTCAAGATCATCGGGATCAATTTGATCTAAATCTTGATTCAAAACAGTAACTGCGGTTGTTAGATCGACTAAAAGCATAAATTGCACCATCACTAACATTATCACTAACGGTGGTATTGTTAGCAATGGCCATGGTTATTCCATAGGCGCGGTGGATACATCACGTGAGCTCTTGTGGTTTGTGGAAACAAAAGCAATGTTTTGATTAGTTGAAGATGCACCAGCAATGTTGTTCTCAGACTCATAAACCTTCAAGTTGTTGTAGAGATTGTCCAGAGTCATCTTTTCAAAGTCATCCTTATTTCTCCACACAATTGTATGCACAACCCATTCAGGTGATAAACTTCTGATGAACTTCAAATTGATATCTTCTTGAGCAACTTTGTAGTCCACCAATTTCGGATGGTGATCGACTTTTGAAGTCTGTTGTAGGTGCCATCAAGACTTTCTCCACTTAATGCAGTGAAGTTTTCAAGCTGATGCTTGAGCATATTCTTCCAAGATTTTCTGGTAGCTTCATTACCAACAAACCTTGTTTCAATAGCATCCATCAACTCCTTTGCAGTCTCATATTGTTCAAAATCCAAAGCATACTCATTAGGTATTCCCATACCGAGAATACTATGAGCCTTTATCTCCAATTTTCTCTAGCCTTGTCAACCTCACTCTTGATAGCAAGAGGTTTTCCATCGGGACCCAAAGATGGTAACTTATCACTGCTCTACAACATCCCGGATGTTGTAATCAATCATCTTGAATGTATTGCCTCATTCGCATTCTCCAAACTTGGTACTCACCTTGATTGAGCATGGGCACCTTTGATCACGATAACCATGTGAGTTTCGTCGACATCTTAACTTACTTGAATAGAACTTAACTAGACTTCTTCTTGGTTTCAGTTTCTAGATCACAAGCTCGATACCACTTGTTGATCCCAGTTGAGCAAAGCGATCCTTATAGAAACCGACTTGATAATAACTTGTTAAATATTACGCGAATTTAATATTCAACCTTAAGAAGAAGAACAATAATAATAACTCTTAAACACCTCAATTATATTAATAATGAATACTCAACCAAGATTAGGGTTTTACAACCTTGAAGTGTATCGACCTTAGATATAAAACATACGTATATCTAATCTAACCTAGGACCTCCTTTTATAGGCTAAGGAGTCCTTTACATAATACAATCGTAACCTACAAGATAAATATCTTTTCCATATTTATCTAATACAAAATATTAAACCGACTATACAAAACTAGCGGTGTTTACAATACAATAGCGATGGTTTCACTTTACTACTAGTCGCGGTTTAACTTCAATGATGATGGATTCATTCTTACATCGGTGGTTTCATCAACTCTATCCGTGGTTCCAACACTTAGAATAATTCCTATTTTGTGGAACCTAAAACCCAACACATTCACATAAATCTTATAGTTTTCGATCCCGACAATTGGTATAACGAGCCAAGGTTATCTTGTGTTGATTTATGTTGGTTTTGATACATGTTTTTCTTGTTATTGGTACTTTTTGTGGTCGGAAAATTTTTTCCAGTATCTTTTGGTAAATGCTTTTGACATGTTTTAATGTATCCTTTTGGTATTTTTTGTCTCAAAAGTCGTCTGGTCATACATGTTGTAATATCATCTTGGTCTAACTTTGGTCCAAACAGGTTTATTCATTTTAGACATATTTTGGTACAATATTTGTGAAATACCATGTGGTCAAACGGTAAGATTTTCTTGGTCAAACGGGTCTAAAGCATCAATAGAAGCGGTTTTTATGCACTTTTCCGGGTATTCTTGAAGATGGTCGGAAAAGTGGTGGGAAAATCTCATGGAAAAATGGTCAAAGGTCAAACCCTAGTTTTCTACGATAAGGGAATCTACAGAGTTGTTACAGCGTGTGTGAAGTTACGCGTGGGAAAAATGGTTTCGATATGGGTTTACGCCTAAGACATGGTTTACGCGTAAGACATGCCTTACGCTTAAACAAGCGCTACGCATAAAGGAAAAGAAGTTCTGTGAAGATTTTTAAAAAAAAAAAAAAAAAAAAAAAAAAAACTTATGCGTAAAAATGATAAGAAGCGGTTATCGTAAGACCAAGACTTGACCACGACCACAACAACATACCAATACCATATACATCAAACGACCTCGACCATTAACATCATCATCCGTGGGTTCCAAAACCAAAACCAATCATTCAACCTACATCTAGACTCACTTCAAGGACCCTCACTATCACTCCCCATCTCTTATTCAATCAAGACTCTTAACAGTAAAATTATAAACAATCTCAGATTCTTATTCAAGTTTTTTTTCAATCTTTTCAAGATTGTTTCACTTGAAGTATTCTCATCACCGATTCATGATACTTTCCGAAGATAAAGAAAGAGTATAACAAGTACGTTATATCTTTACTTTCGTTCGTTCAAGACTCAAATTAAAAACAAACCTACCCGAGACCATTTATTGATCTTGAAGAAGTACTTCTTTGAAGCTGTGACATCTAACGCGTAACAAACGTGCACGCCACATAGAGGTTGTGTTTGTCATGGTAAGTTGATGAGATTTTGTGATGTTTCTGAAGATAAGTTGTTTGATTTGAGATGATAGTTTGGTGAGATATGTCTTGGGAGAAACACTTAAGGTGGAGGCGTCTTTATCCCTTGTGTGATTTTAGGTTTAGTCAATGTTACGTTTGGTTTGGGAAAAGTATCCTTATACTAGGTTATAAAAATATGTATCAATCGTGGGCCTTGGCTTCTCGTAGACTTGGGCCTCATTTACGTAATATCTCTCGTGGTGATACATCAAAAGGTTGGCATGGATGAGTATATGGGTGATCAGATATTACTATTATGGTGAAAATGTTAATCACAAAATTATGTCATCCAATTTTTGGGACATAAAATTTTGGACACATATTTTGTAGCATGTTTAAGTATGGTATTTTTGGTATGGTATAATTTTCAGGGAGGATATAATATTCACGGCTTGAGCGAAATTTGAAAAATGACTACGGGTTTTTGTACGGTATTATTGATGCGGAATTAGTGACATTTCACGGTGGACTTCTTTATCTTTGAGATGATGGTTGGTTGGATGCATGTCTCAAGATAACTTGTTGGAGCACATTATGAAATTTGAAAATCTGGTTATAATCGGTAAGGAGTTACGTTGTAGTGCTCGCGATGTGTAACCATCACTTTAAGGAGTTACGTTGTTGTGCTCGATGTCACACGTGGTTGTGGATTGTTCAAAATTTAGAACAAGCAAAGAAGTCACAAGTTGGGATGCTTACTTCCTTTTCAAGTTAGTCGATCGGGTTATCTACATATGTGGTCATTACATTTAGCCGGTGAATTCTAAGGAGGTTCGATAAAGGTTGGTTTGAGACGATATTGAGAGTATTTTGCGACATATTCTCACGGAATTTTGATCAAGCTATGATGTTAATATTGCATCAAGAAGGTAATACGGTATGTACGCAACATTATGATGATTCCGATAGCTCGCAACCATCGGGAGGAGAAGTTGGTATTTCATCTTACGTGTTTGGATTACGAAGGATTTTGCTTAAGATCAAGAAGGAGAAGTAGTGTGGTGTACATCGGGGTTTTACCAACTTGGATGCAATACTAAGTGAGTTATGTTGTTATGATGTTCGAGCGACAACCATTGTGCTTCAAGAGTTTACTTTCTCCATTGCGTGTCGAAGATTAAAGACGTGTTGGAAGAGTGTTGTCGGTTCGGGGAGGAGCAAAGAAAGAAAAAGGCTCACTAGTTAGGAGGAGTAATAACCTAACTAGACAATTCTGATTGAAGTTCGAGCTACAAGAAGATCATTTGTCGAGGTCATCGGAAGGAGAACTTCAAGTTTGCCTCAGTATCTAGACTACAGAGACTCTGCACTTCAAGAAAGTTAACATTGTTCATTACTATTGTAATTTACTTTGTTTTGTATTTATAGGTCTCATTGTAACCATTCACGTGTGACGCTATCTTGGAGGGAGATTGTTAGCCTCGCTTTTTCTAAAGATAACGTCATTTACGTGAATTGGACTAGATGCGTAGTATACTTTGCCCTTAGGGACTAGTATCGTTTATGTGGCAAAGTTAGAGCCTATAAATACCCCTCATGACTCTCCATGAGGGGTGAGGTGAATCATTAGGTTATTTGTATTGTGTGTGTTTATCAATATCATCTTGTGTTTTCTCCTCCCTCTCTCTAGTTTCTCTCACTAAAACAAGATGATGTTCTTCATCTTCTTCCACCAACCCCGACCTCCAAACCACATAAATCTTATAGTTTTTCGATCCTGACACTAGTTTTGGTTGCCTCTCTTTTCTTTTTCTCCCATTCGGCCGAATACCTACACCTTTGGTGTCGAGATTTTGCTTCAACAAAGCTAAGGTATAACGTGTTTCTCGTCTTCCTTTGATGCACCTTAAGTTAATATATTGTAACTTATTTGTTTTAGTCGACTTGTGTTTTCTTTTTCCTTGTGTCGAGCCGTATGAAACCAAACAACACAAACCCTAATGATTTGAACCTTATAGGTATTAAAGAACATGTATGTAATATGTATTATTGAATCGGATCATGGTTAAGTCGAGCTATATAAGAACCGAACCACATATATAAATGTTATCATACCTAATAAATTCGAAACCCTAATTGGAATGGAACCCTAAGTGTAATTAATGGTCTAAACATGTAATTATAGTGGTTTTAATAAACCCTAAAACTGGACAGCATCATATGTCGAATTTGTGTGTGTTATAGATCCAATTTTATAAGTGCAATAACCTGGGTTTTGTGGGAAAAGTTTATTTTATGTCTTAGTTAAGTTTTCCAAGTGGTTTGGTCGGATTTGGAGTTGTCTAAGTCGTATTTTTGAATTTTACAAAATCAAGTGTCAAAGGCGAGAAAACGGGTCGAAATTTAGTTGTATTGTTTGATTTTTCATTTTCAAACCATAAGGAATTGGGAGCTCTCCTTTTCAGGAGTGATATTCATGACATAAATGAATTTACGGGGTTCTGGGATTTTTCCAAGGTGTCTAAACAGGTCCAATAAGCGTAAACTTTTAAGGTGTATTTTCGATCACTTTCTGGATAGGTCTGGACTTATGATTTTCCGTAGGCCATTTAGCATAGAAATAGAACCCACCAATTTTTGTAGAGTCTCTTAACTCATATGGGAACCTCTGGGATTTTTCTTGATTTCATTTGAGCTAAGTAAGTATTTTATAAAAATCGCTAAAGTCTGGTCCAGATATGAGTTTTAGAAACTGAAAGATAAAATATGATATCAATAGGTAACACACTTACAAAGGCATAAGAAGCTATAAAATGAGGATATACTTACAACTCTAAGAATGTTAATGCGATGAATCCGTTATAACTTTAATGATGCTAATAAGTATTAAATAAATCATAATCCGTGTAGATTCGTTGAAGGAGACGCGACGTTACATCTTCGTATTCCTACATTCGTTTGCTTTCCTCTCATTTGCTTTAAGGTACAGATATTCTGACCTTTTTAGTAAAGGTTTCTCATGATTTCTTTCCGTTGTCATACCTCTTATGCTTATTAGGATTTCCTATGCCATTGCTATGATTCCTCTCGCTTATGTGAATCTCTTGTCTCGAACCTCAGATGTTGAATCTTGTCAGTATCGATTTGAATTTAAGATTATGAACTTGATTAGAACATTTGATTATGAACTTCCGCTTATGAATGCATGATATATGACCGAGATATGAACCTTTGACTTCTGAAACATTTGTTATGAACCCTTTCTGATTTGTTGATCCGTTGTTTATCTAAAACTTCTGTTTAGTGAACCATGAAATATCTGATTTGGACTTTATGATATGAAACATCATATATATATATCTGTTGACTTTTATGATGAAGTATGATCTGTGTCAATGATGACAATCTGTTTGACCTAAGTTAGTTTGACACCCGAGCCAAATATTTAACTAGTCATGGGGTTCCATGTCCGTATCGATGATGCACCTCGATATGACTCTAGGCGCAGAGTGATGTTCGCCACGTCTCGGATGGTGAAGCATATTTTGAATATGTAGGAAGGGCGATGGATGCATCCTAGATCCGATCGTTATCCGATATGTTTTCGGTGAATGATGTCGTGTGCAACGCTGGCGTCGCAAAGTCCGGAGCTAGCTACTCCATTGGTTACCCGAGGTCTCCTCATATTATATAAGGTATTCCGAGGTCACCCTCCGAATACAATGGTTACTTATGATATGTTATGATCCGATATGTTTCGGGCTCGTGGTGGATGACTAAACCTTATCTGTTAATTCTGCTTTATGAATTTCGCTTATGATTCCGTATTTGCCAATACTGTTTGCATCACGAGTTATTATATGTTTATTGAAGATGTTTATGCTTTTACATGTTTATGTGACTACCGCTTGCCATGCTAGGATATGATTAATATGCTTAAATGTGATTCGCATGTTGTCATCTGATGATATGTTAGTTTACCGTTATGTGAATTCGTTGATCTGTAAGATGACTATGCTAGTGTGTATTTGATTGTTTTGTAAGTTCATCCTGTATAATCGGTTCAGTTAATATTGCGAAACTTAATTACCCGTTAATATACCTATCTGTATACGTCTGACTTGCCATGTTAATTTCGTTTATGCTTATATTTGATCTGAGACATGATTCAAGTCACGAGTTTTGGTTTGTAAATTGGTAAATTGCTATGTTATGTCTTTGTCTATTTAGTTATAGAAGGTCTACTATGTTTTCTATCTGTATGTGTGCTTGCCGTGATTGGACTGCTATTTCCGCTGCTACAATATTGGATTAAGTATGTTACATGTAAATTAATTGACTAGTAAGAATGCCATGTTTACTTTCTAGGAACTGTTTCCGTTAGCTTTTAGACTTTTCGTTTGGCTTATATGTACTCTACTTTCTTGATTCTTTGAATGTTTGGTCATTTAATGTGTTTCCGTAATATGCCGTGTGTTTGTTCTTATTTGCTATGTGTTCTTCCGGATCTCTCGAGATTGTGTTTCTGCAGTAATCCTCAATGATCCAAGATTCTCTTCCGTTGGATTTCGTTATTTGTATATTTATTCTGTTTTAGCTTTTGTTTCGTTATATCTGTTCACTGGGCTTTGTAAGCTCAGCCGCACTTTCTTTTCCTGCGGCAGGTATTAAGCATTCAAGATGAGCTTGTGGGATGGTTGATCTGGGTTTGAGATTAGAGTTGAGAGCAAGACTTTACCCTAGAGATCTTATATTAATTTTGATTATTAAGTTATTTATGTTTTCTTTTGATTATTTTGTAAAGGCTTCCGCTATTGAATATTATTTAAAGTTCTGATATGAAACCGTATTGTAATATCTTTACCCTTGTCGGGTTGGGGTGTTACAACATGTTTACTATAATTGTTATGATTAGTAAAACCCAACATATGGTATGTTGGAGTCAATATTGCATTTTAGGAAGAGAATGCATTAATCTCTCCGAGATTAACAATAGTTTCCTTTAAACACCATGGTTGAATACAACTTTTAAAGTTCCATTTAAAGGCCTATGCATAGTTGAATACAAGTTTTAAAGTTTTTATTTAAATGACATAGTTTTCTTTCTCACCACAATAGTTGACCGAATTCAGTTTTAAAGTGTTGACCGAAATTTAGTTTTCCACTTTTAAGGAAAACCATTTTTTCTTTATAGTTTGTAGAGAAGAGATATAATAGAGCCTAAATGGTCTACTGCAAAGTAGACTAAAATTAAAGAAATTTGAACTTTGAATTCTTATTCTATCATGATAGTTTTGGGTTCTCACATTTTTTAATGTACGATGTTTTCCATATCATCACAACTAAGAAAACCACTTTGAAACATCAACCAAAAATCAATAAACAAAACAACCTAAAACAAAGCTATGAACTGAACTGATTCTACCGTATATCCTGTTAAAATTTTGACATATCTACCACAACGAAACCATCAAAGACTTACAAAAAAATAGTATCAAACTCAAAATGTCTAAGTTTACATACACTTACAAACTACCAACAAACATACAAATTACTAACAAACTTAAAACTACACACAAGAATTTACTAACTACTTTAAAAAGAAACTACACATTTATCGGCAACAAAGTCAAGTTCGATTATGCATGACACACATTCAGCAAAGAACAATGACAACGGTGGACTCATGCAATAACAAATCTATAAAAAGGAATGTCAAAAAAGTTATATAAACTCAAAGCTGAAAATAATACATATATAGATAGATCTAAAAGTAACCACAAAACTTGATATAAATCTATCAAATACTAATAATTGAATAACACTATTAACATAATCAACTTTAGTGGTACCGTGGTACCGTCCCAGACATGGATGCTACAAATTTTGTTTTTAGTGGTGAAAGTTTATTTGGGGAAGTTTGGAGCTGTTTTTTTTTGGAGGGGGGGATAGCTGTTGGGATCTTTAAACTTATTTTTTCAACTAAAACATTTCTTTATTATTCAAAAATAAATTGTAAAATGTATTTTTGAAAAAATATTTTGTCACATTGAAAATGTGAAGTTTGAAACATAAATTCACTTCTTTTATCATTTGTCAAGTTGTAAATTTTTTTGTTCATACCTAGAGTGATATATGTAGAAACGAGATATTTCGACTAAAAACTTGTTTACGTTAATTTTGACGTACCGTGTTTTTACATTTTGTTATCATCAAAACGTAGAGATATCGAAATATAGAAATAACGTTTTTAGACATTATTTACATCAACAGTTATAATATTTCACGCATACACTCAATAACACGTAATTTAGCTTGATATGCATAAGGAGTACGTTTAAAGAGTTTTTAGTATTACGCTTAATTTAATAACAATAACAATAACAAAAATAAACGTGTCAAGTATGAGGCTAAGTGTGCATCTATTGGATATGTTCATCCCCTTTCATTCACTTCCTGGGTGAATTAGAGAAGGATGACGTTACTTCATCAAGCGGGTCCAAAAGTTTTCCATGACAAAGACGTTGGGACACGTTGTTGTTCATAACTTTAATAGGCTAGTTTTGCTAAAGCTAAAAAGTAGGGGTTAGATAGTATCTCGCTTCTCACTATTTTTGTAAATCTATTGAGTTTATAATAATAATAATAATAATAATAATAATAATAATAATAATAATAAAGCGATGTTCATATTTTTAATAGGATTGGTTTATTATCACAGAGGTGTGGGGCCCAGTTGGTTTCTCATTTCCCACTAATTTCTCAGAATCCTATGAGTTTTTAATAAAGCGATGTTATATATATATATATATATATATATATATATATATATATATATATATATATATAGAGTTTGGATCAAATAAAAATATCTTTTGGTAAAAAGATAAAAGGGTTAAAATGTAACATATATCATTTGATTGATATGATATTTTAGACATTTGACACTCATCATTTAATTGCTCATTTTATCCCTTTTTGTCAAAGTATTAAACCTTATTTATAACCGACTTTTTTCACTAGTTTGGTCAAAGTAATAAAGATCATTTAAACATTTTTTTTGTCAAATTACGTATCAAACAATTTTTTTTTACCAATTTTGTCAAATTATAAAAGCTTGTGCATACCAACAATTGGTTTAGTGTGTTAAAAGGACAAAGTGTTTCAGTAAACATGTAGCAAAAAAGTTTGTGTTTCACTTCAAATATATCATGAAATTAATGTGTCAGAAAATTATATTATCGATAAAATTGTGTTAAAAAATTAGTGTGTCATTATAAATGTATTACTCCACATGAAATCAAGTGTGCCAAAATACTTAGTTTGTCACTAAAAATGTGTCAATTAATTTTGTGTATCACTACAAATGTTTAGTGGGTCACTATATATATATCAAGAAAAATAGTTAGATAAACATTGTGTGTCCACTATAAAATGAATTTTGACACTAAATGTGTCAAAAGACTTTATTAGTCACAAAAAATGTGTCATAAAAATTAGTGTGTCATTACGAATGTATCACGAAATTTAGTGTGTCACTATATATGTGCTAAATTTTTAATGTGTCACTAAATAAGTATAAAAAATTTTAGCGTGTCACTATAAATGTGTCAAGAAAAAATGGTGTGTCACTACATATATATTAAGACATTTAAAGTGTCATAAATAAACGTTTTACATTTTAAATTAGCGTGTCATTACTCACTAGTGAGAAACATAAATAAACATTTTAAAATTTGAATTAAAAGTGTCATGACATTAAATTTGAATTTGACCATTAAACTTGAACGTAGGTCAATTTTTGAATTAAAGGTTTTAAATGTTTGATGCCAAATACTAAAAGACCATATTGTCCTTTTATGTTTCACAATGATAAATAATGACCCATTAAAATTAATTGATTGTCATTAATATACTAATTAAATCTCATCCATTAATCTATTTTGCATTGATCCATCTTATGGCTATAAATACTTCCTATACTTTTTAGCACAAATGACTTTTCACAAGATCCACACTATATATATATATATATATATATATATATATATATATATATATATATATATATATATATATATATATATATATATATATATATATATATATATATATATTCATAATAGTAATAGTAGTAGTAGTAATCTCCAAGGTGGGTGCTTTTATGATTGGCCATTCTTTAGATGGTTACTTGAATGATCTACGCTTGAGTGGGGTTTCGGAAGAGGGAGGCTATTCTTCATGCCAGAATCGGTTTATTCAAGACCGTGGAGATGAGGTGGTCTTTCGATGTTGTTGGTGGATTTCAAAACGCCTTCAATTTGGTGGACCGCGAGGTTATGTTACAAGAGGTTCGCCCATTGTCCCGCCATATCACGTTGGGTTGAATTCGCTACTCCACCCGCCCAAATTATACTATGGGGAACACACTTTATGGTCGCATCAAGGAGTGCAGCAAGGTGATCCGCTTGGACCTCTCCTTTTTGCCTTGGTGTTACATCCTTTGATATGCAAGATTAGAGACTCTTTATGTCTCTATTTTCAAGCTTGGTACCTAGATGATGGTACGATCATCGGAGATACTTTGACTGTTGGGAAGGTTTTGGAGCTTATTATTATGGATGGACCTTGCCACGGTTTGCACCTTAATGTCGACAAAACGGAGGTTTTCTGGCCAAGGGAAGATCCTAGAAGCGTGCTCGCAGTGTTTTCCGCCTAATATTGCCGACCACGTGGGGTTAAATTGTTGGGTGGACCTTGATACGCAGCATAACGCGCGTCGGGTCAAAGGTACTTCCTTTCGTCGAGCAAGTTTTTCAACACCCTAGCAAGTGAACCTAATCGTTGTAGTGTAGTATTAGGGTAAGCCTCGTGAATTGATATCGTTCTCTGGGAATAGGAATGCTAGTAAGAAATTACTACGCTAAGGTTGGGGTTGAGGAACATTATTTTTTATCTTTTTTATGTTATTTTAGAAAATTGAAATTACGAATCTCGGGGTATTGGATTTGGGGGGGTTGGTATTTCTACCGATTACTCTACTATTCTAATTATCTAATTAACTAAGCTAATGTGAGTGTAGTCTATGTCTATTGTTGTGTGCTCTTATGATAATTAAAAATGTGTTTACTTAGATGTTATTACTCCCTAGTTATCTCCTATTGATGGTTGAATTGTCATGTCGGCTTCAACCTCTGATGCCGTCGGGATCCAAATCTAGGCCGTCGAGTCACGACGCCTACTCTTTAAACCCGATGCCGTCACTTGTAAATTAGCAATTTTCTCTCGAGTCGCCTCAAGATGTGTCGACGGCGCCACAATTAAGCCGTGACGCCGTCCCCTTCAATTCCAAAGTACTGAGTGTCTCGATTCTCGACTTTGGCCATTTTGTTCAGATATTCGCGCCTTTTCGTCCGAATAAGTGTCATTCCAAAGAATTTGCCTTCAAGAGACCTAAAAGTGAAAAGGATCGAAATTAAGTAGTAACGGATACAAAGTGATCAATTAAAGGCTTAAATGACCCTCAAAAGTGTACCTTTTAAATCCTTATCAAATATCCCTATACTTGGTATTTGCTTGTCCTCACAAATGTGCTTTTGGCCAATTAATTTATAAGTTAGGGGTCATGAAGCATTAGTTTAGAAAGATTCACAACACATATAAGCCCCATAAAGTCATAACAAGCACGGAATTACATACTAGCACCTCACAAGTGGTGTTTGGATACTCTCTCTCGGTGTATATGAAATATATAAAGTTGGAAATGGAAGATAAACACTCATTAACCGGTCCTAGTACATAGATTACCATAGGCTTGAGACTAGATCAAATCTCCATCGCTTTTGGCGTAAGCACCTAGGAAAAACTATCTAAGAGGTCTTTCAAAGGGTTGTAACGTTAGGCTTATGGTAGGGAAACAAAGGGTTTGGTGGGATAGGCGATTTAGTGGTGGCAAGTCAAAAATCTTTATGTTACAAGCATGAGAGGAATGGCGTTGCTAAGCCAAGACTCGACACTCTAAACTCTAGATAAATTGAAACAAACAAACATAAATTTAAAGATAGATGTAGGATGGTAGCCCGTATTTTTTTTTCTCCATACACTTTTACTCTACCATCCTCTACGATAACATCAAAATAATATGGATTTATAGGCAGATCCCAACACTTGAGTTTTTATTACTCTAACACTAATTTGACCCGAATTGAAAAGATCAAAACACTTGGAGTACATTATTACGCAAATAAAGGGAATTTGAATTTAACGTTCCCTTCCCGTCATTTCATAAAATTTAACTTTTCGCATGAGTCTCAATCATCCCAAAACTGTGTACAAAGGATATGACTCGACTTAGCAACTTATGCAAGCAACTAGATAATTGAACTAAGGGTTTAGTATGATAACAATAATGCACTAAAAGTGAGTGTATACAAGGTAGGCTAAGACGATTTGGGTGTACATTTGGGGGTGGATTGTAAACAATGCTCTTCATTGATATTCCGGAACACCGAAACATCACGAGAACCGCGAAAATGATAGGCTCTGAGGGGGTTAACTATGGGTATCATGTACTAAAGATGAGTACAACGCAAGGGTGTGGGGGAATTACTCAACCGATGTGGAAGAAATAATTATATTACGGGTATCAAGCAAGGGTTATCCTAATGCCTCTTATCATTTAGTTATTCCTAACTACACAAGTGTAGTCTCACTAGCGATCTCGGAATGCATCACAAAACAAGTTCTAGAATTTATTATACTAACGGTACACTCTCGAAGCATTAAATCATAATGCTTTAATTCCTACAAATCTAAGGGCGATTCTCACATTTTGGGTGGAATTTAAGTGGTAAAGGGTTTTTGTGCTAGTCATATAACTTCCTATCCATGAGATACTTTATTAAGACTAATGGCCCACTCCTACATGTCATGAAAAATTTTAAATTTGGTGCCAAAATTACCCTAACCGATACTTCTCATGGTTTATTACACAAATAAAATTGGACAAGGCAAATAGTCAAGGATAAGCATAGTTTCAAAGTTCCCATTTTATTTTCCTCCCTACATTTAAACCGAACATTGTCCCCAATGTTCCCGAAGTATCAAAGTTATGATAATGGAAGGTAATTAAAAGCGAAATAAACTAGTACTCCCCTGATTAGCTTGGTAGGATCCGTGTGAAGTAGCGGTTAAATATTTCTCCAAAAAGAAAATATGCGTGAAAAGCTCCTTCCAATCTTATGTATCTTCTTCTTGATAAATTAAACCTGCACACTTGAAGAAAACAAACGAAACCTTCGCGTAAAATCGACGGTAACAATATATATATGACTCTACCAAACTAGGATATAATGCTTGTGGAATGGATGTTTACAGATTTTCTAGAAAATTAAGACCTGGAAATTTTCAAAATTTTATAAGTAGCTCGAAAACGAGAAAAGTAGTAAGCGGTTTCTCCTCCCGGCCGTCAGTTTCACCCTCGACTCCGTCAAAGTTATCCCGACAGTAAATTGGTGCATGATTTTCTAAAAAATTTATCTTTAGAATCGGAAAAATTTCACGCAAAACATCCATTATGACTCGATACAAACATTTGACTTAAACAACACACATGTATATCTTTTAATAATTGTAATTCTCATGTTTACGTTCTCTTTGAAAACGTGTGTAATACTCCCTACACTTATCCCTTATGTAAAATCCCTTTATATGTAATTAAGACGAGGTTAAAGACAAAATAAAGCATTTTTACAAATTTAAACATGAGAATAAACAATCAATAAAAGATATACGACACAAACAAGTAGGGCTGTAAACGAACTGAACGTTCATTGAACATTTCATGAACCGTTCGGTAAAAGGTTCGTTTATGTTCGTTTATTTATTAAATGAACGAACATGAACAATATTTTACGATCGTTTAGTTAAATAAACGAACATGAACAAAAGTCACGTCCGTTTATTTATGTCCGTGAACGTCCGATTATGCGTTCGTTAACGTTCGTTTATGTTCATTTATTTCTTTATGTTTGTATATCATATTTTTCAATTGTATAATTTTAAAATTAGTTTTTCTAAACAAAAAAACACTTATAAACAATATTAGATGCATAATTTAATAAAGTTTATGTTTGTTTGTATGTGTTTATCTATGTTCGATCGCTTATGTCCGCTTAGCGCTCGCTTAGTATTTTAATGAAGCGAACATAAACGAACATGAACAACTCATTTTCTTAATAAACGAACATGAACAAGAAATTTCGATGCTTAAGCGCTCGTGTTCGCTTATTTGTCCGGTTAAAGTTAAATGAACGAACATGAACAAGGCTCCGCTCGTGTTCGTCCGGTTCGCTTACGACCCTACAAACAAGCAAACAATTAAGCATGGGTTGCCTCCCACTAAGCGCTTTCTTTATTTATGAGTCTTGTAGCTAGACTCAAGTCGCGCCCTACGTTCCTCTAATCTTAGAGGTCCATTCGATTTCTTTCTCTCTTCTCTCATCACGAATATATATGTGGCCTAACTCTAGACAAGCGGTGTAGTGAACCTTGTTCTCCCAATCTACTTCAAAGGCTAGAATGTTGTCTACATCAAGATCGCCAATACCCCCAAACTTCTTATTTTGCAGGGCATTATATACTTAACACATTCGGTCCCATTTGAGAACTTGGCTATTCCTTCCTCTTGATCATAAACCATCTTAGATTCCTCAATAAATGGTCTCCCAAGTATCACATCTCCTAGAAACCCATCAATGATGCCCTTAACATCCTCCAAGATCATGAAATCACACCTATATGTGAAGTTACCTATGAAGACATGCAATCCTTTGGCCCTCCCAACATAGTTACTCACTTCCTAGGGTGAAAGGGGTCCTCATAGGTCCTAACTTTTGCTCATGATCCAATTGTAGTAGAGCCAGACATTATGTTCATGGGTGCCTTATAGTCAATGTAAGTTTGATCCCTATATAAGTATCCAATCATGCACGATATCTTTATATTTTGTAACACCCCAACCCGACAAGGGTAAAGATATCACAATACGGTTTCATATCGAACTTTAATAACTAAACAAAAGCGAAAGCCTTACAAAAATATTCAAGAGAAAACATAAATAACTAAACTTCAAAATAAATCTAAGATCTCTATAATCGAATCTCGCCTCGCCTCTACTCTCAACCCGGATCGGCTATCCCATAAGCTTATCTTGAACGCTTAATACCTGCCGCAGGAAAAGAAAAGTGCGGCTGAGCTTACAAAGCCCAGTGAACTGATATAACGAAACAAAAGCCAAACAAAACAAAATATACAAATGACGAAATCAAAATAAAATAATGATAATGAGGATCTTTTAGGATTACGGAACTCAAACATACGTAAATCCAAACAACCACATAACAAGTTAAACACCTCATAGCACATAAATGACGCAAACACAAACACATCAGAACAACCAAACATTCAACATATCAGGAATAACAATTTGCTTATAAACCAAACAAAGAGTCTAATGACTAACAAAACAATTACCAACAATTAAACATAGCATTCAACAAATTAATTAACCTTCACTTAACACACTTAATTCAATATAGCAGCAGCGGAAATAGCAGTCCAAATCATGGCAGTCTCACAAATAAATAGAAACATAGTAGACAAACTATAATTAAATAGACCAACAAAACATAGCATAACCATTAGCAATTATCAAAACAACTTTCATAAACTAAACCAGTTCTCAGATCAAAATCCTATCATCAGCAGAGTTCAAACATGACAGATCACATAGACAACGAAACACTAACGTATAAGCAAAGTTCCCAAAATGAACTGATCAGACTATACATATTAAGCTTATATAATACTAACTATCACACTAATACATTCATCCCACAGTTCAAAGAATTCACATAACAATAAACTAACATGACATCAGATAGCAACATGCGAATCATATTAAAACATATTAATCATATCTTAGCATAGCAGACGGTAGTCACATAAACATACAAAAGCATAAACACATATAATAGCATATAATAACCCAGCACATAATCATAAACACTTGAACACACCAAATCATAATCAGAACTTAACATAGAAATAACAAATACATATTTAGTTAACTACCTCGAGCCCAGAACATATCATATCAGAAACATCATACATATATAGAGAAATAATCTCGGAAAATAATTTGGAGTAGCTAGCTCCCGAAGTTGTGAAGACGCGCGTATTGCACACGACATCATTCACCGACAAATCATATCGGATAACGGATCGGATCTAGGATGCATCCATACGCCCAACAGACATATATAGGTAATATAATACCAACCGAGCTCATAACAAATAACGAGATAAGGACGTGGCGAACTTCACTCTCTCGCCTAGAGTCATGTCGAGGTGCATCAACGACACGGACATGGAACCCCATGACTAGTTAATAATTGGCTCGGGTGTCAAACTAACTTAGGTCGATAAAAGTTCAATCATAACGTAAGTCTCATTCAAACACATGGTTCGTGAGACAACATATCACTAACTCATATCATAAGGTTCATACTCGGACATAATAAGGTTCATCAATTACACATATCAAAGTCTTTCTAACATATAGTTAAGTCGGTATCTCATAGTTCCATAAAACATAAGTTCGGATAAGCAACAAATCACACAATCGTGAAAGGGTTCATAGCAATGGCATTGGAAACCCTAATAAGTAAAATGGAAAGACTAACGAAAGAACATCGAAGGAACCTTTAGTAAGAAGGTCGAATGTATGTACGATAACATAAGTGTCTTAAGGTAAGACAGAATATCCGTACCTTAAAGCAATTGAGAGAAAAGTAACGAATGAACGAATACGAAGATGTAACGTCGCGTCTCCTCCAACGAATCTACACGGATTATGATTTATTTAATATTTATTAGCATCATCAATGTTATAACGGATTTATCGTATTAATACTTTTAAAGTTGTCAGAATATTCTCATTTTAGTGACATACGAAATTACAACATTTTAGAGTATTCCTCATTAATTCACCAACTTCCTATTTAGGTTCTAGGGTTTCCCATACTCTTTAAATACTACTAAATACGCATTAAATTCACATATTACTTCTTTTAATGATTTCCCAATTTAACCTAGAACGTAAATGATAACAAACCGAAATTAGCTTAAACTCATGCGTGTCTCTACAAAATCAACTTACACTTGTAGAACCCATAATTGCTCAGAATTACAAATTACACCCTTGACATCTTAAATTTCACAATCTAACCTTACTTTATCAGATTTTACACTTTTAACCCAAAGGTTTTAGAATTTACAAAACGTACCCTAATAAATTAAATACAATTCGTATGGCCCTTTAAATATCCAAAATTACATGTTTAACCCCCACACTTATTTTTATACGTTTAGTACAAGTATTTTACTGTTTACAAAAATAACCTTTAAGTTTCATAATTTACAAAACCAACCCAAAACTTTTGTTTAAAACCGAATAAGTATAATTTAAGTACAAACCCTAAACCTAGGTTTAACCCATCATTAGCTCATCATTATTACTTCATTAATTACCTTTAATGATTACAAGAAACCCTAGTTCATGCAAAACCCTAATCGGTCCTTTTTAAAACCTTCCTTTTCCATGTTTAATCGAACCATAAAACTCAAAACAATTCATACAAGCTTGAATTCCTAAATACGTATTTTATTCAGGTCTTATAACATATAATAGCTTCTGGAAAAATCGAATCATGGTCTTAAAATTATTATAAGCTCATTCGTTATTTGTATACGCTTTTAGGGTTTTAGATTCCAAATAATTCCATACGACATATTAAACATGCATGGCTAATTTTATGTGTTCCATATGACTTATAGGACTGAAATCAACATTAGGAACTTACCCTTAATGAGCTTGGATCGCTAGAACAAAAGAAGCACAAAACCTCACTTGTCGAAACCCTAATTCACCCAAAACTCACCACGCTTAAAACAACAACTTAGGAACTCGAACACTATTTTTCCCACCTTCTTTACCTTCAAAGTTGTCCAAGAAAATTGGTCTCAAGCTCTGGAAACTGGAAGTCGATTTGTTTAGGGTTTTGAAGTCGGTTTGGGAAAATCGGTAATTAGGAATTTTATGGGAACCGAATTTTGTATATATACTTGATTTACTATTTTTCTTGTGGGCTTTATAATGTATTGGACTTAAAATAAATGGACTCTTAATAATATAAATTTATATTGGGCTTTTACTAATTAAATTCTTTTATAAAACTATTAATTATACACGACTAATTATATAAAATACATAAATGATTTTAGA
Organism: Chrysanthemum lavandulifolium; assembly: GCA_022545495.1. NCBI lineage: Eukaryota > Viridiplantae > Streptophyta > Magnoliopsida > Asterales > Asteraceae > Chrysanthemum > Chrysanthemum lavandulifolium. Next base: position 221,582,516 of record CM040242.1, on the reverse strand, counting down.
AAATTATAATCTATAAAATTAACTTTATAAAGTCATTCAAGATTTATTTGGATCATATGTGATATTTCTTATAAGTTTTTCTGAATTTACATAGCTCATTTGGTATTGTGTTTATTTAATTATTCTTGTTTTTGATCATAAGGGTATTTTGGTCTTTTTGTGAATTTTAGAATTTCAGGTATTACAATTTCTTCCCCTCTAAAAAGAAATTTCGTCCTCGAAATTGAACAAGACGGAATAGTACGGCGACAAATGTGGATTTCGAAACTTCATGGAATTTATGACGAATGCTAATCGTATACTTATTAAAGTATTAGCAGTAAAAGATGAGATAAGGAAAATTCAAAACACAATCTAACTTACACAGGTATCTAATGATGAAAACTATCATATGCATAGATGGAACGAATCCTAACGGTTTACTAATCGCGGGAGTATGTGGAGACATACAGATCTAAGGCAGGCATAACAATCTATAGGTTAACACAGATAATAACAACTTCGGATCCCAATGGTACAAAACTTATATGCAACATATACCGACGAAAATCTCATAATCAGATACAGAATCTCAACCCAATATGAAAAGTACCAAATATCGGATACAAGGCAAATCCATACACATATCGACCACAGGCATTTCCCAGACGTCATATAATTTCAATAAGTTCAAATTATATGATCTCGGTATTATCACGTTGATCAGGCGTCATAATACTTGCATCACATAACAAGTTCTTATTGTCACTATACTTGGTCTCGGGTCATGACACAACACATAACGATTCTCCGAGCAAAACACACCATATAGAGATAATATCTGAGATAACAAGTAATCCTACTACAACAAGGCCAAAACCACATGAGTATACCATCATAATGGTCATACCTAATCAAGCGATAATAAAACAACATCATATAGAAAATAATTAGCAGACGAAAGTGATGAGGACTAACGGAAACTCAACGAATCTATCAGAAAGAAAACAACGAACAGGAACTATACTATCAAATTTGATTTATTCCATTAATCAAACAAAATTTCCAAAATCGTCAAAAGATGTACTCCCAAAATGAAACTCAATATCCTAAGATTTAATCGTCGAACGAAACAAAAGGACCTAACCCAAAATCAATGTCAAAACTTCTCATAACGAGGGCAACTAATCAGGAGCAAAATTCCTATCCTTGTGTCGGATTGAACCTACTAGTAGCCGTAGACTCCAATTCGACTCCACCTCGTACTCTTCCTCGGGTTCCTCTTCTTCCTCTTCCTCCTCGCTTATCCATCCGTTCTTGTTTCCTTCATGCTTTGTGGTAGTAAGTTACTAGCAAAGCCACCTTTTCGCTTCCTCTCTTCCTCCTCCGGCACACGATCCACAAAAGCATACAGATCGCGACTCTCAGCCTGTCCTACTCCTTCATCTTCAACGAACTTGGGACACCTATCATGATACGTAGTGGTGAAACCTTGGTTGTCCACAACCTTAGTCTCATAATCCTCTACTACTTTTCCGTCCACTTCCTTCAAGGTCAGCTTCTCTTCGATCGTGCATGGCCACATATAGGCCGGAACTCGTACCCTCTTATTGGTTCGCTTCACCCTACCAAACCTCGTATAGCCCTTAGCAACAACAACAGCCCACCTCGTCTTCTCCTTAGGTTGTCTAGCAGGTCCTTGATTGCTCTATCGACGAACTAGAGCGACGGGGAATAACCATCTAAAAGGACAATCAACTATTAGCAAAGTCTAAGTGCGGTAGGAACGCAAAGAAAGTATGCGAAGGAAATCCTAAATCTACCCAATCCTCACGGGTCATAGCCTAAGCTCTAAGGGTCCTAAAACCTAGGGCTCGATACCATAAATTGTAACACCCCAACCCGACAAGGGTAAAGATATCTGTCTGGTTTCATATCGAACTTTAATAACTAAACAAAAGCGAAAGCCTTACAAAAATATTCAAGAGAAAACATAAATAACTAAACTTCAAAATAAATCTAAGATCTCTATAATCGAATCTCGCTCTCGCTCTACTCTCAACCCGGATCGGCTATCCCATAAGCTTATCTTGAACGCTTAATACCGCCGCAGAAAAGAAAAGTGCTTGGTGAGCTTACAAAGCCGGTGAGCAGATATAACGAAACAAAAGCCAAACAAAACAAAATATACAAATGACGAAATCAAAATAAAATAATGATAATGAGGATCTTTTAGGATTCTCGGAACTCAAACATACGTAAATCCAAACAACCACATAACAAGTTAAACACCTCATAGCACATAAATGACGCAAACACAAACACATCGAACAACCAAACATTCAACATATCAGAATAACAATTTGCTTATAAACCAAACAAAGAGTCTAATGACTAACAAAAACAATTACCAACAATTAAACATAGCATTCAACAAATTAATTAACCTTCACTTAACACACTTAATTCAATATAGCAAAGAATGAAATAGCGATCAAATCATGGCAGTCTCACAAATAAATAGAAACATAGTAGACAAACTATAATTAAATAGACCAACAAAACATAGCATAACCATTAGCAATTATCAAAACAACTTTCATAAACTAAACCAGTTCTCAGATCAAAATCCTATCATCAGCAGAGTTCAAACATGACAGATCACATAGACAACGAAACACTAACGTATAAGCAAAGTTCCCAAAATTAACTGATCAGACTATACATATTAAGCTTATATAATACTAACTATCACACTAATACATTCATCCCACAGTTCAAAGAATTCACATAACAATAAACTAACATGACATCAGATAACAACATGCGAATCATATTAAAACATATTAATCATATCTTAGCATAGCAGACGGTAGTCACATAAACATACAAAAGCATAAACACATATAATAGCATATAATAACCCAGCACATAATCATAAACACTTGAACACACCAAATCATAATCAGAACTTAACATAGAAATAACAAATACATATTTAGTTAACTACCTCGAGCCCAGAACATATCATATCAGAAACATCATACATATATAGAGAAATAATCTCAGAAAATAATTTGGAGTAGCTAGCTCCCAGAAGTTGTGAAGACGCGTCGCATACACGACATCATTCACCGACAAATCATATCGGATAACGGATCGGATCTAGGATGCATCCATACGCCCAGCAGACATATATAGGTAATATAATACCAACCGAGCTCATAACAAATAACGAGATAAGGGACGTGGCGAACTTCACTCATCGCCCTAGAGTCATGTCGAGGTGCATCATCGACACGGACATGGAACCCCATGACTAGTTAATAATTGGCTCGGTGTCAAACTAACTTAGGTCGATAAAAGTTCAATCATAACGTAAGTCTCATTCAAACACATGGTTCAACAGACAACATATCACTAACTCATATCATAAGGTTCATACTCGGACATAATAAGGTTCATCAATTACACATATCAAAGTCTTTCTAACATATAGTTAAGTCGGTATCTCATAGTTCCATAAAACATAAGTTCGGATAAGCAACAAATCACACAATCGTGAAAGGGTTCATAGCAATGGCATTGGAAACCCTAATAAGTAAAATGGAAAGACTAACGAAAGAACATCGAAGGAACCTTTAGTAAGAAGGTCGAATGTATGTACGATAACATAAGTGTCTTAAGGTAAGACAGAATATCCGTACCTTAAAGCAATTGAGAGAAAAGTAACGAATGAACGAATACGAAGATGTAACGTCGCGTCTCCTCCAACGAATCTACACGGATTATGATTTATTTAATATTTATTAGCATCATCAATGTTATAACGGATTTATCGTATTAATACTTTTAAAGTTGTCAGAATATTCTCATTTTAGTGACAGACGAAATTACAACATTTTAGAGTATTCCTCATTAATTCACCAACTTCCTATTTAGGTTCTAGGGTTTCCCATACTCTTTAAATACTACTAAATACGCATTAAATTCACATATTACTTCTTTTAATGATTTCCCAATTTAACCTAGAACGTAAATGATAACAAACCGAAATTAGCTTAAACTCATGCGTGTCTCTACAAAATCAACTTACACTTGTAGAACCCATAATTGCTCAGAATTACAAATTACACCCTTGACATCTTAAATTTCACAATCTAACCTTACTTTATCAGATTTTACACTTTTAACCCAAAGGTTTTAGAATTTACAAAACGTACCCTAATAAATTAAATACAATTCGTATGGCCCTTTAAATATCCAAAATTACATGTTTAACCCCCACACTTATTTTTATACGTTTAGTACAAGTATTTTACTGTTTACAAAAATAACCTTTAAGTTTCATAATTTACAAAACCAACCCAAAACTTTTGTTTAAAACCGAATAAGTATAATTTAAGTACAAACCCTAAACCTAGGTTTAACCCATCATTAGCTCATCATTATTACTTCATTAATTACCTTTAATGATTACAAGAAACCCTAGTTCATGCAAAACCCTAATCGGTCCTTTTAAAAACCTTCCTTTTTCCATGTTTAATCGAACCATAAAACTCAAAACAATTCATACAAGCTTCGAATTCCTAAATACGTATTTTATTCAGGTCTTATAACATATAATAGCTTCTGGAAAAATCGAATCATGGTCTTAAAAATTATTATAAGCTCATTCGTTATTTGTATACGCTTTTTAGGGTTTTAGATTCCAAATAATTCCATACGACATATTAAACATGCATGGCTAATTTTTATGTGTTCCATATGACTTATAGGACTGAAATCAACATTAGGAACTTACCCTTAATGAGCTTGGATCGCTAGAACAAAAGAAGCACAAAACCTCACTTGTCGAAACCCTAATTCACCCAAAAACTCACCACGCTTAAAACAGCAACTTAGGAACTCGAACACTATTTTTCCCACCTTCTTTACCTTCAAAGTTGTCCAAGAAAATTGGTCTCAAGCTCTGGAAACTGGAAGTCGATTTGTTTAGGGTTTTGAAGTCGGTTTGGGAAAATCGGTAATTAGGAATTTTATGGGAACCGAATTTTGTATATATACTTGATTTACTATTTTTCTTGTGGGCTTTATAATGTATTGGACTTAAAATAAATGGACTCTTAATAATATAAATTTATATTGGGCTTTTACTAATTAAATTCTTTTATAAAACTATTAATTATACACGACTAATTATATAAAATACATAAATGATTTTAGAAAATTATAATCTATAAAATTAACTTTATAAAGTCATTCAAGATTTATTTGGATCATATGTGATATTTCTTATAAGTTTTTCGAATTTACATAGCTCATTTGGTATTGTGTTTATTTAATTATTCTTGTTTTTGATCATAAGGGTATTTTGGTCTTTTGTGAATTTTAGAATTTCGGTATTACAAAGAGACCTAAAAAGTGAAAAGGAACGAAATTAAGTGGTAACGGATACAAAAGTGATCAATTAAGGGCTTAAATGACCCTCAAAAGTGTACCTTTTAAATCCTTATTAGACCTGCTAGCGTAGACCTTGAGTTTAGCAAGCTTATTATGAAACGGGTTGCTAAAACCATTGTGCTTATGGATGTTGTTGCTAAGCTTAATGACCCTTAGTGTGAATTGCTGCTCCTCCGAGCTTGTGCTGGTATTTCCAAGTTATTTTTTTCTATGCGCACATGTTCCCCTCAAGTCTTTGAGCGTGCTCAAATTATATTTGATCTGCACGCCCGCTCTTCTCCGGAGCGATTATCCGCTCGGACATGATTTTGGGGATTCGCAATGAGATCGCCACACTACCTCTTGATTTTGGGGGCTTGGTGTATACTCTGCGGGGATGTCTTGAACTATACTTTCACGGCATCTAGACTCCAATTTGCAGTTCTGAGACTAAGCTCCTCCGGCGATCCCGGCATTATAATTCTCGGATCTTCCTTTGATGATGCCTGCGCACTTTAAAGCGAAAACAGAGACCGAACTTTTGGAGAACCCATGTGAGATCGCTGCCCCCAAACTCATGAAGAAATTGGCAGATACATATTTCACACGTGTCACCAAAAGGGACGAATCCACCTTTTGCTTATCTACTCAACATATGGCTCTATGGAGATCACAAAAAGAGGATTACGCTTCTAACTGGCTTAGGGTGGTTTCGATATCCGGATTGGGATAGACCATGAATGCTAGAACTTACCGATGTGTGTTATGCTATCGGTTAGGTGTCCCCCTTTATCTCTGCTCAGAAGCCATGTTCAGCCTGCTCCAAGGTATTTGCTGGAGACATTTATGGGGACCACACAGTATCCTGTGCTAGTATCATTGGCATTAAACATCGGCACAACGTGGTGCGTGATACCCTTGTTGATATATGCTCTCGGTCTGGGATTTCGGCTCGTAAAGAGGTTGACATTGAGCTTTGTGGTGATAGGGACAAATCCTTACGTCCAGCTGATGTATTACTCTATTCTTGGGACGGTGGGCAGGATGCATGTGTTGATTTGACTGGGTAGTCTCCCTTGACACAAACTAATATGGTCGATTTCAAGGGTCGTGCGATGGTCAAGCGGCAAGGCAAACGTGTCAAGTACGAGGCTAAATGCGCGGACATTGGATATAGGTTTCTCCCCTTCTCATTCTCTTCCTTTGGAGAACTTGAGAAGGAGGCGGTAACCTTACTAAAACGCATCCGTAGTTTCTCGTTGACTCAGGAAATTGGCCCACGTGCTGCTGATCATATTTTTAGCAGGATTAGCTTTGCTATTGCTAGAGGAGTTGGGGTGTGACAATTCTAAATTTTAGGTCATTTTACAAACTTTGAAATTTTACTATTCATCATTTTACTATTCATCGTTTTTGAAGTCGATTTGATATTTTGAAGAGGTTATTTAATTTTACTATTCACAAAACACTATTCATTCCGGAGAAAATTTATATTCATGATTTTTATTCATCATTTTTCATAAACTAGGTTTACGAGCATCTAATTCGGCAGAATCCGTGAGGTTAAGTCGTATCCATGGAACATCATTGAGAACATTTCATATAGACTAGAGTTAGTCTACATATCATCAGTAACATCATTTTCATATTAGTTCATGCATGGGTATGCATATTTCATTAACATATATTTATTTATTAAATAAACGCTATCGCACGATCACTGATTTTGAATAATTGATTTGACACCTCCGACAATTATCCGAATATATTTTTATACTCATTTTAAGACTATAAAAACTATACTATTAGTTTACCCGATGTTTTGGATTTACTTTGTATATATATGGTTATGTATATATATTTTATGACGGTTTTCGTAAATTCTATTCGATAATTATTTATTCACTCAATACTTGCGAGAAATGTATTTTTTATAATTTTTATGACTTCGATATATTTTATTTTGTTCTGTTAAAATCGATTTCTAGCTAACTCTACACTTAATAACCAATTATATGTACAAAACATACATTATACTTAACTTTAAACACATTTAATTATCAAAAATACACAACTTACTTCACCCTTATCCCCATTGCCGCCCCCCCTAGTCATCAATGTAGCAAATTTGATTTTGGCAACTTAAAAGACCATAATGCCTTTGTCCTGATATTTCTTTAATATACATACATATTATACATTTAACACATACAACATATGTTTCAAAGTGAAAAATAAAACTAAACACTCTCATCCGCAACCTTTGTGGATCGGCCATACATCAAAAGAGAAGAAGAATCCATCATTTTTCCAAGATCAAGTGTTTTCAAGATTAATCTAGTGTTCTAGTATAGGTTTTGAAATAAAAAACCTTGAAGTAATTAAGTACCTAGTTACCTAAACCTCTTCAATCACTCAAGTAAGCTTCTAATGATTTTTCCTAATCTTTCATACTATTACTTGATCTTCTAATGAACCCTATCAATTTTGGTGAATTTTATGAACCCATGACACCCTAAGAAGGTTTATGGTAGGTTTAGAATAATTTTGGTGTTGATTGGAAAGGGTTAGAACAAGTTCTACACTAGAAAAATCATTTTCGACAACATATAATTAAGGGCTGTCACGTTTTGTAAAATCTGGAAATTTCAGTAGGCTGGGGATTATTTTGGTCATGATATTCAGAAAATAGACTTAAAAACGAAACCGTGGCCGTTTGAACGGGTTAAAACGGGTTTATAACGAAGAAGTTACGCTAGTTTCAAGTTTAGCGACGAAAACTATTTTCTAAAATAATACAAGCTGTCAAGGGATTTTCAAGGGGCAAAACCGAGTTTTAAACATAATCTAAATGAGTCGACTTATCAAAAATATATTATTATACATTAACACGAATTCGAGGATATATTTTTCACAAATAATATATTTTTCACATGACTATCGTAACTATTATTTTTCACAAATAATAACACATACATATTTTCTATTAGACCAAAATGGTTATCGCAAGTGACAATGTTTGAAGCAGTTTTTCCTATCAATAGAGTACTTTTGAGAAAATAATGTCTTTAAGTAAAAGTGAGTTCACCTAGCCTATTTTCCAAAATGTTCAACCCTTCGTCAAACGAAGTTATAACGAATAATATACGATCACTCAAACTTTTCCGAAAATTACTCATAAACTATATTTTCTTGATTTATCAATTAACGACTATCATAGGATATTGTTTCAATGTAAATACTTGTAAAGTATTTTATAAACTTGACAATATGACACAAACGTATATTTCGACGATACACTTCATCTTCAAAAATGTACAAGTGGTATGGATATCATATGAGTTTGCATGTACGACATTGTTTCATGACTTACATTAGAACATATCATTCATATTAGGTTGCAGATAGAGATTGCACCTCATTTCAGTGTATCTACTTTTGTCATCATAATCATTGCATCAGGTGAGTTCGTAGCCCCACTTTTACTCGTTTAATCATTTTACAAACTCTTTGGGGAAGATACATGCTCAACTATTTTAATTTCAATTTCAATTATTTGCAAACTATATATTGAATCTAAACTTAAACTATATTTCATGAACTTGTTAATCTTTTGTTTCACTCTTTATGCTCGTAAGTAGATTATGCCCGAACTATATTGATTACTATGTTATGAACACTATTATTTGAACCACTTTCTTTGATTTTGAACCCTTCGACATATATATTTGAACTCTTTTAAATTGATTTGGACCTTTTAGCATATATTTGAACACTTTGAACTTGATCTGAACCTTTTGACATATAGTTGAACTCTTTTAACTTGTAAAGGACCCTTTTGATATATTTTGAGCTCTTTGACTGTTTTGAACTTTTGAACTCGACTTAAACTCTTGAACTTAATTACGAACTTTTGAATGGAACACTTGAACTTAATTATGAACTTATGATTTGTATTAATGAACCGAACTACTTTATATTTCGTCTCCCGTATTACGGGCGTTATCGACTTAAAGTCTCCCATGTTATGGGCGAGCGTCTCACTATGTTACAGGCGTTCTCAATCTAAAGTCTCGCCATATCGGTGGGCGTTCTAAAGTCTCACCGTATTGATGGGCGTTCTCAATAAATCTCGCCTAGGTGGTCGAGTGACAAGGAGTCTCCACTTGTTGGGCGATTGCAAAGTCTCCCATGTTCGGAGCATTCTTGAATTATTATATACGTGGTGCTATATTGTGAACTATTATGACAACGTATACTTGACTACTAGACATACTACTTTTAGCAGTGGATTATAAACACACAGGTTGCAAGTTTTGTATGGGCGGAACATGGAACTGAGTGGATTTACAATGCCTTTGCTATGTAAACATTCTTTAAAAGCTTTACATGTTAAACAAACTCTATGAACTCACTCAACCATTGTGTTGACACTTTTAGCATGTTTTATCTCAGGTATCTAAGGCATTCACTTCATGGCATGCATATGGACTTATCATAGAGTCGCGGTGACGACACGTCTCACATATATTTTATGCACTTAACTATCGTTTTATTTTAACAAACTCATTTTGGTACATTGGAAATCTTTTGAGACCTATGTTTTGTAAACTCTGATTATTTTACTTAATCAAACGATGTATTTTCAAAACGACACTTTAGGTCGTTCAATATAACCGTAATTGTGATGCTATGGCAGTCATCCCCCAGGTATTCCATTCCGCTGCAAAACAGGTAATTTGGGGTGTGACATGGGGCCAACTAGTTTCTCGGCTCCCCACTAACTTCTTGTAAATCCTATGATTTTATAATGAAGTGATGTTTTATAATAATAATAATAATAATAATAATAATAATAATAATAATAATAATAATAATAATAATAAGAACAATAATAATAATAATAATAATCTATACTACTTATAAAGCATTTAGCATCTTATCTCTTCCAATTTTTAATATCATGTATAAAATCTAAGCAAATACAACTACTTAAGCTATACGTATAATTAATTTATGCATAAACACCTATACATATTGACTAGTCAACATTTGTAATTAATGTCATATTTAAAAACACTCATCTATACTACATATAATAGAAAAACGGTCAAGGGTGAAAAGTTTAAAATTTGAATTGTTGAAATTGGTCAAATGAGAGAGAAATACATAGCGTAATTAATACTCTTATTAAAACACCCCACTATTTAAAAGTACAATAATTTATTCACATTGTACAACCAATTAAAAGCACATATACCAAATTAAAAACAACCAATTAAAACACCTCTTACTAAAAAATACATAAAATTTTCATAACGTACAATTTAAAGAAGCTACAACATAATCCAAAATATAAAATAATTAAACACACTAATTAATGATATTTTTAAAACACCCTAAAATGAAAAGTACATGTTATTATATACATTATACTAATTAATAAAACACACAAAACTTAATACAAGCTAACAAATTGATGTTACATATAATTTTGAAAACCGGACCGGACCGGACAAACGTGTTTAACCGGGAACCGGCGTCGCCACCGGTTTTCACGTTCTATTTTGAACGTTGTACGAAACACTTATCACAATATCGCATATCGTTAATTGCATGCCGCTATAAACCGATGCCGCTAAGCACGGTACTCGCCTAGTTTGATAAAAAGTATAACTAATAAAACACAATGTACAAACTATTGGAAGCACAAATACAACTAAAAATACTACTCAACACATGCAATTAATATACTATTTAATTCACTCATTCACCAAAATATACAATCATTTAACCATAATGTACAATCTAATCAAACTACTAAGCCAAACACTTAAAAATAAAGCCATTAGGTTGCCGCAGTGGTCGGTCGACCGGTTCGGTCATTATTCTTGTTGGTGAATCGACGCCATTCTGCGCAAGGTCGGCGGGTGGTCGGCTCCAAAATTGACGAAGGGGTGATTGTGCTGAAGGAAAGAATAAAGATTTTATTTGTGGTAGATTCGGTTAACATGAGATGGAATTATACTAGTGTCTTAACTAAAGTTATTGTTATTTGTAAATTAATTGTTTAATAAAAGTATGGCCACATAACGTTACATTGTCAGAAAATATAGTCACAACTCACAAGGTACCGTTGCATCATGTGAGTACCATAATAATAATAATAATAATAATAATAATAATAATAATAATAATAATAATAATAATAATAATAATAATAATAATAATAATAATAGGTTTTTTTTGTTTTTTAAAAGTTTAAAGTATTTGGGGTATTTGTTAAGTATATAAGTTTTATAAAAATTATGAAATCGAGGACTTTACATTAATTTCCATCAAATGAGATTTAAGATTAGCCCATTTTTAACATTTAAAGGTTTGGTTGTAAATTTTATTAACCGATTAGAATATAACGTTTATCGTCTAAAATAAAAATAAATAAAAAACTCATAAGCCATGCGTATTTTCATTTTTTCCACCAAATTCCTTCATAAGAAGTTTGACTAAACCAATTCAATTTGAATTTTATTGGTCACTCAATTTTGCAATTGTGTTGTCCTATTGATCAATAGAAGTAATGATTGTCGTAAAATATATATATATTTTTTATTATATAGACGATGTATGAAATAATTATGTTTAAAAAAAATTAGATTAACTCCAACAATTCCCGTAAACTTGGATTGAAATTGTAAATTTTGTAAACCCGTGTATATTTGGTTAGAAATAACACAAAAAAAAAATAATTAAAGTGTAAAAGCTATAAACCGTTAGATACAAAGCGAATATCACCAATAGTGATCTTCCTTAACTTACATGCATATGACCATGTTTATGATTTTTTTTGTTTTTTGTTTTTTAGTCGGTTAAAACTAGTATCTTTTCACTTGTATAACGTCAAAATTTTCATATGTATAGTACATTTCCAATTAAAACATTCATGCATTTATAACACAAGAGGTCCCAAACATATGAGGCCCTACATGATTGAGCATTATGTACACCCTAGAATTACCATCTCAACAAAGAAAAATGTTAGCAATTTAAGAATTACCATCTAATTTGGTAGTTCACGATTTTTACAGCTAAGAAACGTTCACATATAATCTCACTTATTAAAATAAGAATCTACCTTTAAAATAAATAATAGACTAAAATACACGGTTGGTCCCTAAAGTTGGCAAGACGCATCGCGTTGGGACAAAACCCAGCCTTTTCATCGTTCTGGGTCCTTTTTTTCCTTTGTTTATACTGTTCTGGTCCTTTGACCAAGTCAAAGTCGATTTTGTTTTGTAGTCGGTATTTTAGTCCGCACATTTATACTTTGATAACACATTTATATTTTAGCCCTTAATCTTTCATCCTTGTCATCCTCTCCCATTTCATTCATCTCCCCAAATCATCATCTCCCGACATTCATCATGGTCATCATCTCCCTCTTTGGTTCATTGTTGCAATCTGGGTTCATCACCAAGCACTTTATTGATGCAAAAATGAAACAAATTGACCAACCACCACCTTTTATTGATCTTTATGGCAATAGTCTGTAGATACACAAGTAATAAACATAACGAAACAACTAACTGTTGAATCAAGGAAAAATAACAGAAACAACTCTGGATCACAGGAAGATCAATTTGGGCAAAAAGCTGATAAAAATAAGCACTTGAAATAAGCAATAAGCCACTCAATTATAACCATAAGCTTCCTCAGTATAAAACTAACTTAACTAAGCCTACTGCAACTGATTTCAACCATAAAAGCACAAGCTAGAGGCATTTAAGCTCTAAATCAAATCTAAACTATCTAATGCCAAATGGCCCTAAGGTGCCTACTTTAAGCCTACATTAAGCTATTCTAGAAAATCCCTAAAATTCAACTAAAATAAACCTACTGAGCACAACCAACTAGAGACCAAATATCCAAAATTTCAGCTCAAATGGATCTAATATGAGGGAATTAAAAATAAAAAACAAATGCATGTTGGGACATAAAGCTACTAATGTGCAGACCAGAATATAGACAGAACCACCCACTTTAAGCTACTTAAAAGCTAATTAGGATAATTCTGAAAATTAAACTAAAAATACTGGCTTAAACTCCACCAACTCAAGTGCTTAAATCCTAAGTTTTAGCTTCTGAGGATCATCTATGTGGAATTTAAAAACAAATACTAAAGCTAGAATGGAATATGGGACACGATTGTGCAGAGCGATTATCTGAGAAAATGGCTTAATGCGACTTAGATAAAATATTCTCTGAGCTTCTATAGGCAATCCAAATGATCTAAAGACTCAAGACTACTAGTATAAGCAGAATTAATCAAAACATTAGCTGACTAAGCTAAGAAGAAGATAAGATATCACTGTTGAGGATGATTCGAATAAAAAGGCGAGAACATGAATGAGCTATGGACTTGGAAATTCAAAATGACATTAAAGAAAACTTGAAACTAAGGTTGAAATCACATGGAAACAGATTAATGAACTTCACTTCACTAAATTAAACTAGGCTAATTGCTTAACTTTCTGAAAATATGTTAGGAATTAGAAAATTTCATAGTGAAGTGTCGGTCACCCCAAATATTATCTGGCATAAGTTAGCTTGTAGATTTGTCGTTAGTTCGTTATTTATTGTTTTATTAGTTAGTCGATGGCGTAAAATAGTTTAGTGCAACACCGTGGAGGAAGGACGGTCTTTACCCACTTGTATCCCGATCCATGAGCCGATAGGAGGTCGTAGTGATGCATAGTATAAATACCCCTTCCATCCATGGAAGGGTGGTGCTTTCAATCTAATATTCAACATTTGTGAAGTAACTCTCTACCAAGAAAACACCCAACTCTCTAACTTTCTCTCTCAATGGAAAACATGTATTTTGATCTCCCAAGACCACCCGAATCATCAAACACATAATATTAGGATCCTACAATTGGTACGAGCCAAGGTTTTGTGTTTTGATGATTTGTTTGTGGTTCGATTCTTGTCTTAATTTTTTTTATATATACTTCTTTGGTGTGGGAAAAGTTTTCTTATGAAATCGTGGTATAACTGTTGTTAATATAGTTTTGTGTCTCTTTTGATCCAAACAGTTTATATCATCATTTTTAGTCACTCTTGTGTTACCAAAGCAGTTTATATCCAAACAGTTTGTATTATGGTGGTCATATCTGTATATCACATGCTTTCTGTCATACTGGGTCAAAATGATGAGTTTTTCTGCATAAGTGTTTCTGGGTAAGTATGCATATGGTCGGAAAAGTAGTCGAACAAACTCATCGGAAAAGGTTTTTCATCCTAGCGAGTTGTACTTTCATGATAGCGACTTACTCTCAAAACTGTCCATATGAAATGAATCCTTGTAGCGACTTGTTTTTATGGTAGCGACTTGCCTGAGTCTTTACTCATGGCGACTTGGTACATACCTTTGACCTAGCGACTATGACCTAACGACTTGTTATTTAACAAGTCGTAGCTACTTGGTTTGAAAAAACAAGGTCGTAGCGACTTGGTTTGAAAAATGTGGCTAGCGACTTGCTTTGTGCAACAGGTAGCGACTTACTTTGAGAAGAAAGGGGTAGCGATTTAAGTGACCTGACCTAGCGACTTATATTGATAAGTTAGCAAAATGAAGTAGTAGATTAGAAGAAGTTTTGACCACGACAACATCCAATATACCAAAACTTATGACTTCTGTATATCAACAACATCATCAGTCCTTGCCAAACATAAATTGAATTGATATAAAACAGTTCATATTATTCGATCCAAAACCAATAACAATCTCAACCCTCAATCATATTCAAAGACTCAATCAGAAACAAATGACAAAAAATTAATTTGATCTCAGTTAAACTCCTTTCCCTTAAATATTTTGCATATCAAGACTCTATGTCTTTTACACAAAAAAAGGAATGATATCACATCACTGATCATATACAAGAGAAAAGGAAAACATTGTCAATAAATCTCAGAAATCATTCATGTATGGTGATATGTTAAATCAAGACCATTGAAAAGGCCCTCTACATGATTCATGTCCATCACATATTCTACTTATGCTTCATGGTTTTTTTCTTCGAATATCATAAGAAAAGGAACAACAATATCTAATGTGTTGTCTCCTTTCCTCTCATTCATTGGTACAAAGATGTCACATATCTGAATATTTTGAAGTTAGAACAAAACCTTAACGGTTTCATTCTCCTCCATGTTCGTTCAAACAGTGAAATTGAAAATAAGTTAAAAGGAAAACCTACCTTTGTACCATATACTTGACCTCATGGTCATTACAAAACCTCTAATATCCCCGGCTATTCAATGATGTTCGAACCATTAACCAAAGCCATCCTTCATGGTCAGATCAATACCTCTAACCATCCCCGTGGTGAGCCCTATTCAATCGAGACGAGAGTTGGTAAGATGAGAAGATGCATATGATGGTGGGAAGGATTTGGATACATGAGCAAGATTAAGGTTTGATGTGTGTTTTGGTATGTGATGTGAGATATCGCATATGGGAGGCGGATGATTATTGATTAATTAGGGTTTGAGTGATATGAAGGGGCGGATGTTTGAGTGATACTAGGGAATGAGGTTTGGATACTTTGGTTTATACATTTTCACGGAAAATATTATGTCACGGCTTGAATTGATTATTGAACAAAGTTGACTACGGGGTTGTTTGGACGGTATTTCTTATTTGGATTTGAAGTGAGGTTTTTTCGGGCGCGTTTACTTATTTCGTCTTCCTTCTTTCTACCCTTTCGCGAAGATGACTTGTTTGGGCATTTATAGAGGGTGATAAAGACTTGGCTATTTAGTTACGGTTGTGATTCTTTCTCGCTTAACCCACAACGTAACTATCACTTGGTGTCTCACTCGATTGAGAATGTCAAGAGGTTTTGTACATTGGGTACACCGTTTCTTTTCACGAGGATTAGTACAAGTTTAAGTAACAAATGGGAATTTTACTTCATGATCAAGTTTGGCATATCGGGTTTACTTCTCCATGTGGTCACTACAATAGCCGACGAGAATGCGTGAATGATGTGTTTACCAAAGTGTTGATTGGATGGTTGATGATGTTGTTGATGTTGGATAATGAACCGTTGATGAACCATTGCATGTTCCCTAAAAGCAGATATTCACGAAACCAAAGTTGTCATAACACATTCAAGCGACATTGTTTACGGTTTTGTCTTGATTTTGTAAAATCCATGAAAGAACCTATTTCTCGGTTTAAATCATAGACTTGTAAAATCCGTGACAATGGAAACATCACGGTATTAGTAAAGTGCATTTCGGATCTATCTTACGGTTTATTCTTGGTTTTGTAAAATCCATGAAAGAAACTATTTCTCGGTTTAAACCATAGAGTTGTAAAATCCGTAATGATGGAACCATCTTGGAGAAAGGAAAGTGTAATTCGGGATCTTATTGATCTTTGGTGCTACGGTTTACGCTTGAAGAAGGATAAAAGGTGTACTTCATGAATTGGATGTGTGTTTGGATATTCGTCATGGCGGTTTGGTTATTACATGGTTTTACGGGGTTATGTGCATTTAACCATGGTCGGGATGAAACCATTATCAAAGTTCATTTAAATGTCAAAGAAGGCTAGATTTGAGCTTTTAATCGAGAAGATGTGACAACGGCGTTAATTCACTATTATTTATTTGAGGTTGAAGTGAAATATCACGGCGAGTGTACTTAGTATCACGAAGGTATCGGGGATGGATGGATGAAGATTCTTCATGATCCTTGTTCGAGCTTATTATCAAAAGCGAAGACTTGGAAATCTAGTTATTGTTGGGTGTCTTTTACCTTTTCTTTTACCACTTGGGGAATTGGGCTCTTATCACCACAAAATAACTATCACTTTAAGGAGTTACGTTGTAGTGCTCGATGTCACATTCAATTGTGGATTTTCAAGAGGTAATGTCGTCTTATACTTGATGGTTGGTTGGTTGAAGAGTATAGAGTACTTAGAGATTCAATGGAGCATGAATTCTCGGCACGCTCTTTGTTACATATGTGCAAGTTTAAGTCACGAGTTCGGGTTAGTTTACTTGAGGTCAAATTCATCATATTGGGTTTTCTCCATCATTTGTCACGACAAAGAGCCTCTTGAATGATAATGGGGTTGATTACATGTTTTGCTAAGAGATTGAAAAGAGAGATTATGGCGTATGAACACATCGGTTCGGGCCTCGTACTCTAAAGAAAAGAAAAGAAAAGTGTGCGTTGCATCGGTTGCGCTCGTTATCGTTCGATGCGCTTTAAGAAGAGAAATCTTCTTATGACGTATGAACACAACAGTTCATGCCTCGTTCCTCAAAGAAAAGAAAAGTGTGCGTGTCGATGCGCTTTATCTTACGAAGAGAGAAATCTTCTTATTATGACCATTCTCATCAACATGCTTCATACTTTTCCATGCGCTTTCATTCATCAAGTGAACCGGGCTACCGTTGATTGTTTTCTTATTCCACTTGCTCAACTATAATGACGATGGCGACATCATGTGCTAATTTTGCGGGGAGAAGTGTGAATAGACTACATTTGGATGATTTTCACTTGTTTAATCAAGAATGGCATCTCCGTATGCAATTCTTGAGGGGAGAAAAGTGTGAATTTTTGCATGGTTGATTGATATTTGAGAAATAAATGGTCATACGGCTCTAAACTCATGTAAGAACCGAGCTTCTTCTTATCGGGTCATCTTTACATGGAGTTTTCTTCTAAGAGCCGTTGGTTGACATCTTCACTCGGATTGATGAGTTTATCGACAAAGTGCTTCGGTTAATGCTTCACGTATACATCAACATGATGATTCGAACAATCTCTCTGTTCTTGTTTGATGTGATTGGTAGTTTGGTGTTACCATCTTGTGTGTTCGTTGAGGCACGATTCTTGATTTTCTTGATGAACATCCTTACATTCTTGTTTGATTGGGAGGATTTTAGCTAAGGGGATATGCAAGATGTAAGTTAATTGGGATGCTTTTGGTGAGATGCTTTTTGTGTGAGTTGAAGATGTTAATTATCTATTCCCAATGGACAATCTTGAAGAAGGTCGAGTCTGATCATTCTACATTTTTCTGCTGCATGTTAGAAGACTAAAGGCGAGTTGCATTTGATTATCAAAGACTTCTTCATATCCGGGCATTGTCGGTTTAGGGAGAGCACTAATTGGGGAAAGTGATATGTCGATTTAATCCCCAATTAGATTTGCTCATAATGTACTTGACAAGTTGATTCCACAAGAGTTCAAGTGTTCTTCTCAACAAATTTCTAGTATACGGGCTTACAATGAGTTCTTGATTACGAAGTGTCAAAACCAACAAGGAGAAAGGAGACTCACATATAAACACAAAGCGAGTAAACTTGATGAACTTAATTCTTCTAAGTGATTGAAGATATCCGGGAAGACAAATGTTATTACCATGAGAGAAACTCAAGGTTTGACTCATGACGAGTAAACTTGATGAACTTAACTCTTCTAAGTGATTGAAGATATCCGGTAAAACAAATGTCATGACCGCGAGAGAAACTCAAGGTTTTACTCATGAAGGCTTTTGTGTTATTATTCCAACGGCGTGGGGAAGAGATGGAAGAGTTAGTTTACGAAGATGAAAGAGGTACACAAGTGTGTGATGATTTTGATTTTATCACAATCATCGGGGATAGAGATTGTGTACATTGGGGATGCTCAATTGTTTTACACGAGGGCTTAATCTGTGATTGAGAGATATAATCACTTATTCGGTGTTGACATCCATGAGATTGTCACCCGAGAGATAATCGATGATTCGGCTGCTTCTTCAATGTTATCGGTTATTCTCTCTTTGGGCATTCGGTGCCGGGTTCTTGAGCTTCATACACTTTCTTGGGGAGAAAAGTATACATCGGGGTTATTCTTTGGCTATTGGACTTAATCTGCTACTTGATGGTATAAGTTTCTTTGTCTTGGTATGTGTATTCGGGTTCGTGAGCTCTAGTCTAAGAGATTGGCGCATCAATTCAACTACTTGGGGAAGTGGTCTCTTGACACCTTTTGGAATGGATTGCTTGAGACTTGATGGAAAAGAAATTTGAGAAGATTATTTAAGTGTGGGATGAAACGTTCTTTGGTGTTCTATTGGATGATATAACCTCGAGCGAAGAATCACGGTGATTATTCTTAAAAGGGCGACAAGTTCGATGATAATGGTGTGCTTCTTTGTGCACTGGCTAAGAGAAGCTTGAAAGAAAGCTTTGAATCTTTCACTAAAGGATTTTCGGTTTGGGGAAGCGCCAAAGTCTCTCTTTCAGATGGCTCATGTTCTATCTTGATTCAAGAGCCTGGAAGCTTTGGTGGTGAATGTTTAAGAGATGATGACTTCTATCTTCTACTGACGTCTTTGCTCGATATCCTTATCTCGGTACTCGTATCATCATCTTCTTTAACTATATCATCTATTCTATCCTTGTAAATATTTATTCGAAAAACAAAATACAAAAATATAAAACCAACAAAACAAAATAGAAAAATATAAAACCAACAAAAGAAAATAGAAAAATATAAAACCTTCAAAACCCATAAAAATCGAGAAAATTTCAAAAATACCAAAAATATGTTTTCTCAAGACATGTCTTACGGTATCGATAACATCTACGGTCTTAGAAATGTCATTCAATAATGGCACGGGACCATAGATGAAGTTCGGCGAGGAGGTGTAAATATTCTTTTCTAAACATGTCTCAAAATATGGCTTCTGATTATTTGATTGTAACCGGGCTTCAAATATGGCTTGCGATTACTTGTGTAACCCGTGCTTAAACTATGGCTTGCTATTATTTGACGATAGCAACCCGCTCTTTAAAGAAGGAAAGTGCTGCGCTAAACAATTTTCAAATATTTCGTGCACTTATCCTAAAACAATTTGAGGAAAGTATGTCGAAGGGCTGCTTGTTCCTACACAAATGTTTTCCGTCTAAAATTCTTGAGAAAAATATTTGTGTGTTTTCAAAAATGGTGGTAAATGAGTTGCTTTAAAAACAATCGATTCGAGTTTTTTATAAAATTGAAAACTCAATCAATGACTTGAGCTTTTAAAACTTTTTATAAAATGAGTCATTGATTGAGGGGAGAATGTTTTCAAATCTATATCATCTAACGAGCTTTCTTAATTATCCTCGTGCTTAATTAAAAATGATATTTGCCTATGTTGAAGGACTAGGAATTTAGGATATGATTGTTAGGTTTAGATGATTAGAGTTTGATTAACACATAATTCCCATACCTTATATGATCGATTGATATGTTGAATTGACTTTTATTAGTCGATTGTTGTTTGGGTGATGTCGACCACCATATATTTGTATGTGTGTTCACTAACGTATGCGGTATATTGGTATATAAGAATGTTCCGATCCGGATCCCACAATTGAAGATGATTGGATGCGAAAGGAAAGGGTAACTATATCTTGGGTTGACAAATGAAGAAGCGGAGCTTAATTGGACTTCTATGGAGAGTTGGCATAAATGCAACGTAAGAGGTCTCCTTGCATCGCGAGATGGTTTTCTTCTAAGTGATTGAAGAAAGCGGAGCTTAATTTGACCTCGGTTGGCATTCAAAATGCAACGTAAGAAGAAGTCTCACTTGCATCTGTGAGACGGTTTTCTTCAAACCCTACAACAACAACAACGGAAGCTTCTCAACCACTAACGTATCTTTGTGCGGGATACCATTTTAAACAATTTTGAATAAATTTGAATTAAATTGTTTTGAAAATGGAAAAATGTTGTTTTGAAAATATATTGGACTAAATTTTGAAAATCACGGACTTCATTTTATCAAAACTTAAGTCACTCAATTATCGACTTGGTCATGGATTGAGGGAGAGTGATTTAAAATAAAATATTTTCAAACAATATTTCTTCATAAAAGTTCCGGTTTGTACAATAAAAAGTGGTGATCTAAAGATTTAATGTTATGTCATGGTATGATTTTTCTTTAGAATCAAGGTCTTTCAAAATGAAATTTTTACATTCTTGTTTGATTGTGAAATTGTTTTGTTTTACTTAAAGATCTCTTAAAACTATCATACGACACTAACAATCTTTAATGTCTTAAAATGGTCCTTATCATCATCTTTCAAAATTAAATCTTGCCACGTCTTTCCCAAATTTTTCTAAATGATTTAAATCAATTGGGATCACAAATCTCAAATGGTTTGATATTTTGATCGGGGTAGAGATCGTGATTTAAATCTCAAATCTGTTTTAATGGAATTGGTTTTAGTCCTTTAAAGGCACTCCTGCCTCCATGTGCCAAACGATTTCAAATACACAATGCACATGTTGAGGAGGAGGATTTATCCAAAACCGGATGAGTATTTAAACAAGGCCACATTTTCTCCCATGTTTTCTAAACCTAATTAAATCACTTGGGATCCAAAATCTCAAAGGGTTTGATATTTTTGATCGGGGAGAATTTGTGATTTAATAATGAAATTTGATAAAGGTGATCGTTTTGATTTAATT
The DNA here is from genome assembly GCA_022545495.1 of Chrysanthemum lavandulifolium. Taxonomy (NCBI): domain Eukaryota; kingdom Viridiplantae; phylum Streptophyta; class Magnoliopsida; order Asterales; family Asteraceae; genus Chrysanthemum; species Chrysanthemum lavandulifolium. Next base: position 221,560,565 of record CM040242.1, on the reverse strand, counting down.
GTGCGTTGCTCTCTCATATGTGCTAAGCGCTTTCGAATCTCGAAGCACATATTGAGGGGAGAAAATAAACTATCGAGTACAAAAGCTTTTTAAAGTGATTTATAAAGTACCTTGATTGAGTTTTCAAATGGTTTCTTAATGGCTTTTGTGATCGTGGATGTGCTTCAAAGAACTCTTGCCTCTATGTGATAAAATGATTTCAAATATCCTATGCACATATTGAGGGAGAATTTTACCATGAAAATCAAATGGCTTTTCGTATGAAAATTGTGATCAAAGAAAATATTTCAAAGTCCTCTTGCCTCCTTGTGCTAAACAATTTCTAAATCATACGCACATGTTGAGGGAGGTTTTCTAAATGATCAAAACTATTAAGGTACAAAATGCTTTGATCTCGTATCACAAGTACCTTGATTGTTTTTCAAATGATTTTCAATTGGTTTCATGAAGGAAAGAACAATACCAAAAGACCGACCAATTTACTTTATGCATGGTGTTATAAGGATGGTTAGGTTAGGTATTTGTTCCCACGATCCGCTTGAGCGGAGGGATCTACCGAGGACAATCCACTAGATAGTGTAGAGTCCTTAGGTATATTGAAAAAGGAGAAAAATGAGAATATGGGAAGAGTGCGGATGAGGCGAGCTAGTCTTGGAATAAACCCAACAAGGTTCTAGTAATGAAGTCTCGGTAAGCTTGAAGGGTTGAAGAATGAAAAAAAATGAATGTGAAAAGGGTGAAAAGAAATAGCCCTCCATCAATTCAACCTTAGGGCGAAACGGGTTCAATACATATACTCTTGGTTGTTACTAAGGTAACACTTGGTATTGAAGACAAGGCGTCATGGACCCGGTGATGCCTGCACTAAACTTCCCAAGCCACTCAAGTTCCTCTTAAAGGGCTTGTTTCATTCTCACGGGAACCGACATAATCTATCGACTTTCTCTTAGAGATTGTTGATATTGAAGAAGAGACCCTCTCCCTAGTCTCCGACACGAGGAACCAAATGTGCACTATTGAGTCTAGAGCCAAGAGATCATCCACAATATCTCGTTAGGACACTAAATTCTTGAAGACTTGCTTTTCACACAATGTGGAAAGTAAGTATATATTAAGAGTCCTCGCATTATCCTTGTGGTATTGCGGAACATCCGAGTGATATGTAAAATATTCACGATGAAGATGGAAATCCTTCAGAGCCAACATCAAACAAGCTCTTGGTGGGTGACATGTGAGATCTTCTCAAAAGATCAAACTTGTGACAAGCGGATAGAAACGATGGGGCGATTCGGTCTTGAATCAACCTTGGTCCGAGAATGGAATTGCGAATACTTTTGGAAAAACCGTTCGATGTGCAAATCTTCTTTTCTCTAGCACGTCGAATGTGTATTTATGTTTTCAAATTCAAAAGTATCTCGATTGAAAAATACTTTTAGAAAAACCGTTCGATGTGCGAATCTCTTCTTTTCGCTAGCACGTCGAATGTGTACTCATTCTCAAATACAAAAGTATTTTGATTGAAAATTGATCTTTCTCATAAAACCTTCGTCGTATTGCAAAACTCTTTCTTCAAGCAATACGCGATTGTTTTCAAATCATTTTCATCAATCGGTGAATCTCAATTCATTGGTTCACTCACTCCGTGTTGTCTTCTTTGAGGCGTTCGGTTTGAAACGACTAGAACATTGCGAAACCCATCAAGGAGATTCTTAGGAATCCTACGATCACGAGCGATACTTGTCTTGATCAGCGGGGAACCGTGGGCGTGTACCTCAATTCAACGAAAGTGATCAAAGACACTTTCGTGTGCTTTATTGCTAGCTTGTTGTTTGCGGTACATTTGGACGGTTGCGGTGATCGAATTGAGGAGTCAATCAAAGCCGCATGCTCACGACATCCACACTTAATTGAAGAAATCATGGTGGTGCATATCTACATAACACGGCTCGATATTTCATACTATGCTTATGCTTCTGCTCTTTTGCAAATATCATGAACCGATAAGGCTTCCGCTACTCGATGGAAAGATGTCATGATTCAAAAGTGTGAGCATGTCGGTCCGAAAGTCACAACTTCACATGATGGCAACACAATAAAGGGTGATCCGAGAGATTTCTTGTGGTGATGATCTCAATGAAAGCTCGAAGATCATCAAAGATGTGGATCGGTTCAAAGACCTCCACTGAAAGTACAAATCAATGCGGACTTTGAAGAATCGCTACTAAAGCACAAAGATTGTTGAATTGAAGAATTGAAGTCTGAGCTCAAGAACAAAGTCAAGAATAGAATGCTAGGATTCAAAATGTAAAACATGGGGTGACCTCCCTAGGGGAGATTGTTAGGAATTAGAAAATTCCATAGTGAAGTGTCGGTCACCCCAAATATTATCTAGCATAAGTTAGCTCGTAGATTTGTCGTTATTTACGTTATTTAGTAGTTTATTAGTTAGTTTGTAGCGTAAAATAGTTTAGTGCAACACCGTGGAGGAAGGACGGGTCTTTACCCTTGTATCCACGATCCACGGGCCGATAGGAGGTCGTGTATTCAACATTTGTAAGTATAAATACCCTTCCATCCATGGAAGGGTGGTGCTTTCAATCTAATATTCCATACTTTGTGTAAACCTCTAGCAAGAACACCCTCTCTCTACTAACTCTCTAACTATGGCAAACATGTATTTTGATCATCCAAGACCACCGAATCATCAACACAATAAATATAACGATCCTACACAAATTCAAGAGGTTTACAATGAGGTTCAAAATTTTAACAAGTTTTTGTTCTTTTTCACTCAATGGGGTCGAGAACTCAACATTAGAGTATATGTCATATAGTCGGTAGTTCAATGTAGTTCAAGGTTGTATTGTTAATGTGGTTCAAGGTTTTTGTTTTCAACCTTTCATATGTATTTTCACTTATATATTTAGATCCACATTACTATCAATTTAATCTTTTTTCTTTTTGCCAAAACAAATAAAATAAAATAAAGTGCACCTTTCTTATTTGCAATGTATGTTGGGTATATCTATTTAAGGACCAAAAAACATATCATAGCTACACACCATAACTACAATCTCTTTTTAGTTATCATAAAGTCTTCTCATTGTATTACTCCTCCATGGCTTTCCATGAATATACTACCATTCTCTATGTATTTTTCATTTTCATGTCATTATTAACATTTATATATAGACATCAAAAAGAAAGATCCATCATCCCTACAAACTGGCCTATTGTTGGTATGATACCAAGTTTCGTCGTAAACACCAACCGTCTCCATGATTACATCACTGAATTTCTCATACATAAAGGTGGTACATTTATGTGGAAACGACCTTGGTTTTCTAAAATGAACATGTTGATAACCACTTATCCTTTAGACATAGAACATGTTCTTTGCAAAAACTTCAACAATTATCCAAAAGGTGATAAATTTCGAGAGATGTTTGATATCTTTGGAAATGGAATATTTAATTCAGATGGCGAGTTATGGAAGATCAACCGCAAAGTCACCATGTCCATATTTAAATCTACCGAATATCATTGTTTGTTTGAAACAATTATTTGGCACAAGGTGGAAAAATGGCTTTTACCCCTACTCGAATCAATTTCTATACAGGGTATGGAGATAGATTTGCAAGAAATATTTGAAAGATTTTCTTTTGACACTACATGCAAACTTTTCTTAGATCACGACCCAAAAAGTTTGTCTCTCGATTTTCCTTACATTCCATGTCAGAAGGCCTTATTAGAGGTTGAAGAAGTTATAATGTATCGTCATTATACGCCCGTAAACCTATGGAAAGTGAAACGATTTTTTAGATGGGGTGATGAGAAGAAGTTGATGAATGCATGGAAAAGTATTGATGAATTTATTTACAAGTGCTTAGCAAGAAATCACGAGTACAATAACATGAAAGGTGAACACCAAGAGAAACAATTCTTATTTTTAACTACTTTTATAAGAAAAATCAGAGATGAGTGTCATGATTTTTCTGATCCCACAAAACTTTTAAGAGACACATTGTTAAGTTTGATGGTTGCTGGAAAAGATAACATTAGTAGCACTTTATCTTGGTTTTTTTATATGCTCACGGAACCCAACTATAGAAGATAAGATTTTCAAAGAGATACATGCACATTTGGAAGTAAAGATAGGTGTAAGATGGAATGAAAAAGAGTTGGGACAAATGGTTTACCTTCATGGAGCCATAAATGAAACCTTAAGGCTTTTCCCTCCGGTGGCGCTAAACCACAAATCTCCATACAACAAGACATTCTTCCAAGTGGCTACAAAGTTGATCAAAACACAAAAATTATTCTAGCTTTCTATACCATGGGGAGGATGAAATCAATATGGGGTGAAGACTGCATGAAGTTTAGGCCCGAGAGGTGGTTTGCAAAAGGAGGAGGAATCAAACATGAGCCATCTTATAGATTCCCAGCGTTTAATGCTGGGCCAAGAACGTGTTTGGGTAAGGACATGTCATTTTATCAGTTGAAGGCCGTGTTAGCTACAATAATTTATCATTACCATGTTGAGATAGTAAAAGGTCATAGTGTGCTTCCAGCACATGCTATTATACTACATATGAAGCATGGCCTTAAAGTAACATTAACTAAAAGACGTGAAGTGAACCACCTTTGAGTTATAGTTTTGAGTAGGGGTGGAAACGAGCCGAGCCGAGCTCGAGCTCGTTAAGGCTCGAGCTCGGCTCGTTTATATATATAAAGCTCGAGCTCGGGCTCGAGCTCGTTTCAAGCCTTATATGTGACAACTCATAATTTCAGGACATTTCATATAGACTAGATTTAGTCTACATATCATTAGCATCATCATTTCATATCAATTTATGCATGGGTTTTGCATTTTACATTAAACGTTTATTTTCTTATTAAATAAACGCTATCGCGTAATCATTTATTTTGCACATTTGATCCGACACTTCCAAAAATTATTCCGATATATTTTTATACTCATATTAAGATTATAAAAATAATATTATTAGTTTACCCGGTGTTTTAAATTTATTTTGTATATAAATTGTTATATTTATATAATTACGACGGTTTTCGTAAATACTACTCGATGATTATTATTTCACTCAATTCTTGTGAGAAATGTATTTTATAATTTTATGACTTGATATATTTTAATTTGTTCCGTTAAAATTTATTTATAGTTAACGCTACACTTAATACCTAATTAAATGTACCAAATACACATGTTACATAACTTTAAATTCATTTAATCCACAAAACTCATTTAATACTTCAACTCCCCCTTTTTTTTTGCCGACCTCCCATATACAAGTCACCATATCATTAAATATCTTGACTTTAATAATCTACATTTACTCTTTCTTATGACTAGACTAGTATAAACAAGATATTTACTAAAGCTAAGAAGACAATTTTTCTTTCTTTGGTTGCTCTTCCTCTTCTGATTTTCAACCAAAAGCATTTCATCACCCTCAAAATTCAACTTTCACTTGTTCTCTTACTCAAATATTGAATATCATAAATTCCTTGTACTAGTTCATGGTTTATTCCACTTAAACTACACTTTAACCTCATCATATAACTAGTCGCGGTTAGAGGTTGCGCCTCATTTCGAGATTGCCATTATATCATCATAAACATTGCACGGTGAGTTCCATAGCCCCATTTTCAATTGTTTTATACTACTTTTGGGGAGATACATGCTCAACAACTTTTATGACATTCATGTCTATTTGCAAACTATATGTTTATCTCGAATGAATGTTTAGTCATACGAAGTAACAATATTGCCATATTTAGAATTTCTATATCATAATTCATTGAGCTAATGGTCTTGGTATATTCATTGAGCTAATGGTCTTGGTATATTCATTGAGCTAATGGTCTTGGTAATATCATGAACTAGCGGTCTTGGTACAAACATGAATAATGGCCTTGGAACAATTTGAAACTATACGGATTATGTGTTATGTCAAGTAACTATTGATACATTAAGTTATGCACTATTTTGTGAATTCATTTGACGATTTGTTTGAACATAAACTATACACATTTTGGCGATGGGTTGTGAACACACACGTTGCAAGTTTTGTATGGCGGAACTTGAACCGGGTGGATTTACAATGCCTTTCTTGCATAAAGCGATTTTGAAAGGCTTTACATTTCAACACAAACTCTATGAACTCACTCAACCTTTGTGTTGACACTTTTTAGCATGTTTTACCTCAGGTATCTAAGGCATTAACTTCATGGCATGCATACGGACATATTATAGAGTCGTGGTGACGACGCGTCACACATGGGATTTATGCACTTTAAAATCATCGTTTGGCTTGTAACAAACTTATTTCCGCACAAGTTGATTTTTATTTGGGACCTACACTTTGTAAACTCTGATTATTTTACTAAATCAAGCGATGTATTTTCCAAACGACACTTTAGGTCGCTCGATATAACTGTAACTTTGATGCTATGACGGTCCTCCCAAGGAATTCCATTCCATTGCAAAGCAGTAATTTGGGGTGTGACATTATACTTTGAGCTCGAGCTCGGCTCGTGAAAAATTTCTGGCTCGAGCTCGGCTCGGGCTCGACTAATTTTATGATGTTTTGAGCTCGGCTCGTTAATTAAATAAAGCTCGAGCTCGTTTACTACTTTAAGCTCGTTTATACGTATAGGCGATATGAACACGTATATAATTCTAGGGCTCGTTTAGGCTCGCGAGCCTACTCGAGCTTTTGTCTGAGCTCGGGCTCGAGCTCGATTATTAAATGAGCCCAAAATGAAGCTCGAGCTCGGGCTCGAGCTCGTTTAGCTCGGCTCATTCGAGCTTTTACCGATCCGATCCCGAGCTTTCACGAGCTCGGCTCGCTTACACCCCTAGTTTTGAGTGTAAAGGCGAGGATCATGTAAGATTTCATAGTAGTGAAATAAATCCTCTTTATGTTTAAGTTGGCCTCCATGTTGGAGTTGTTCATCCCTTTTATTGTATTTTGTTGTCGTGTTTTATTAATAAGACCTCACCATTTTAGAAAAAATGAAGATATATGATTTTTAAGTCTTCGAGATATGATATGGGCGTACGACTGTGGGAAAGAAGGGATGCCAAAAAGCACATAAAAGCAAGTGAAAATCGATCCAATTAGAACTATTCTTGTAAGTATTGTTAGAATCATTTGTTGGTTTTGTCCATCCACCATTACAAGCATCTGTAGCTACGGTTTTAATAAGTAAGTCTACATTTGATCGCCATCCCTCGGATCTCGGTCCACCACCGCCAAAATCAGTACCATAGTTTAGATGAAAAGCGGTAAGAAAATTACAATTTACGAGGAGCGAAAAACAAATAAACTTAGTCGATTCTTGAACAACATATCCATACAAATGTACAAGAAAAATGTCTAAAAGATGATTCGGTACTCTAATCGAGTTAACAATAAAACACACAACGGCAAAGTGAGAGGCGTGGGCAATGGGTCAAGATGGGCAATTTTATGCGCCCAAAACGAGTTGTGTCATGTTGACCCACACCACTTTTCCTCTATAATTTAGGCATCTACTCACGCCAACAAGTTTATGCATGCATACAAGATATGTATGTCTAAAACATGAGTTGAATACTCTAAATCTCTTATTAAGCTAAACGAAAAACATACCACGGTTAGAAGTGTTTCTAATGCTTGAGCGACAATCTTGAGAGGAGTGCGCAGGTTACATGTTTAACCATTGCTATCATGACTCGAAACCACTGCCAAGCTTCTCAAAACCACTGCTAGTTTCTCGAAACCACTGCCAAGTTATCTCGAAACCACTGCTAGTGTTTCTTGGTAACCACTGCTATGAAACCACTGCTAGCTTTACTCGTAACCACTGCTGGGCTTATCGATTGGTTTCCACTGCTCGTACTTTGGTTATTACTGTTCGATGTTGCTAATAGTGTTGTCTTTGTCAGTTCAGTTGCGATATTATTGCTCCTGCTGTCTCAAACGCAACAGTAGGCTTCGAGGGTTTTTCACGATGAATATGAGAAGCATGGGATATCGATGGAATTTATGAATGGTGATTTGGAGGGTTTGTGATCAATGGAGGATAGATTGAGTTGTACTAGTGTTGCAAACTGGTTCAATTCTTAATATTATGTGCATGTTATCAATCCATCATAATGATACAACATTGTTCGAGTACTTAAGTTGTTGGTATTGGTGATTTATATTTTAATGTTGCTCAAGTAATGGTAACTTCTCGTTATGATTTGGATGATTTTGTGTTCGGTTTTTGGGTTCTATGAATGACGATCTTTGTTGTGATATGTTTTCGCTACGAGTCATTCATCTTTGTTAGTTAAGGGTACAATAGTCATTGTAATTAAAAAGTATTTAAAAGTTATGTAAAAATATAAAAGTACAAAAGTACAAAGTTAAAAAGACGCTCAAAGTAATTCGCTTAAGTCGCAAAGCATTGGGAAGGAGCAAAAGGAATAAAATAATACTTTTCAAAGTTTGACTTTTTCCTTGAAAATATTAAAAAAAAAATCGCTCGAATCTTAAAAAGTCGCTGGATATAAGTCGATTATAAATCATAGGTACGAAAAGGTAATTTCAATGATTGGGTTCTGAAAAGTGTCAGGACACTTGGCACTCTTAGATTGGAAGGAAAAAGTCGCAAGTCTCAAGGTCTATTTTGGAAATACCCAAACTTTTTTCCTAAAAGTGTTGACACCTTGAGCAAAACATGCATTTTAATTACCCTTTATATAATTACTGACGGTTTTCAGTAAATACTACTCGATGATTATTATTTCACTCAATTCTTGTGAGAAATGTATTTTATAATTTTATGACTTGATATATTTTAATTTTTCCGTTAAAATTTATTTATAGTTAACGCTACACTTAATACCTAATTAAATGTACCAAATACACATGTTACATAACTTTAAATTCATTTAATCCACAAAACTCATTTAATACTTCAACTCCCCCCCCTTTTTTTTTGTTTTGCCGACCTCCCATATATAAGTCACCATATCATTAAATATCTTGACTTTAATAATCTACATTTACTCTTTCTTATGACTAGACTAGTATAAACAAGATATTTACTAAAGCTAAGAAGACAATTTTTCTTTCTTTGGTTGCTCTTCCTCTTGCTGATTTTCGAACCAAAAACAGCCCCCATCACCCTCAAAAATTCAACTTTCACTTGTTCTCTTACTCAAATATTGAATATCATAAATTCCTTGTACTAGTTCATGGTTTATTCCACTTAAACTACACTTTAACCTCATCATATAACTAGTCGCGGTTAGAGGTTGCGCCTCATTTCAGTATTGCCATTATATCATCATAAACATTGCACCAGGTGAGTTCCATAGCCCCATTTTCAATTGTTTTTATACTACTTTTGGGGGAGATACATGCTCAACAACTTTTATGACATTCATGTCTATTTGCAAACTATATGTTTATCTGAACTGAATGTTTAGTCATACGAAGTAACAATATTGCCATATTTAGAATTTCTATATCATAATTCATTGAGCTAATGGTATTGGTATATTCATTGAGCTAATGGTCTTGGTATATTCATTGAGCTAATGGTCTTGGTAATATCATGAACTAGCGGTCTTGGTACAAACATGAATAATGGCCTTGGAACAATTTGAAACTATACGGATTATGTGTTATGTCAAGTAACTATTGATACATTAAGTTATGCACTATTTTGTGAATTCATTTGACGATTTCTGTTTGAACATAAACTATACACATTTTGGCAGTGGGTTGTGAACACACACGTTGCAAGTTTTGTATGGGCGGAACTTGGAACTGAGTGGATTTACAATGCCTTTGCTGCATAAACGATTTTGAAAGGCTTTACATTTCAACACAAACTGTATGAACTCACTCAACCTTTGTGTTGACACTTTTAGCATGTTTTATCTCGGTATCTAAGGCATTCACTTCATGGCATGCATACGGACATATCATAGAGTCGTGGTGACGACAGCGTCACACATGGGATTTATGCACTTTAAAATCATCGTTTGGCTTGTAACAAACTTATTTCCGCTGAGTTGATTTTCATTTGGGACCTACACTTTGTAAACTCGATTATTTTACTAAATCAAACGATGTATTTTCCAAACGACACTTTAGGTCGTTCGATATAATGTAACTTTGATGCTATGCGGTCCTCCCAAGGAATTCCATTCCGCAAAAGCAGTAATTTGGGGTGTGACATTATACTTTGAGCTCGAGCTCGGCTCGTGAAAAATTTCTGGCTCGAGCTCGGCCGGCTCGACTAATTTTATGATGTTTTGAGCTCGGCTCGTTAATTAAATAAAGCTCGAGCTCGTTTACTACTTTTAAGCTCGTTTATACGTATGAGCGATATAGACACGTATATAATTCTAGGGCTCGTTTAGGCTCGCGAGCTACTCGAGCTTTTACATGAGCTCGGGCTCGAGCTCGATTATTAAATGAGCCCAAAATTAGGCTTGAGCTCGGGCTCGAGCTCGTTTAAGCTCGGCTCGTTCGAGCTTTTTACCGATCCGATCCCGAGCTTTTCACGAGCGGCTCGGCTCGTTTACACCCCTAGTTTTGAGTGTAAAAGACGAGGATCATGTAAGATTTCATAGTAGTGAAATAAATCCTCTTTATGTTTAAGTTGGCCTCCATGTTGGAGTTGTTCATCCCTTTTATTGTATTTTGTTGTCGTGTTTTATTAATAAGACCTCACCATTTTAGAAAAAATGAAGATATATGTTTTTTTTAAGTCTTTCGAGATATGAAATTGAGATAGAAATAGTACAATCGGAATCTTTTGACCAGTGGTATATGAGTGGCACACCAACCAACAGGTTGTGGGTTCAAGTCTCGTTGGAGACATATGTGAGATAATGTTTGTAATAGGGTTCTTTCGAGGACATACTTAAAAATGGAATGGTAGAGAGTAGGGGTAAACAAATGGATCGAGAATCGACCCACCCGAACTGAATTTAGAATCGCGATCCGATTATTGGTTTTTCAATATTGAAAATTTCGGTTCTCAATTTATGCGTATGAACTAAAGAGAGAGAAACTAAAACAAGTGTAACCAACTTATTATCTAATTATATAATGCTAAATAACTTTATAGCATCGTAAAAACAAGTTTATAACATTTCCTATTCTCAGAAAAAGAACTTATAAGAAAAAAAATTAAAATGAGAATAATGAGAAGAAAATTTCAAAAAAACAATCTACTTTATATAATGAAATGTATCTAAAATATGTGATTTTTTCATCTATTTTAATTTATTTTCTTGTTTGATCCTAACTCTCTTAGTCTTTCAATAAAAAAGGATAAAAAAAAAATGAGCATTGAAATAATTTTAAATCTTGACATACAAGAAGAAGACCAACAATCATCATCCCTCACATCACTCTCCACAACCACCAACATGTCGTCTGAAGAAACCCTAATTTCAAACCCTAATTCTGAAACCCTAAAACAACAAGATGTTACACTCTCAGATGAAAGAATTGAAACCCTTGAAACCCTAAAGCCCTTATCACCACCAGTCAACCAAACTTACCGCCGTAACAACCCTTACAGCAAGCGTGGTAAAAAGTTCACAAATCGCAAAGGTAAAAAAAAGACCCAAACTTTATTGCATAATATTAAGCCCAAGCTTTTTTTACCCAAGAAAAACCTAAATCTTGATAAATTTGACCAAGTTTTGAAAAAGCTTGAATTGTTCGAGTTTACCCGTATCGAATTTGACCCGGTTATTAGGATTGAATTGTTAGTTGATTTGGTATCGAATTATGACACGAAAAAGAAATGTAGTTATGTCGAAGGGTTTAGGATTAATGTTACTAAGAATGATTTAGCTAGAGCGTTGAAATTGCCTGTTAAGAAACCGGAAAGGGGTAGTGCGAATGCTAAGGATGAGGTGGATTTGGATAGTGAGGTTTACACGGACGAGGAGATTGGTTTTATCGAGGATTTTGTGTTTAATTGGATGTTGGTTAGTGACGAGGAGATGGTCACGCCGAGTGAGATTGTAGAGTGGGCGAGATGTATTAGAGATGGGCATCCGGAGAAAATGGATGCCGCTAAGTTGCTTTGGTATAAAGTTGAGAAAGAGTTGACTCAAGGGGAGAAGTTGGTTGAGTGTTACTATGCGTCGCATTTGCAGTGTTTGATTAAGTCGCAACGTCCTCAACTTTTTTCCGAAGAGTATGTTGGTATTGGTGTTACTAAGGAAGTTGTGAAAATTGAAGATGATAACGATGAAAAGGAGGAGGTTGAAGAAAAGCAAGAGGAAGAAGTGAAGGACAAGAAAGACGGGTCTGAAGAGAAAGAAGTGAAGGATGAGAAACATGAGTCTGAAGAGAAAGAAGTGAAGGACGAGAAACACGAGTCTGAAGAGAAAGAAGTGAAGGACGAGAAAGACGAGTCTGAAGAGAAAGAAGTGAAGGACGAGAAACATGAGTCTGAAGAGAAAGAAGTGAAGGCCGAGAAACACGAGTCTGAAGAGAAAGAAGTGAACGACGAGAAAGACGGGTCTGAAGAGAAAGAAGTGAAGGACGAGAAACATGAGTCTGAAGAGAAAGATATGAAGGACGAGAAAGACGGGTCTGAAGAGAACGAAGTGAAAGACGAGAAAGAAGAAAAAGACGAGGGAGTTTCGGTAGTTAAAGAAAACGATATTCAGTTGACTTTAGGGCCGGATGCTGAGGAAATAGTACATGAAGAGGTGCGTAAAGATGATGAGGTAATGGTGGATGCTGAAGAGTTTAAGGTGGATGACGTGACGGATGAGGTGGCAGAGGACGAGGCGGAGGAGCAAGGGAATTGGGCATTGGATGGGAAGAATGTGTTGAGTGATAGTAGTTTCTTGCAACGTTGTCAAAATAGCTCGTTGAATCCTTATATGGAAACAAATGCTGAAGAAGTCGAAGATGATCAGATTGAGCAAGTGGATGATGACGATGAAGAAGAAGAAGAGGAGGAGGAGGAAGCGGGTGGTGAAAGGTTGGATGACGGGTTTGGTATGCAAGCTAATGATAATTCAATGGATAGAGATGGCTTAACGGGTAATTTTCTTCAAGGAGTCGAAACATCGCACATTCCTTATAATAATCACGGGATGTCTTCGATGGATCTGTTTGGATCAAGAGACGGTTCGTTTATGGATCATGGTGGTCCGTCTTTTTTCAATAATGGTGGTAAGAGACTAATGGAGCCTGAAGACGACATGCACCATCTTGACAGAAACAATAAACGATTAAGGACTAATGATATGCTAGATCAAAATCAAAATGATTTCGGTTATTGCATGGAGCAAATGCATCAGTGGATGGAAAAGCGAAGATGCTTCACGAGTCAAAAGAGCAAAACTATGCAAACTCACAGTATAATCAGCAGATGGCAATCAATCAACTTCAGGAACGCCAAAACATGTTGGAAATGATCATAAAATCAAAAGACCAAGAGTTGGAGACGAAGCGCGCTGAGGTTTTTCGCCTTGAACGTGAGCTGTTTTTAATGTCAGATCTTGTATCAGGTTTTAGAGGTGCATTAAAAAGTTTAAGAGCTAAATTCGCTGACTACAGAAAACGTTATCACGTTCAAGAAAAACCACTTTACCAAGATGCGGGTCCTGGTGGTTTGGTTTTGAGTACTAGGGAAATTGAGGCACGAAAGCTGAAGCAAGAACAAGGTATGACGAACATTCGTATGATGGCGAATACGCTTGAACAAGAATTCGTTAATCAGTTTCAAATGCATGATGAGAATATTACGGTATTGGCTGGTAAGGTGTCGTCTGTTGGAAATGAATTTGAAAAGCTCAAGGAAATGGCTGCACAATTGAAAGAGGCTAGAGAGCATCAGAAGCCGTCTGATAAAATTGATGTATCTGCTGAGATTGAAGAGAATCAGAAGTCGTTGGATGGAAACGAATTATCTGCTGAGATTGAAGCGGATCAGAGGTCAGTGGATGGAACAGGGTTAGCTGCTGAGATGGATGCTGATATGGAAGAGAAGCAGGAGTCGATGGTTGATGATGAAGTAGGTGCTGAGCCTGAAGAGATTCAGAAGGGTGAACAAGATGTAGTCATGGAGACTGATGCTAAAGCGGAAGGTGGTCCTACCGATGCTGATGAAGCAAAGGTTTGAACAAACACTTTTTAATCCTATCGGAATAGTTGATTAATTTGTCACTATGGAAAGTTGTTTGGCATGAATTATAACTGTTGGTTTGTTTTGCTGATTAGAGGTGGGAATGGGTTAGGTGGAAGCATATTCGTAATAGGGGTCAAAATGGGTCCGGCTGTGTTTATACAAAGCACTTTCTTGTCCAAAAAGCTTTAGCACTTTCTCATTGCCTTATTTTTTCCATCATATGATTATGTAACATGTATTCAAATATCTTATGCCTCACGAAATTTGCAACAGATACTCAATGCTTCTTCATAATCCAGAGAACTCTTTTTTATAGATGAAATGATATCTGTGGACTTAAATTACTTGCCACCTATTTATTTGTCTTGATGAAAATGGGCCAAATCATAAATAATTAATTATGAGAAGCAAACCCTTTTTTTATCGTATAGGAATAGCTAAGGTAAAATGTATCAGTATGGAATTATGGACTGTGAATACTTAGAGGTGGCCAAATGGGCATGGCGGTAACATGTGAAAGTGGGTACAGGTGGGAATGTAAGTCTGTGCAGGCTGGGTTCACTTGAAAGTTGAAACACCTTATGTCCGCAAATTCTAAGTATATATGTGACATTTAGTTTGTGAAATATGATTTACAATTTAATATTGTATCAATAAAAATTTATGTTAAAATTATATTTTTGGTGATTTTTGACCCGTTTGACCAATGATCTGTTTAGTTAGTTTCTATCTTAATTTTACGCATTTGACCCATTGGTAGATAAGCACAACCTGAATCGGCTCATACATAGATGAAATGGTTGAAGCTGTGACCTCAGCATGTCTTTTTGCTTTGTTTTGTATAGTTTGGCTCACTATTTTTTTACACCAAGAAGTGAACTAGTAAAGCAATATGTGAAACATATAAGATTTTTGGAACATTATAGGGACTTAGATCTAATAGAACAGGGAAAATAGGAGATTACCAAGTGCTTGTTAAGTTGTTATCAAATACATTAAATGCTAGAATCCTAATTGCTCTACTGTTGATTTGGTTCTACCACAAATCATGTGATCCGTTCCCTGAAAATTGCTACACTGATTTGGTATCATAGTCAATAATACCTTTTTAAGTCACTTTACGGATCTTGTGGGCTCAAATCATATATACCACCAATTTTTGTGTAATGATGATTGGTGCAATTAGGTAATTTCCTCAAATGGGACAGGTTCATAGGCCACTCCAAAATGTAAGAGTTATCATTGTTTGTTAGAAGTAAAACATGATTTGCTAATATTAATATAGTATTTTTGAAGATGACAGTTTTACCGTGTTCCTTCCACAGTATTCTTAATTGAGAAAACTAGTTCCCTTTGTTATTCATACCAGATCATAAGTGATTAAGAGATATGTAGCCTTGTATTTTGTCAAAAAAAAGTTTTTGTATTGGTTATAGTACTTCGAAATAAGACTTTTTATCAACATTTAAGTCATGCCACTTTGCCTGTACACGCAACATCACATTCCTGCTTTTTGTATGCTTTTGTAGTCAGTACTTTATTGTTCATCATAGGACTTGGTTTAGCACTTGCCTGTCAATGCGCTACTTTTCACATTTATAATTTTTATAAAATAAATTCTGAACCATGGTTCATGTTTATATAAAACCATGACCAGTTTATAAGTTATATAAATGGCTGTTAAGCTTTATAGATGTTTATGCTTTCATATTTTGATTGTCCAACATGATATAAACACAATTCCATCAACATTACTGAGAAGCTTCATTTGTCGCAGTCATAACCAGTCGTTATTTGGGCATTTTTAATTTTGCCTCTGTTAACTACTGTCATATCCGAGTTTGATTGTATCAATGAAACTGTAAAACTAAGCTATCTAGAAAAGTGATTGTCAAAATACGAAAATATTGAAACTTTTAGCCTTCTCAAGTCCACATATTATTAACATAGATTTAATATATTTCAATGAGCTGCTTATACTTTTTGCTAAAGCATACGCGTTACTCCTCTTAGGCTCAGTTTTCTTTTCTATATGTGCAGTTTCTGAAGTTAATAGTGTGTTTATTTAGACTATTTGATGAAATTAATAAAACATTTTCCACGTTTTGACTATAATGCTTCATCTGTTGCAGGAGAAGGAAGGTAACGAGGACTGAATCGAGGATGGATGCCGATGATGTTTTGTGCAGGGTCGAATCATTGTGTAGGGTAGCGTAGGGACATATCTGAATAGTTGGTCGTCTGGTAAACTAGTTATATTATGTTTAGGGTTTATCAATCTTTTGTTCTACAACGTGTGTGTTGGATGATAGCCCATATATTAGATCGAATCTGCCATGGTTAATAATTATCCATTGCAAACAATACTCTGCGTCCTCTTTTGCTTGGCATTCGGTGTCAAATGTAGGCTTAATATCATGACATGATGCTTTAAAATGTTTCACTCTGGTGTAGTAATGTCGTGTTTTCACATGCTTTAGTATCAATTCCCCAACTGAGTCTGACTGTGATCCATTATATGTTGGTTTTCTTGTCGGGTTTATTGGGGATAGCTGTTTTTTGGGGTGTGTAGTGTAACAGATGGACAGTTGGTAATGGGTCATCTTGGGTTTACCTGTTTCTGGCACTTTCTTAGCTCCAAATCAACCATGTTAAGACAAAGTCATGCTTATGATAAATTGAAAAGAATACAGTCAGTCAAATAATGATCTCTGTAAAGATCAATATTCACTCTTGGATATTTTGACTGACAGAATACGGTTATAATTTCTTGTTGATTATAAAGCTCTCTAATGAGGTTATAAATAAGCGGCGGCGTGGCGTGGTGGCGTAGATCAGCCTCAGCGCTTTTGCGGTAAAAACTTTGCGTGGCGTAAAGTGACAAAGTATGAAAATATTTATATATTCATATCATAATTCATATATATCGAGTTCTACAAAACATGTGGTATAAGTGGCGTGTGGCGTGGCGTGTGGCGTGGCCAAAGCCTCAGGCGCTGCGGGCGCTGCGGCGCTTTTGTAACGGTCTCTCTAATCTCATTGTTTGATGACTCGGCTAACATGAATAACTACTACAAGTCTTGCTTCGGTGTGGTGATCCAAACAACGATTTTGATGATTTGAGGGCACTCTTGTTTGTTTCGATTTGAAGTTTTCAAGAAAAGACACTTTAATGGAAGAGATCAAGATCCTATCTGATATTGAATAGGGAGAGGTTCCCAAAATTTTTTTACAAATACCACCTTCTTTCTTTTTTTTGATTTTTTTATTTTTATAATTTTGTTTATGTAAAAATACTAACCTAAAAGTACGGAACAGAAAATATAAAGTTTAATAAGTCAAACGATTAAAACTGACATAAATCTCCTGATACTGTAAACAGAGGAACAAAATGAATCTTTTTGTACCTTCACCCTTCTCATGTCACATCTAGGGGGAGTGGGGATAACATAACAGTGTTGAATATTACATCATGATAAGACACTGAAAGTCTGAAACCTAATTGGATTAAGCGGATTTCAGATCCATTAAACTATTGTATGCGCTACTTGTAATTTGTTGCTTCAGCTAGCTGCTTGTTAGTTCTTTTTATCAAAAATTGCCATTAAAAAAAGATATGCGCTGATTATCTCTATTTTCCTTATTGATTTCCAAACAATTGACATAGATATATTTATCAAAATAAAATGTAATTTACAAGATGTTTCTTAACATTTGACTTTAAGGTACACGTTATAGACATTTTGTTGATAATGGTCCTGACGTGTTTGTGGGTATGCATTATGAGAACATGCATGTTAGTTTGTGACCATTAAATAATTATAACTAGGCATCACAAACTTAGGTAATAGTAGCATCCCAACCCCTAATGAAAGTGGGAGTAGAAAGCGTGTTTGGATATAAGTACGTCAACGATCCATTTAGTCATTACTAGGGGTCTATAGGTTTGAAAGAAAAATATGAACGAAAAAATATTGTATCGTTAAAAAGATTTTTGTTGTATGAATTTTTAATTGGATTTGAAATGAATTTTATACGTTATTTTATTGAAATTTCCCCTAAAGTACATTTAGCGGGGAACCCGTTACCCACGACCACCAACCATTTTTTGACCCGATTTTATTTAACCATACCGGTTATACTTTTCCCTTCCCCACTCACAGATCTCTATTCCGGTTTGGATCCGCTTGCTTGGGTCGTCACCGTTTTTATCCCACCTCCGATCCGATCTAATGAATAGTGCACTCCACCTCCTGCTTCACAATGTGTCATTCTTTGGGGTTGTTGTTAGAATGCTTTGTTTTCACCTTTGTTGAAATTGGGTTTCGGGTTTATCTACTCTTCCTCTCATTAGTTGTAATTTTATGTCGGCTTCTTTCTGTTTTGTTACGTGCACATGTTTGCTTATCTTATTGTCGTTTTCTTTTCTTTGGATTTGAATTTCTTTATCATCTTGTATATTCTCATTATTGTTTGCAATTTTTTGTTTGCGTGTTGGTTTTTGTTAACGTTGTTGTTATAGGATTAATCATAAGTTGTTTAGGGACTAAGGATCTTTATAGTTGGATTCTTTTGATGATGTAGGTTGTTTTATGTTGAAAGTTTTAATTGAGGTTCTTTGTTTGAGGATTGGCCATCGGTTTTGAATTAAGCGTAAGTTGCTTGAATTAGCGATTATCGAATTTAGGTACTTGGTTGTGGTTATTTGGGTAGTGTCACACCACATGGGCGGAAACACGAGTGTAACGGAAGGAACATAAGCACAAGATAATAGAACATACCAACATTAATATTTAAAGAAAGAGTACACCATTACAATACTAGTTTAGCCGTCATCGGCAAATATATTACAAGTTTAGTTCCCAAAATATTTCGTTCTATTACATAACGATTTGTGGTGACAAGTGAAAACTTCATTATGCAAGACCTGGAAGAAAAGCTTACTAACGATCACCTGAAATGCATGAGAGAAAAACGGGTCAACTATGAAAATAGTTGGTGAGTAAACATGTTTAGCAAAATAAGAAAAACTCGTAAGAAATATTCAAAGCTTTCGCTCGGCGAAAAATGGTCCACAAAGCAAAGGCATTGTAAATCCACTCAGTTCCAAGTTCCGCCCATACAAAACTTGCAACCTGTGTATTCACAACCCATTGCACAAAATATAGCGTCTGAAGTAGTCAAGTATAGCGGTCATAATAGTTCACAATATAGTACCACGAATATAATAATTCGGGGATGCTCTTGATGAAACCAAATTAAGTTGGGTGCCACTACCCAAAGTTATGTTGGGTGCCTCTTCCCAAAGATATCTTGGTGCCTCTTCCCAAAGATATCTTGGGTGCCTCTTCCCAAAGATACGCTCCGAACACGGAGACTTTATAGTGATGCTCAGAACATGGGAGACTTTAGGTCGGGGCCATAACATGTACGGTTCAATAAGTCCAAATAAGTCATAATTTCCTAATTAAGTTCAAGGATTTGATTCAATTCACAAGTTCTAGTCAAACAAGTTAATAAAAGTAGTGATCAATTTAGCTCAAGAAAGGTTCATGCATTTCGCCCCAAAATATAGTAAAAGCGGTAAAAGGGATGTGATTACTCACTTGGTAGCGGTGTGATGACAAAAGTGAGTACTGTTGAGGTATAATGTGATGCTTTAACCGGGACCTATTACGAATGATATGATATGTAATGAGTTGCAATGTAATGTTATGCATGCATTTCGTATGTTATTTATACCATTTATGAGTTTTGAAAATAATACTCTTCGTGAAAAATACTCTTTGGCGTCTTGACCATTCAAAATCACTTTACAAGTTTTTACGTCAAAATGTCATCCTACAATGGTTTTGTAATGGTTTATAGTGAAATTTTCACTTTTCGTCGCAAAACAATGCCGTCGGAAATTTCTTGAAAGTAACAAAAATGGCTCAGAAAAACTAGTCGTAAAATAGTGTACGTCGATCGTTAGGAAAGCGAACTCGACGGTTTTGGAAAGTTTGTATCGAAATCTAGAAGTTTCGATTCGGAGTTTTCGTCATAAAGGTCTCGAACATAAAGATAATAAGGGTTAAAGATGGTGATTTTGTCTAATTGTTGTGTAAAAAGTGAGTTTCGGCCAAGTTTAAACATCCATAAATAATTTATTAAAACTCCGCTATACAAACGGTTGATTGTTTTGAAAAATATGCTCGGCGATCTTAATTTTATTAGAAGACATTTCGTTTCAAAAAGTTCCACATCATTGATAAAAACAGCCGCTAACATGGTCGTTTCAGCTAACGTAGCACTTGTCTCGTAAAATAATATAGTTTTTCAGAAAATAATAATTACGGCAATTTTATGAAAGCGTGCATATCTTTGTCGTTTCAAATCCGTTTTCTCGTATAATCGTCCTTAGCTTCGTATCAAAGTATACTAATATATTTTGACAAGTCGAAATAATTTGTAAAGCTTAAGGCTCGTTTTTGACCGAACAAAGTAAAACATGTTCTTGAAATTTACGAAAATTATATATTTCGTCGCCAAACTTTAAAATTCATAACTTCTTCGTTATAACTCCGTTTTATCCGTTCAAGCGCCACGGATTCGTTTTAAAGTATATTTTCTAAATATCAAGGCCAAAAAGTCGTGCCTACAGTCGGATTTTCAGAAAATCAAAACAAGGACAGAACATATTTTATACGTGTCGAAAATAGTTTTTCGTACCAAACCTATTCTAATCCCTTCAAATCAACTCCGAAACTAATCTAATCCTACCATACACCTTCTTAGGGTGTCATGGGTTCCTAATCATCATCAAGACCAAAGTATATCAAGGGGATAATTATAGGATGACCTTATATATATATATATCTAAAAATCATGTAAAAATGGTATAAACAACACAAATCATGCATGCTTGCTCCAAAAATGAAAAGATAAATATGAGATGATAAGGAAACATGAAAAATGAAAGAAACATGCTTACTAGTTAATATGATGAGGTGATAAGAACCAAGGTTAAACCTAAACACTCTTGGTTTTTATTGCAAAACCTTATAAAGAATGTTATCTAGATTGTAATATAACTTGAGCTTGATAAAAAAAAATGGTGATCCCTTGTACACCTTGATGAAGAACCGGTTATGAGGAGAGAACAAAGAGAGGAGAAAAAGTTTTTAACACTTGTTGAATTTTCTTGTGATGAATGAAGTAAAATGAGGTAATTTGTAGACTTATACAATCAAGCAAATAATTCAACATATAATAAATGCTACCCTCCCCCATAGGGCGGATTTGGGGGAGAAGTGTTTCTCAATATATATATATATTTTTCTTTTAATAATTTGTATACTTGTATATACTTGTAAATAAAATGTAAGTAAAATGTTGTGTAGGAAATTGTATAAGTGAAGGTAAATGGTAGATTTTTGGTACAAGTAAGTTTTTAATAGATCAAAATAGAATGTAATGAGATAATAAAAATTGTAAAAATACATTCCTTGTGAAATTTGAGTGATAAAATAATTATCGTATAGTTTTTAAGAAAAACGTCGTAATAATATAACTTTAACGATTTATATACCAAATAAATTCAAAACACTAGTTAAACTCAAAATATAGTTTTTACAACTCAATGTAAGTATAAAAATATGTCTGGATCATTTTTGAAAGTAACTGATTAAATATTTAAAATAATAACTCACGCGATAACGCTTATTTAATATAAAATTCACGCGTTAAATGTGAAATGCAATGTCATGAATGAACTAACATGATGCATATTTAATTTAAGAAATGACCGAATTTGAGAATTGTGACATTCTTCCCATGTCGGTGAATCACGTCCTCGTGATTCGATTAACGATACTATGGTCCGAACCTCGACAAGAGTTCTAAAGTTCATGCTCGTACTAACAGTCTAAATGATCATATCAATGCCCATGCGTGCGGGTTCCCCATTCAACTAAGTGCGTGCCGTGATTAGATTTGATAGGGTAACCTTACCCAATATCGAGCGTAGCTCTCAAAGACCTTTGGGTAGTCGATTCTAATCTAATCTCACGACTCATCAAACAAGAGCTGTCATGAGATTAAACTAAACCGACTTGAGTAAACTTGTCTCTTAGCTTGATTTTCGCAACTCATCAAACAAGAGCGTCACTAGATCAAGCTAGGAAACAAGTTGTTAGAAAGGTAGGATTCAACATCCTTGAATGAAGTCTTTTGAAAGATTAAGCTCGATATTGGATTTGCTTACACAAATCAAATCAAATCAACAAAATATATATAACAACTAAGGTCGATATCAATAGGTCTCAAATTAATCAATGTCGTGAGCGTGGTAAGAATTGGAAGGAAGTTAAGCACTCAAAATCATGTTGCATGCAGAAATAAAGTGGTTGCTCAAAAGAATGTACCGTTACGCGTTGCGGGCTTCCTCGGTACCCGGATAGAATGCTCGACCACGTGCGGGAGGAATTTCAATGTTACGATCTTGTGGGCCTTATTGCCAGCGCCAGTTTGGACGATTACCTCCTTGATTGGGAGTTCTTTTCGACTTTGGACGGTATTGCGAAGGTGATCTAGACTTCACACTCGTAACATGCTTTTCTCATCCTTGATTCCCGTTCTGTTTGAGCAATTTCGCGAAGTGGCCCGTCTGTCCACATTTGTCGCACCTTGGCGTCTCTAAGTGATGATAATTACATCGAGTGCACAAAGGATGTGGACTGCATATCCTTTGCGCTCTGGGTGGTCGCCCATAGTTCTAGGTTATTCACGCCTCTTGTTTCTTGATTACGGTCTCGGTTTCCTGGTGATCCTCCTGTCGCTTTCGTCCATTGTCCTTTGCTTTTGTTAGTTCTCGGACTGATCACATCATTTGTCAGCGATCGCCATACTCGCGTGGCTTGCGAGTGGTTGGTTTCGACAGTGACATCCTCCAATTTACGGTATCAATCCCGTATATATCGGTCAATCAACTTCTCGCGGTGGAAACCATGTGAGGAACCATCCTAGTTAACTCGTGGAACCGGATCGTGTACTTGTCGATCTCTACTCCTACCATCAGTGGTTCCAAAATTCTTCTTCCGTTTACGCACTTCATCTTTCTGCGGTACTCATCGGTTAGTAGTTTTTAAATGCTTCCCAAGATAACGCATTTCTGACCCCTCTTCCTCTAGTGCATGTAGTTGGTTGTTCCACGGTCAATGCTCGACCGTAGTAGACCGCCAGAGAACTCAACCTTATTTCCTTCAAGACATTTCGTGATACTAAGCTTCGACTCAACATTCTCGAACCGGGTTAGCAATCAATGGCACCCTCGGTACCATGAAATTCCATTGGCTTACATGTCATGAAAGTTTTGTGGTTGCATCCTTGACCAGCGTTTGAAGTACCTTCTCCGTTGTTGGTTCGTCTAGCATCGAGATGTGTTATAATTTGGGTGAGTAGATCCGCTATTCCAAAGAACGTTGTTGTGCGGATTGTCATTGTTGTTTGGGTTGCCGTTGTTGTTACCTCACGAGCGTGTGTTTCTTGCGGCCATGATCCTCTGAGGACCAAAACATCGGGTTGAGTAAGCGACATTGAGCGAAGTCGGATGAGGTGCGAGCGGTGGTAATGTGTTATAGTGATCGAAACATGGCGAGAGCAGAGACATGCTAAGTCTAACAAGTCTAAAGATGGAAAAGAGAGGTGTAACTAAGATACGGTAATGTAGCGTGAGCGTAAAACATGCTATGCATACCGCCCGACCAATGCAACGGTGACGGACTCAAAAGACTCGACTAAACATGATTTAAAACTACCACTCTTATCATTGCATGGTTCTTCATAAATTAGACATAGTTGATCGGGCTATGTATAATTTATGATTAACGATCTGTGATAGGACTAGATGACTCGGATAATGTTCAATGTTTAATAAAAAAAAATTTGGTTATAATTGTGATTTTATTTTTGAAAATCGGCATTCTCTATAACCTTTGGCTCTGGTACCAATCATCACACCTCATGGGAGATGAAACACGAGTGTAACGGAGGAACATAAGCACAAGATAATAGAACATACCAACATTAATATTTAAAGAAAAGTACACCATTACAATACTAGTTTAGTAGTCATCGGCAAATATATTACAAGTTTAGTTCCCAAAATATTTCGTTCTATTACATAACGATTTGTGGTGACAAGTGAAAACTTCATTATGCAAGACACGGAAGAAAAGCTTACTAACGATCACCGAAATGCATGAGAGAAAAGCGGGTCAACTATGAAAATAGTTGGTGAGTAAACATGTTTAGCAAAATAAGAAAACTCGTAAGAAATATTCAAAGCTTTAAGCTCGTGAAAATGGTCCCAAAGCAAAGGCATTGTAAATCCACTCGGTTCAAGTTCCGCCCATACAAAACTTGCAACTGTGTATTCACAACCCATTGCACAAAATATAGCGTACGAAGTAGTCAAGTATAAGCGGTCATAATAGTTCACAATATAGTACCACAAATATAATAATTCAGGGATGCTACTGATGAAACCAAATTAAGTTGGGTGCCACTACCCAAAGTTATGTTGGGTGCCTCTTCCCAAAGATATACTGGGTGCCTCTTCCCAAAGATATACTGGGTGCCTCTTCCCAAAGATACGCTCCGAACACGGGAGACTTTATAGTGATGCTCCGAACATGGGAGACTTTAGGTCAGGGCCATAACATGTACGGTTCAATAAGTCCAAATAAGTCATAATTTCCTAATTAAGTTCAAGGATTTGATTCGAATTCACAAGTTCTAGTCAAACAAGTTAATAAAAGTAGTGATCAATTTAGCTCAAGAAAGGTTCATGCATTTAGCCTCAAAATATAGTAAAAGCGGTAAAAGGGATGTGATTACTCACTTGGTAAAGCGGTGTGATGACAAAAGTGAGTACACTGAGGTATAATGTGATGCTTTAACCGGGACCTATTACGAATGATATGATATGTAATGAGTTGCAATGTAATGTTATGCATGCATTTCGTATGTTATTTATACCATTTATGAGTTTTTGAAAATAATACTCTTCGTCGAAAAATACTCTTTTGACGTCTTGACCATTCAAAAATCACTTTACAAGTTTTTACGTCAAAATGTCATCCTACAATGGTTTTGTAATGGTTTATAGTGAAATTTTCACTTTTCGTCGCAAAACAATGCCGTCGGAAATTTCTTGAAAGTAACAAAAATGGCTCCGAAAAACTAGTCGTAAAATAGTGTACGTCGATCGTTAGGAAACGAACTCGACGGTTTTGGAAAGTTTGTATCGAAATCTAGAAGTTTCAGTTCAGGAGTTTTCGTCATAAAGGTCTCGAACATAAAGATAATAAGGGTTAAAGATGGTGATTTTGTCTAATTGTTGTGTAAAAAGTGAGTTTCGGCCAAGTTTAAACATCCATAAATAATTTATTAAAACTCCGCTATACAAACGGTTGATTGTTTTGAAAAATATGCTCGGCGATCTTAATTTTATTAGAAGACATTTCGTTTCAAAAGTTCCACATCATTGATAAAAGCACCGCTAACATGGTCGTTTCAATTAACGTAACACTTGTCTCGTAAAATAATATAGTTTTTGAGAAAATAATAATTCGGCAATTTTATGAAAGCGTGCATATCTTTGTCGTTTCAAATCCGTTTTCACGTATAATCGTCCTTAACCCGTATCAAAGTATACTAATATATTTTGACAAGTCGAAATAATTTGTAAAGCTTAAGGCTCATTTTGACCGAACAAAGTAAAACATGTTCTTTGAAATTTCGAAAATTATATATTTCGTCGCCAAACTTTAAAAATTCATAACTTCTTCGTTATAACTCCGTTTTATCCGTTCAAGCGGCCACGGATTCGTTTTAAAGTATATTTTCTAAATATCAAGGCAAAAAGTCGTGCCTACGGTCGGATTTTCAGAAAATCAAAACAAGGACAGAACATATTTTATCGTATCGAAAATAGTTTTTCTCGTACCAAACCTATTCTAATCCTTCAAATCAACTCGAAACTAATCTAATCCTACCATACACCTTCTTAGGGTGTCATGGGTTCCTAATCATCATCAAGACCAAAGTATATCAAGGGGATAATTATAGGATGACCTTATATATATATATATATCTAAAAATCATGTAAAAATGGTATAAACAACACAAATCATGCATGCTTGCTCCAAAAATGAAAAGATAAATATGAGATGATAAGGAAACATGAAAAAATGAAAGAAACATGCTTACTAGTTAATATGATGAGGTGATAAGAACCAAGGTTAAACCTAAACACTCTTGGTTTTTATTGCAAAACCTTATAAAGAATGTTATCTAGATTGTAATATAACTTGAGCTTGATAAAAAAAAATGGTGATCCCTTGTACACCTTGATGAAGAACCGGTTATGAGGAGAGAACAAAGAGAGGAGAAAAAGTTTTTAACACTTGTTGAATTTTCTTGTGATGAATGAAGTAAAATGAGGTAATTTGTAGACTTATACAATCAAGCAAATAATTCAACATATAATAAATGCTACCCTCCCCCATAGGGCCGGATTTGGGGGAGAAGTGTTTCTCAATATATATATATTTTTTTCTTTTTAATAATTGTGTATACTTGTATATACTTGTAAATAAAATGTAAGTAAAATGTTGTGTAGGAAATTGTATAAGTGAAGGTAAATGGTAGATTTTTGGTACAAGTAAGTTTTTAATAGATCAAAATAGAATGTAATGAGATAATAAAAATTGTAAAATACATTCCTTTTTGAAATTTGAGTGATAAATAATTATCGTATAGTTTTTAAGAAAAAGCGTCGTAATAATATAACTTTAACGATTTATATACCAAATAAATTCAAAACACTAGTTAAACTCAAAATATAGTTTTACAACTCAATGTAAGTATAAAAATATGTACGGATCATTTTGAAAGTAACTGATTAAATATTTAAAATAATAACTCACGCGATAACGCTTATTTAATATAAAATTCACGCGTTAAATGTGAAATGCAATGTCATGAATGAACTAACATGATGCATATTTAATTTAAGAAATGACCGGAATTTGAGAATTGTGACAGGTAGGTTGTCATGATGGTTTTGGTTAATGATATTGTTTCAGAATTTAGTATAAGTTATTTGAGGATTAGGGATAACCTGCATTTAGGTACTTGCCTGTGGTTATTGCTTGAAGATTATGTCAACGCCGATTTTTTTCCCCTTTTTTATTTATTTAGATTTTTTAGGATTAGTGTTTCAGGAATAAGGATAAGTTGTATCAGGTATTGATGCTTTTCTACTAGAGTTCATACCAGTGTAGTGCTCAATGAGTGTTGAGACGAATTAAAAGGCGTAAAGTGATCAGAGGTATGTAGCTCAAGTGCATATCAACTGTTCAATAATATGGAGGGACTAGGCAATTGATCCTCTAAGGAAAGATTATGCAATATAAGCCGAAATCAAGTAACCTCATTAGTCCAGAAATAAGCTTAAACGAACACACCTGACCTGTAAGCTTAAACATGAAACTGTTTATCTCTAAAGCGCATAGGCAGTTTTAATAAGCAATTAAAATACCCTCTGAAATTGATTATCTGGAAGAATTACAATCAGTTTCAGTATGCCTAAATACAAAAGATTGTTCAGCATTGCTTTTTGGAAAGTAACTACAAGATAGGCAATGCTCAGAATCAGATAATTAGTATTACGAAAAATGCCACACGAGTTGGAGATGAGAAAGTAGGAAGAACTCGCAATGAGTTATAAGCAAGAACCAGAAACACTTTTGCCTTTGGATGAGTTCCTCTGTTGGTCTAAAGGTGGTTTGGCAACAATCCTGCAGTACCAATCATTAAGAATATTAAAAATTAAAACTAATTAAAGTTTATTAGAGTGTTCATGCTTTTAAAGATGTTTTTGCTTTAACTGACCAAGCTTTACATGATTTCGTTTCACTCCCAACAGAAACTATTAAAGCAAAGGCCCTTGCTCGAATCGTGACTTTTGTCTCTTTTCCATTTATAAAAGTAAGATATTTATATTTTTTAACGCTATTTTTCTGCAAATTGGTTATGAACAAAGAAATCAAGGGGGCTATTGTTTGCATTTTTTTTTGGCTATAATGTAATCAGATTAGAAGTTATATAGAAGTCGGATTTGGCTTTTAGCTTGGTTAGTATCTCTTTTTTTTGTTCATGTATGCTGGCGAGACATTGTACAATACAGAGCATCTTGAAAAGTGTGTATTGTTCACATATTTAACGTAGCAAAACTTAGATTGCTTTTGTATTTACATGCTCCGCCGGATATTATTATGAAGCCTAACCTGAAAATGATTTGCAGGGATTAAAAGGTGCGGAAATTACTAATGTTGAGTGTGCATGTCTGAAAAAGTTGGAGACTGAGATGGTTAATTATCTACGACCGAACGTCAACCACATGTGTTTCTTAGAAGAAGAATACAACATCATATGCAGCCTCAGTATTAGTATAGGCAGCAGGTTTGATTCTCAATCTCTCTCTGTTATGTGCTTATGAGAGTCGTGTCTATGTTGGTGACAATTGGTTGATAGGGGTTAAGCTACATTTTTTATATGTCGAATAACTTAAGTTACAACCTCTAATTTAGGATGAAGCAGGTTAGATGGGCTGAACGTCATCCATAAGTATCGAGATGCATAATATTTGAAACTGTATAACACAAAAGCTAGATTATTATTATAGCAACATAGTCTTTGAACTTAAAATGTTGTCCTAAATGATAAACAATGTTTGTGGGTTTGTTCGACCAGACCCGCACAAGGGTACCCATTATGACATGTTACTTGCGAATTAGAAGCACTTCCAAGTTGACCACTTTTTGAAAACTGTATTTTGACTCAAAAAAGCTAATAAATAGAAGTAGTTGGATGACCCAAACACTTTAAACTACTTATCAACTTAAACATAAGCAGATACAATTAAGCAGAAAAAACCGGCATTATACAGACTATTGTGTAATTAGTATGAGAGACCAACTCCGGTAATGTTTGCCGAACCACACCGACCATTTTAAGTAACATGTTCTTGATTTTTGTTATGTTTCAGTTAGTTAGCGTAATGTGATAAGAACAATTTTTTTAATCAGTTTATGCAAAAATGAGTGAAAGAGAGAGAAGTTAAATAGGTTGATACAGAGCAGGAAGGGAAAGGGAAGAAAGAGAGCAGCAAGAGTAGACATCGAACCAGAGGCCGTGCCAAGGATAGGATTTGGGAAAGAGAGCGGACGGAGGTTATGATTAAAACCGAGGCATAATTCCTTCATGTAGATTATTTTTTGCAAATAGTTGCGCTTTCAATCAGTTTGGATTAACCGTTGGGGTGTTAACTATTTCTCACATGTTACGTCCTTAGTGGCAGAATCTGATAGTGCTTATGAAGGTGGCCCAACTGCTGATTAATACTACTCAAATTCATACTTTGCATCCAGGTAATCTGTAGTTTCAGACCATTGGCCTTAGCAACTGCATAACAAATTAGGGTTTTTTTTTTACCTTAAGCGATTGATAATACACTTTGAGCTACTCACAAGCCATTTGATCCATTTCATTTTTAGCTACCTTTTTTGTTTTCCTAATAAGACCCATTAAAGATCAAGTATATCTCGAATAGACCCGGAAATGTGTCTATATTTACACCTTTGAAATTGTGTATTTTACCTTGCTCGGGTGAGGGAAAGATTAACTTTTTGAGATTTAGAAAGAAAACCAATCGAACCTGTTGCAATACATGTGTTTGCCTTTAGTAATTCTACAAATCATGGTTCATACATAAGTTTAGTAGAATATGAAACATATAGGTTTCTTTTGTAAAAATTTGAAACTCTACATGATTATAACTTTTCTGGTGACAAGTTAAGTAGTCATGACATAGCTTTACTATTTTTGTTGTGACAGATGTAGCCTGGATTCGAAAAAACAACGAAAGAAGCAGGTACAGAGGTGAGTATTTTGGAATGGTCATCAACCATTCGCAGCTAATGTGAGTACCAGCCTAACATGACACTTTTATGATTCTATGTTTTGTAGCAGTGCGTCTAAGAACTTTTATTTTCCGAAGTTTTTTTCAAACATTTATATGTAAACTTATTGTTACCATCAGTGAAACAGAAATACATTTTCAGTTAGACTAAGAATTATGAGCTTAAGTTGCTGATGGTGTTGTTATTTGGAGTTATTTATGGATAAATATTGATGTTATTTGCCTGTTGTGTGAAAAGTAAAAGCATTGTAGTTGGTATACTTAGTTTCCGATGCAAAAGGAGCAGAAGCCAGGTTCATATTGCAACTATGAAAAACCATTTGTATGTTTCGACGACGTGTGTAACTTTATACAAAACAATCTTTTGGATAAACACCTCGCCGCGAAGCGCGGGTATAAAAACCTCGTATAATACAAAAAGCAAAAATGCAATGGAGAAAAGATGTTGCCATGGTTGTCAGATGAAAATAGATGAAACCAATCTATTGGATAAGGAATGAGTTTTTGAAATAAGGTTTAAGTTTCTAAAACGTACTTTTTCCATTATACACATTTATTAAACCAACTTATTTTATTATCGATATAGTGATTAAACTTTTAAATTGTGAACCATATCAGAAATTTTCTTCACATACACTTGTATCGTTAGTCCTTTATACTAACGGTCGTTAGTAAATAACTTAAAATTTGGTTTCTTACGTTTTCGTTCGTTTATACGTTTCGTCCATTTTGCGTTTTCGTCGTTTTTGCAAGTTTTAGTCCGTTTTACGTTTTAGATTCGTTTATCGCGTTTTCGTCCATTTTTTGCGTTTTCGTCCGTTTACACGTTTTCGTTCGTTTTACGAGCGAAAAATTGCAAAACGGATGAATCGCAAAACGATGCAATCGTCAAAAATGGAGACGGCGTGTATAAACGAACAACGTAAGTTAAGTTATTTACTAACGACCGTTAATATAAAGGACTAACGATGCAAGTATATGTGAAGAAAGTTTCCGATATTGTTCATAATTTAAAAGTTTTAATGACTATATCGGTAATAAAATAAGTTGGTTTATTAAATGTGTATATTAGAAAAAGTACTGTAACTTTAACCTAACGTATTAAAACCAAAAAATAAAATCGAGAGTCGAATCCATTACTTGTTGCCCACACCCTCCAAGCAAACAGCTCCTTTTGTATATTTTTTTTCCATCTCATTTTTGTTGTTCATAAACATTAGCGGAAATTTACAATTTATGTAATTAACGCACTTGTTGGTTAATAAAATGTCTTTTATACTTTCACATTATGAGTAACTTGCAATATTAGTATTAGTATTAATTATACAAGAGCAACGTGGAGCTTGCATTATAGGTGGGTTATTCATTCATCACGTCAGCTTTTACCCTATAACAAAACCAAAAACATTATTCTTAATAATATTTCTATAACACACAACTTAAAAACCTCACTCACTTCACTTTTACACTAAAAAAAAAAAAAAAAAAAAAAAAAAAAAATACACATAGCCACGGTTATCCTCTGGCGAATGCACCTATGACTTATTTATAATGCCACTAACGGTGCAATTAGTAGCGTTATAGACCCCCAATTTATACCATAACTTACCAGGAGTGGCTCAAGGGTAAAAAAGTAAAGCTAGGGCTTTAGGTCTTGAATTTTCGAAGGCTCATGATTTTCTAGGACATTATACGTATATAAAGTCAGTCTCATGTTTTGTTGGTTGTTATACTAAGAGATCCGATTATATACCCAATTTTCCGATAAATGTTAAGGAATCAAGTTTTGTGCCTCTTTTTGTTTCTACTTTTTAAGCATACAATTTGCAAAAAATTAAGCCCAATATATTATATATAAAAGCCCTAAATTTGCATAACAATAAACAAAGATCAAACTAAAGAAACCTATTTAAAATGGTTAAATGTGGCTATAATAGTTTTATCAATAACCATTCAACCGTTTGAATTAATTAATCGAGGTTTAGTTTTCCACAACGATATTTTCACTTTCTGACTATTTCTCATATGAGAGTGTATCCTTTTTCAATCGTAGGTTGCTTTCAAGATTTCATCGTTTCAAAAACAAAAGTTAATTAAAAATTATTTGATATCGAAAATGTCATAAAATGATTAAATAGATTGACTCATTTGTTGATTGAATCTGAAATATTATACTATATTAATTTTAAAAACTTAATCAAAAATCTCGAATAAAAAAGTGCTAGAAAAATAAGATTTATGTAAACGATTTTTTGGCAAATATATTCGATTAAAAGAGCTTCGTGAGTTTTGCTTCAAACCTCTGTAAAGGTTGAGCTGCTCTTATAACTTACCTA
Source organism: Chrysanthemum lavandulifolium (assembly GCA_022545495.1). Lineage (NCBI taxonomy): Eukaryota > Viridiplantae > Streptophyta > Magnoliopsida > Asterales > Asteraceae > Chrysanthemum > Chrysanthemum lavandulifolium. The sequence continues at coordinate 221,528,024 of CM040242.1, read as the reverse complement.
TGTAACACACAACACTGCACGCTTTAAAGGTAAAATAAATAAATGAAAAACAGTCAATTGTTACTATCCTATTTGGCTATTTCAAAGAATGGTACTATGATCCTAAGAGCACCCGGTGTGGGCTCGTTGTGGGTGTTCGTCGTCTGAGCTGGACGTTCGTCGTCCTTCGTTGTGACACCGCTGGAGCTCGCCATCCGTCGCCGTGATTTGTGGCGTCGTCTGCACGACGAAGATGAGGGTGTACTATTTTTTTTTCTTTCTCTTTTAATAAGGTGATATTGTGATAATAAGGTGATAAAGTGGTAGTGGTGAGCCCCAAATGAAGAGGTTGATGTTTGTTATGAATGAGAAGAGGGTTTGTTGTGATTAGTTGTGAAAAAATGAGATGCTGATGTGGCGCTGAGTTAGCACGACGACGAACCTTCACTTCTTTTTGACACCTAATGCTCTAATAAACGCTTTTTTCATTCTCTTGAAATATACGACCTATTTCGTTAGGTTGTAACATTACCACAATAACTATAAACATCTAATCAATACTTAACCATGAAGTCAAACAAAGATTATCCGAAATTTGTTGGGCACTTATTTCCTTAATGACTTCTGTATAGTTCAAATCTTTGACTACTTTCTTATAACACACAAATTAATTTGCCAAGTCTTTCCTAATAATAGACTAATGTTGTATGTATCGACGATTAGTGCATCCATTGAAGTTGAAGTATCAATTATCTTCTGAAGGCCAGTCACGAAATCTTCGCAACATATAAGATGACGATGTTCAAGTCCTCATTTCTTAGTAGGCTAAATTTTACAAGGATCGATATGTGATTTTCCTACAAGTTAATTAAGGGCTTAATAAAAGTATAAATAAAACATATATAAGATGATCCATAAAACATGGTTAAGGTCAATGATTCACATGGGCATACCTGCAGCCGCCGCCCCTATATATTTTACCAAATCAAAGCAACACAAAAGTCATGGTTGCAAGGTAATCTCACTTTACTAAAATATATAATATATTAACAAAACTTATAAGTTTTACCGTGTAATATTAACACAAAGATTTAACAAAATCATACAAATGTGAACCAAAAAATAGTGTTACATACAATAAAATGTTGTAATATGTATCACTTTATTGTCTTTCAAGATCTTCATTTCCATCATGTGTGCACGAATTGACTTGTCGCGAAGATCGGTCCATACTAAGCATCCTTCGAAAAGAACTCAATCTCGAGTTTGTTCCAGTCACTTTTGGAGACGGTTGTACCATCTCATTTGATGTTCCTTCTGTAGCCACTACTACAGAAATTGTACGTTCTAGAGGTGGAGCAGAAGGTAGGCCCGTCCCGACCCCTAGTCTAGTACTAGATTCACGAGGTAAGGGCGGGATGGTAGTACCTAGCTCCACCTCATGACGACAAATGGGACAACTCGATTGTGAGCCTAACCACTTGTCAATGCACTCTGCATGAAAATTGTGCTTGCAGTTTGGCAAAGCCCTGATCATTTGACCATCCTCAAATACACTTAAACAAACCGCGCATTCAGGGTTAACCCTGAATGCTCGGAACTCATATTCAATGTTCTTATACATGAGTATCGGAAGAGAATCAATAACCATGGGTTCAAGACCCTTTTGGGTGGCTCTTGAGTGGATACGTGCTATGAGCCCTATACCCTGAAGAGCCACTCTACGACGTGCCTGGCGACGTAGTATATACCTTGCATATACATGCAACATGGTCACAACCACCACGACTACAGATAAAGTAATAATTGCTATGAGCAAGATCCTACTATTAACATCGCCAGAGTTTCGACCAGCAAAATTAGACCACGAATCATCATCATGATCTCCCATGGTTCTAGCTATAGCTTGCACCACTGAGAAGAAAAAAGGGTTTGTAATTAGCTGGAGCCAGGTTAGTTTTGAAGGCTTAAAATAAATATGAAAGAAGGGTATATAAATGGTGTAATGTGTATTGGTTTATAGTGTGTGAATTTGACTAATTATGGTGATTTGCGTGGCCAGTTGGTTATGTTTTTCAAACACAAATTGTAAGGAACCTTGTTTCAAACGAGTTGACTTTGAATGTTGACTTTTTTCTCCCCATTTTTTCATATTGAGTTGTTATATTTGTTAGAGTTTCTTTGATTTGTGTATATTTGGTTGGTGGATCATACTGTTATGAGATATTATTCTATAAATAATATATAAAGTAAGTGATTAGTATAGGGAAATTTGATGAAAGGAGATCATTATGTACACGCAAGTGGCTTAAAAAGTGTTTTTTGAGTTTTTGTGTTTTTATAAACAAAACTTATGAAATATAACTCTTTTGCTGTACTTTTTTTTAATTTTTTTCCTTTTTTTTTTTAACTATTTACGCCTCTATAGCCGATTAAAGCTTTGAAATCTTATTCCTGTTATGCTTTACGTTTTAAAAATCATACCATTCGATTCAGAATACGTTCATTTTAAATTTGAGATAGGTTTCGACATGGTTTCAAGTTGTATTTCGAAAAGGCAAAATGAAGTTGATAACCCACGAACTTCTGTGATACCTTGGCAACTCTCCGCGATAAATGCGATATGATAATATTTGTCATTTTCCCATCTACTTGCTATGGCGTATGAGTAAGTTGTTACGCCAGTCATGTCAATCTCGTCACACATGAGATATACTGCGATGTGGGCGATGAACATTCAAAATTTGAATGTGCAACATCGATAGGAAACAAGTAGCTAAGATATGAAATTAACACATTTTTGTCACGCGATTTTGCATTCTATTTCCTTATAAATAATATGATTTACTATTCATCCTCATACATCCGTTATAATTACTATTTGTTTCAATGTCTTGGCATTATAAACCTTTTCCCTTACCATTTCTATGTATCCAACCCAGACGTCAAATCTCAAATGTTACTAATATGTTGTCTGTATATAATAAAAATTTGGGCTGACTATCGAACCGATTTTAAACATAAGTCTTCATCACTTAACGCCGAACAACGCAAACATCATCTTGTTGCTCCAAAGTCTCGATCACTCCGTGTGGTGTGCGTTGGAGTCGTCATTTCATGATAAGGCAACATTTGGGTTCGTTCGAGAAAGGCATGGTGCAGGTAGCGTTTTGTTTGAAAACTCTCACCTTGCTGGTCGGGAAGCACTATTGAGCGTGTTGACACTTAGAGTCCATATAAAAGGGACTCTTCTTGCGTCGAGATGACACCGCCCGATGCTCATTCCTTAGTGAGATAATTTGGTACTAGAACCCCGCCATGCAATTTACCATGATAAGTTGCCTTCGAAAACTAATAGTTCATATTTGTAATAGTTCTTCCTCTAGTTCATCTTTGTAATAGTTCTTTTATTTTACGATGTCTAGTTCATCTTGATTCTTCATCTAGTTCATCTTTGTAATAGTTTTTAAGTATTAATAATAAGAATAACTTTTTAATAGAAATGTCATTGTATTTAATTACACAATCCCTTTGAAATAATTGTGCATACAAACTTAACCTTTCAAAACTTAATAATCATATTCTTGTTAAAATTACAAGCTATTGCACACAAATCACACGCTTATCTATCTTGGGAACCTAAAAGACAAGTATTAGGAGAAACTACGGCGATTCGTCTATAAACTAAACACTAGAGGCATTTTAGTCAAAATTCTCATTATCGATATGTATCGTAGCGTATCACTATATAAAAAAAGACAACTCTATAATGGCATTCGACAATATCGGAAACACATCTTAAGCTAATCACGAAAAGATATTACTGCATCACATCACTTATTTTAGCCTATTGCGATATACATTGATGTTGTTTACAATATCTTATAAAATGCAAAATAATATCATGCAAAATACATCGATACATATGAAGACCCGAGTTTACAAAAGAAAGCGCAAAAACCACAACATGCCATTTCGTTCTATCGAGCATGTGTCTGTTTTAGGTCTTGTAATGTTGTAGGTCTTGATCACTATATGACAATCTAGAACATGTAGTGAAGAGAACAAGTTTGGCCATTTGAAGTGCCGGACTTGTGTTAAGTCTAACGACATGAGAAGGTTAATACATCCTATTCATTTGAATCCATCCTCCATTTCGGTGACGCAGGTGCCGTTAGCAGAGTTGTTATTTTAAAGGATTTCTTATAATGTAATGATAAAGATTGTAGAATTGCAGAGGATGGTGAATACAATCTTTTCGACTAACTTTAAGTTTAACAACTTATAGTCTCAAAGAACAATCATGTGGTAATACAACAATAACAATCACAACCATAATATATAAAGTGATTAAAGAGACAACACGATATATATAGGTTCGAGATAGGGGGTTTATACCATCTATACGTTCAGTTGCGAATCCACAACACTGATACTATTACTAAGTATAATCCTTATGGTGGATTGCAAACCGTTACAACTTCACTCCACCGATATGAACAAATATCGACGCTCACTAAGAAGATCTACTCCCAACGGTATTCTATCCTCGAAAACCACCCATAAGAATCTTGCGATTTAACTTAACCACTAAGACCACAAAGACCACTAAGACTTCCCCATCGGAAGTATCAAACCCCAACTAGATCTTCCTCGATCTAGGCTTGATCACTAAGATACAAGACTTTACAACCTTACAACCAAATTGAATGAATGATAGTTGTTTATTCAAACCAAGCCCTAACCTAACCTAGAGACTTGATTCTAATAGAAAGGGTATAAAGAAGAAGACTATCATCACAATTCATAAGAGCGGATTAAGTTCTTGTGAATCTCTCTTGCGAAAGAAGTGTTCTTTCAATTGATGATTAGAGGAGAAGTTAGAACACTATTATAAAGTAGACTTAGAGGGTTGAGAGAAAAGAAATTAGAGAGAAATAATGTATTGGCAAGAGGTGAGTAACTGATGCATGGGGTTCGGGGTCGAGAAAACCTCCTTTTCTACGAGTAAGATTTTCAACCCTCTAGGCAGTGAACCTAATCGTTGTAGTGTAATATGTGATAAGCCCAGGGGATTGATTTTGTTCTTTAGCGGAATAGGAATGCTAGAAAGAGATATATGACGAGAAGGTGGGGTCGAGGAAGATTCTTTTTAGTCTTTTTTATATTTTTTAGAAAGCAAAGGTAAAAATCTCGGGGTATAAGATTGGGGGGGTAGTACTTCTACCGGTTTTACTACTTTAACTACTTATCTAATTTTCTAATTAACTATGGATAGATTATGCTAATTGAGGTGTGCTCGTATGATGATTAAAGATGTGTTCACTTAGATGCTATTACTCCCTAATTATCTTTTATTGGTCGGTTAAATTGTCACTTCCTTTATCTTATTGGTGCATTGTATTCCGTTTGGTCGTAGGGTGGTGCCTAATTCCCTAGTTCTATGAATTGCAACTCTCCTCTAGAATACCGGGGATCGGCAAGTGCAATAGCATCTCCCCCGAATACATTGCTATCCTAAAGCTACAATTCATGAAATAAACACAACGAATGGCCTAATGTGCACTCAAAGGCTTTTTGCTATTTAGGACGTTCAAGCTCGCAACAAAGAAAGAAGAAGCAACTTTTCCTTAATCTAGCATCTACCAATTAAGACAAGAGACAACCTAACAACAATTAATAACTAGGTTTCATAGATCTAAGCAAACACAAGAATAATTTAGCTAGAGATGTTAAACAAGCAAACATACACACATACAATTGAACATGGGGTAGACATAATGATAAACTAGATAAACAAACTTATCTTGTGATGTAAAATAGGGTATGAGACCCTAGACTACTGTTCAAGTCGGACTACAACTGTAATAGGGTTTGCTTTCAAAATTTCTACCTCTTTTAAAATACAGAAAAATAGAATTCTATATATAGATTTACAATCGCGACGGCGTCACCTTTTGCTAGTGACGCCGCCAGGTCGCCGTCATTAGGGTTTCGTTTGGGCCAAGTCATCATTGGGACGGCGTCAGTTGAGATGTGTGAAGTCGTCAGTCTTCAAGTAGGACGTCGTCTGAATTTTGAATCTTGGGCATCTGGTGTAAAATTTGTGAGTGACACCTTCCAGAATTTAGGCGTGACGCCGTCAGGCTTTAAGACCAGAAATTCCGCTGAGCCATCGCGTGCACTTTTTATCAAGTCTTCTATAGAGGGATGACGTCTCCCTTTGGTTGGGACGCTGTCAGGTGTGCTGGAGTGCCTTTGATCTTGACTTTGCCATTTTCTTCATGTTTTCGCTCTTTTTCGTCCAAATATGCTTCATTCCAGCATTTTGCTTCCAAAAGATCTAAAATATGAAAAGGAACGATTTTAAGTAGTAACGGATATAAAATGTGTCGATTTAAGGTCATTTAAAAACGTGTGTTTTAAATCCTTATCAATAACACATGACAAGAGGTGGGTATTTATAGAAACGAACCCACCAATTTCGACACGCTGACGACGGTGGTCACGTTGCGCGCCACCAAAGATGCGGTGCGATCCTCAAAATTTTCGGGTTCTTGTTTATTAATGCCCGACTTTTGTTAAAACCCAAATTGCACTTCACCTTTGAACTTTCCAATATCATTCCAACACTTCAAGTAGGATAAGGTCAACTAACTCATTTAGCCAAAGTTTATGTATTTAAAACATTTGGTGAAGTAAAAACTATATAGTTAATGGTTTAGTCAATTTCAAAGAGAAGAGAAGAATCATTGGATGTTACACATTGGATAAAACTTTGCCTCTCATATTAGAAATTCAAATTTCAAATTCAAAACTAGTTGTTACAAAGATGAGTTGTAAGATGTGATAGGTTGAGTATGTAAAAGAGTTGTGTAAGGGAGATGAGTTGGCTATCTCAAACTTGGGGATGAAGGGTTAGAGTGTGTAAGTGAGTGTTTAAGAAAAGTGTGTAAGAGTGTGTCATAAAATGGGTTGGCAAAACTTGGAGAGGAATGAGTGTAAGAGAAGCTAAGTGCATGACATATTGTAAGAGTGTGTCAGGAAATGAGTTGGCAATGAAGGTGTAGATATGAGTTGAGTAAAGTAGAATGATGGGAGGTGTTATTTGATTTCAAATTCAAACTGAGAGTGTACGAGTGTGTGAATTTAGGCATGGGTTTGAGTGAGTGTGTGATTCAAATTCAAATTTGAATGTCATGAGGAAGAAAAAGAATGTGTGTTGGCTTTGTAGAGAATGAAGAGAACACAAAAGAATGTTGTGTCGTAGAGGACACAAGTAAATTTGTGTAAGGGAACGTAAGAGAAGGTTTGTGTGTGTGGGGGGGGGGGGATATTTGAAATATTCAAAGAAGTGTATATATTTTCATGAGTTCAAATTCAAATATTCAAGCTTGATAATTCTTAGTTAACCAACAATTAAATCATTCGCTAATCATATTAATACAAGTAAGAAGAGTGTTTTGCATCAAGGTAAATCCACATCTCATAAATGAGAGAATTGCGTTTACACAAAGTGACCTCGACTTAAATGACCAATTCGGGAGTAAACCCGTTACGTGATTAGTAAAGACGAACATAAGAATTATGGTCATTTGAATACTTTCCTTTAAAGTTCTAGTGAAACTATAAACCTCTTAGGTTTGAAGAAAAACAATTTTGCCTTAGCTCAAGGCTTCGTAAAAATGTTTATGAGTTGGTGTATTTGTAAAATCAGGAGGAATTGTTTTCGTTGGGCATCTCTCTAAGTCTAAATCTTAAAGTAAATTTTTATAAATGTCTTGTACGAACCTTAATTGAAAGAAGCATCTTAGTCGGGTAAGAGGAAAGCAGACTTGGAAAAATCGGATCACCATTTTTGACGAGGTCAGTGCGCCAGTGGTGTGACTCAGCCATCCGGTGTGCGAGCCCATACAACATGGCTTTGGTTTTGGTCATCGCTTATGATTTTAAGTGTCTCAAATGTATTTTCATCATTAAAACATTATAAGGGCCTTGGTCATTATTGCACAACAAAATCTTCCCTTTTGATGATGACAAGTATATTTTAAAGCAAATGAAATTACTTACGAAGCATGTGGATCTGCTGTTGATGTAGCGTGTGTCTCGAATCTTGCTAGATTAAAGGTCTTTAACTCTTCGACACTTGGAGATATAGCTAGCCATGCTTGACTTGTTGGTGAAGATCGTAGCCTTTGGTGAAGATCTTGAGCCTTTACGTTTGAAGATCTTGAGCCTTCATGTTTGCTTTCTTTCTCCCCTTTTGTCGAAGCAAAAAGTGTTTATTGCTCCAAGAATATGTAGACGTCTTCAAAGCTCCCTCTAGATCGTTGCTTCCCCTTGTTCTAAGGTGGGGATCCATGGGTCAAGGAGCACTACCTTTGCGGTGTCTTGCTACAAAATAAACGCACAATACAAGCAACAAACAAAGCATACATATGTACAAGTCAAACATAGTTTAGGTAACCATTTGGTGACTTGGATACATGGATTAGTCCAAATATCAATTTAATGACTCCATAAACTTTTTGTTGAGCATGAATAGAAACCGATTCCCACAAATGACCTCATTATGTATCGGAGGTAAACAATTGCCATTAATAAATGCTCTAGATAATATATTTGTCTTGACTTATATTCTTTGCAATAATGTGTATGTTTAGATATATGGCACATTATCATTCAATATGCATAACACATAATATTAAGACTACACAAAACATCACATAACATTCCATTAATCATCAAACAACATTACAAGATTCTAGACGCATGCTACTTTAATTCAACACCAACGACACATTTTATTAGTACATATCATCATCCATCTCACAACAACTAACTTTGCAAAAGGGATTCAAAGAAAGGCTACGCTAGACAACAACTTCTTTCAAGATATATCGCTATGATCCCTAGGACTCCTTGATATGAAAAAAGGACGCAATGAAAAATATAGGGGAGAAACCCCTTAATTTAGGAGTTAGAAGAAGCAGCGATGCAATAGGTTACCGACGTGAGGTGATCAAGGCTTTTTTTTTGCACTTTGGATTCGAAAAATTAGGAACAATTTTGAGGGGCATGAAATAAGACATGGTGCATGTAGAGGTCAACATGACTTTAACGTATATAAGTGAAAAGAAAGACGTAAAATATTTATCAGGAAAGTGAAGCATCTAACATATTTGTATCGTCGGATATCGCAAATGTATCGCGATTGTTGTTTACCTAACACAAGTGCCACATTAATCAATCATCAGAATTTGTAAACGTTCGCATGTATCGACTTTTTCGTTTGTTCTATTGTTTGAATCATATTTATCGATTTCTATCGTTAGTTTGGAATTGTAGTTTTCAATGTGTGAGTAGATGGAGAAAGGGTAGTCTTGGTATTTTTGGTGATCGTGTAAGAGAGTGTGCATAATAGAGCACCTTTAATCAAATTTCTCTTTATATCTGAAACCGTTTAACATGAAAGTTCAGCCTGGTATTATATTATGTGATAGATATGACCCAAACCTGGTTACGGGCTTATGGTCCATTAGGGTTTTCTTTGTATTAAATTCTATAAATATTCGATCAATATCATATCATAGTTGGTATGTTCCCGAGACTCAGCCGTCAACCATGAGCTGATGATTCTATGCTACCCCGTCAAACCTTAGCCACTTAAAAGAAAATACACGTTTTGCTTTTATTCTTGTTTCTTTGCTTTTGATTTTGCTACATGAAGAAGATCAATCTCCGTTTGCTACCGGATGTCTTCATCAACAAATATCGTATTTGCTTTTGCTACTGCTTTTATTTGCGTTTGCTGCTGCTTGAAGAATTGTTTCCGCATGTTGTGGGATTTCTTCATCAACAAATTATGTTTTTATTACGATAATGTTTCTTTTTAGTTTACTACTCTATTTTGAGAACTTTTGATTTAATCCACCAAACTACGAAAGAGTATTAGGTGATAGATATAACCAAAGCCCGTTTGTGCTTTAAGGTCCATATGAGTTTTCTACGCGTTGCAATTTATAAATATTCAATAAAAAAACATGATATCTCCAAGGGCTTGCAATGTTCCATAGGTATATCCATCTTTTGAGATTTCATCAGCATAAAAGACGATATATGTATTAGAAATAAATTACACAAATATAATTTCTGCTTAAGGTTATAATATTTTTAGTTTGATGATTGATAATTGCTCTTCTCAAATAACTTGGTTCGACGAGTAATTTTAACTCGTGAATCATCTTTGAATCTGATGCCATTTTTTTTTTTTTTTTTTTTTTTTGAAAAACTTTATTTATAAGTAGTTAAAAACAGAACCATATACATGTTTCTCAAAACTCTTTTCCCGGTCTCATAGTTAATGTTTGCTGAGAGAACATGTACGTGACTTGGGTAGATATCTTAAAGGGGGGGATTAATTAGACATGTCCTCCTCTCACGACATGTTCGTCACTAAACCCGCAAAGCGCGACTTTGGTGAGAAAAAAGAGTAGTCGATTGTTTGATCGACCGACCACGTAGTGTTGGTTGTGTGTGTGATGTTGGTTTTTGTGGGATATATTTGTGTATAAGTAGAGTATGTTTGGGTGATGAAGTTGATGATCTTATTACACTTTGTTAGTGTTGATATGAAAAAGATGATATGGCATTGAGTTTACGATGATGATATTGGTCGTCACTGCACCGGACCTAATTTACGCTAGGTTCTTATAATTTCTAAGAAATTGTTTATCGTGCAAGCTTTTGGGCAAAATGATTCGTTAAACTTCTAGAAAATAAATATTTATCGCGTAAATAGACGTGTCTTAATCAAATGCATTAGTAAAAATTTGTTTATATAGATTATAGCGATAGATAAAATTAATTCTTTAGGGTTGCTTACGCAATGGTACACATAGCACACAAAATGTCTTATTTTGGAAATTTATGGGCCTACTACTGTTACGTTGGTCATTGGTGTGTTTTATCCGGCGTTGAAATCATGCGATTTCTAGATTCGTCACTATGCATGCATGTATTATATTCACTTTATAAGGGTACCGGAAACCCAAGCGGGGTGGGCTTCGGCATGATTCAAACCGCTCGGCATCAGTATTGCCTCCAAATCGGCATGGGGCGGCATGCTACAAGTGTCTTCACAATCGTCAAAGTTCCCCGATTTTACATGGCCACAAAATAGACGTTGAGGTGCATTTAATGGGTGAAAAAAGAGACGTTGGTGGCATTTAAAAAATTTTAAAATCCCTTTTTTTCTCCCTATTTAAAACGATAACGTCGCCTAATTTTTGTCAAACAATATCATTTCTATTTCACAAACAAAATGTATTAAATCTTCATCTTTCTTCATGGAGATGAAGAGTTAGATTTTATCCGACTCTTCCTCCGGCCATGGGTTTATGACCAATGTATTTCACCGAAGTTCTGAGATGAAAATATCCATCACCGTCTTCGTTATGATCTTACGGATTATGTGACGCCAAGACTTACAATACCTTGATGATTAGTGTTATGTAATTTTCTTTTAAGTATTATGTAATTTTCTTTTAAGTATTAATAAAATATTATGTTTTTATTAAATTGTTTAATATAATTATTAAAAAAAATAATAATAATAAATAAAATATGAGGTATAAGTTAGGCGTACCGCCACTAAAAATCTATGTTAGGTATTAGATTGGTATGAGATGAGATGGAGATATTATTGGTGGGTGATTTGCGTGAAAAAAGACAGCGTGGTTTAGTACCTAAGGGTCGGGCAACACTCTCGGTTTTGCCATTCGGTTTGGACCATCTTGGGTCGGCGTGAGTCTTGCCTCGATTTCGGCATGATGCGCATGGAAGAAGCTATTGTAAAATCGACAAAGATTGCCGAATCTACATGGGCAAAAAATGAAACAAATATGAACGTTGGACATTAAATGAGGTAGCTGTTGCATGGTTTAAAAAAATTAATAGTTGAAGTATGGGTTAGGCATGTTTGCCACTAAAAATCTATTGTTAGGTATGAGATTGGTATGAGATAAGATGGAAGGATATTATTGATGGATAATTAGGCATGAAAAAAAAGCTTAGGCATGATTGTCACCACCTTAAGGTTACTTTGAATCTATCAACACATACACGTAATAAACGAAATACAATCATTCATATAAGTTTGATGTATTTATGAGTCCACGTGGCTCTTAAATGATTCTCTGTCTTTTCATTTTAACATTGGAATTTATCATATATTTCAATTAAAGAAAATGCTATTTTTTTTTACAAATTATTCTTATTTATTATTGTATTCACATAATTTTGACAAGTATCAAAACTAACGATTGGTAGCAAAAAGAAAGCGAATGACGAAAAAAATCATATCATTGTCATTTGTTTTGTGGGTAGTGAACAAAAATTTTGATTTTGTGGGTCTTATCTTTCAAATTCATCCTCTTTAGGGTATTATGTGATATTTTCGCTTTTCAAAAAAATCTATTATTTAAGAGCGAAAACGTCCAAAACTTCATGAAAAATATCTTAAAGAGGATTAATTTGAAAATATAGTCTTAAAAACAAAAATTTTTTGCTCACTACTCACAAAATCAAATAGTATCAAGTATAATACCTTTTTTAATCATTGAGAAAATTAATTTTGGTACTATATGTATAAAAGTACAAATCAAATGAATAAATTCGCCCTATCTATTATTATGCACTCAATTTACAAAAATACTTTAGGGCGACAATTACTTACTCTACCCTCATCACCCACCAATAATTTCATTTCACCTATCTTATCCTCACTCATTCCTCATATAGTTTTTAGTGGCGATGGTCATTCCATACCTCATTTCATTTTTATTTTTAAATTCATAATTATATTAAACAGTTAAATAAAACATAATATTTCATTAATAATTAAAAAAAAATGCATAATCGTAAAAAAATACATCATCGTTGAAATAAAAGAAAATTACACTACCATCGGGTATCTTTAAGTCTAGAGAGCTAAAATCTTCAGAAGATCAAATCGTGAGCGATTATGGATATCTTCGCTCAGAACTCCTCAGTAGTAAAACCGTCATCAGAACCTGGCCACCTACCGATCCATTATACTACCGGTGGACAAAATGAGTTGACGACTCTTGGGAAAAATTAATTACATCTGGACGAAGAAGAGATGATGAAGACATTTTTTGAATGTTATAATTGATTTGTGTGTGTAAAATAATGTGATTTGGAATGTGTTTTGAGGAGTATTATTTAAAAAGAAGGTTTTTTTTTTTTTTTTTTTTTTTTTTGTTAAATGCATATGCGGTCAAAAAATTCAAAATAACACCACACGCCCTCCTTTGTCTCCTCCATGCTGCTGCGGTTTGTGAAGCCATTGTCCATGCCGATTAAGCTATACCGAATTGGTGGCAATGGGATGCCGCTCCATGCCGTTGCATACCTCACCCAAACCGTGTAGTGTTGCCACTCCCGTTATGGTTACTGATGTACGTCACAATAATTTAGTCGTTGTTTAATTTTGCACGTTATTGGAAGTAATTGGTCATATTCATTACTCATTATTTCATTTAATTGAATTAAAGTCCATAGTTATGTAATATGGATACACGACACACTGACACAGACAGACCCACAAACCAGTGAAATTTGGAGACCAATTTTTTCTACATCAACACAACCAAATTCATACGTTAATGACTTGTTCAAGTCTTTAACGAGTGACTATAACATTCTACAAATATGTACTTATATTCTATATATTTGTCTTCTGAATAACCGTGTAGGCCACATCTTAATTACGTCTTTCATGTCATGATTGGTTTCACTCGTTTTCTTATATATATTTTCTACTCGGTAATTACCCTTAAGTAGTAGTTATTTGTAAGGATCGTTGCAGTTTACTGAAATATCCACAAGGACAATTCGTATTATGTCCCTATCCAAGGATCGTCAAGTACAAGACAAGATTGATAGACGAGATGTTGGCACAGCCAAAATCTAACTAGAGTGATTAAAAAATGTGCTGCCCAAAATTCAAATCATGTTTGTTCAGATGTCTTCATCTTAACAAAACGTTAGAAAAAGTATATTAGTTTATGTTTCTAAGTTTAAATATTTTATTGCTCGTAAATAAATATTAAAGTTAAAGATCGATATAATAACACGTGGTATTTCATGTCTTTTGGCCGGTTTGAAATGTGCATTGTTAGATTTATGCCATGAATTGCGAACAATTACGATCAGCGGTTTGAGACCAGGTTATCAGTTGTATCTGCCGAACCGGCTAAGGTAAGACCGTAAGACACAATTAATGTTGAATAACTGTAGTTTGTTTGTATAGTTAGCTCAGTTGCCAAGCACACGCCAAGTTTAGTACATAACTTTAAATCTTGTCATATGTTCTCAAATTCATTCTTGGATATAAACCCATGGATTGGCTAAACCATTCACTTATCAAGTATACATTTGTTCTTCCTAGGCAAAACCTTTTTGTGTTTGTAGGATTCTCACATTAGTTGTTGCCCCCACATTCTCTCTAGGTAACTCGCAACTCGCAAGATTGTGGTTTTGTGTTTGATATTATCTGATGATTAAACACATCTAGATTTTGCTTAACTTAACTGGCCCAATATTAGTAAACCGGCCCAATTTAATCCAGCTTTGCATGGACTTCAGCAAATTCATTATACCATGCTTATTGAGCCCAAACAAATTATTTAATATCTTGTGGTCACGGGTCTTTCTTGTTAGACAAATCAAACCACCGTCGGTATTATATTTTGGAGTTAATTTCAAAAATGGTTCATGTGATCTGTCAAGTTTAACGGAAATAATCCTTAAACTTTTCTTTTAACAGATCTTCTTTCTATGGTTGTGACCCGTATAAGGTTTTGTAACAATTCGCATTTTCAGAATTTCTATCAATTCTCAAATTTTTTACTATTCATCTAGAGAAATTACTATTCACTTTTACTATTCACTTTCACTATTCATCAAGTAAAATTTGTATTTCACATTTTCGTAAGTTAAATTATTTTAGTAATATCCTGAGAGTTTGACAATCGTTAGATCATCTTCAAAAGCTTATTAAGAAACATCGCTTTTAAAGTTTTGTTTTGGTCGAACACCATTTAAACATCCCGCATAATCTAAAATCAACTCGACAATTTTCCTCACATCGATTAATTTTAGATCACTCATAATCAATATGAGAATTTTTAAGGATTTCATTTAAATGTTACCAACAAACCCCGAGTCTGCATTTAGACTAAACTTACGCTTTAAACAATTCTACTTAGACCCGCACTTAACCATTTCAAGACTTGTATTTTCTAAGATGTTTAGACACTTTTACATTTTGGAAAAGTCAAACATATTGTTGGGAATTATGTGAAGTAGATTTCTTGTCATTCATCGTCAAGGATTCTCATTGAGTAGAAGCGTAATCTCTTCAAGAAGAGATTCTCTTAAGTATGAAAGCCGCACTGTTCTTCTTTGAAGGGTGGAAGTCGACTAGATCGACAGATGTTGTATTATTTAAATCCTAACCCATCATTATTCTTGAACCGCCCGAGGTTAGCATGGGTTTTATTGTACCGCTCAATATAGTTTAGTGTATTAGTCATTAAATGCATGCTTGCATGTTTAGTCGATTCGAGTAGTAATAGATTAGGGTTCCTTGTCTATAAAAGGAACCTCATAGTTTGTAATAGATAACTCATCCAAACATAGAGTTTCGATAATAAAAGATCCATGAGGATCTAAGTGTTCTTAGTTATAACAACTTATATTTACATTCCGCTATAGAATACGAGTTGTAGAGATTGTCTATTAGTTTGCTTATGATTACATAGGCAACACTAACGATCCACGAGTGCTAAAGATCCGTCAAGGTCCAAGAGTTTTCAACAGTGGTATCGAGCTCTGGAGAGTCTCTACGACATCGAGAACCATATTTACCTCACCCCATACAACCAAAAACATATTCACCATGCTCGAACCGATGATGAATCAAGTCACCAACAACAACATCAAAAACACCACTCTATGCAAAGAATCGAGTCTCTCCAACAAGAATGGTAAGTTTCCTTATCCGAAAAGGAAGAATATAATCATGGACCATGAAGATGCGAATCGATCTCCAATATTGATTGGAATCATGGGAGATTGTGAAGAATGGCAACACCGAAGAAGACTATCCGGATCTTGATGGTAAGTTTACCATTGCTCCTCCCAAACCGCCAAGAGATTCTAGCAAAGGCAAAGAGAGCACAAGGTAAGAACCATCCTTCTTCAATCTATTCCCGAAGATCACTTGGGTGATTTTCACCACATGGTTGATGAAAAGGATATCCGATGGCTCTTAAAGCAAGGTTCGGTAGAAATGAAGAGTCCAGAGAATGAGGAAGTCCATGCCGAGACAACACTTCCAAGAGTTCAATATCTACGAAGAAGAAGGTATCCATGAGGATCTGACGTGTTTCACAAGATTTCGAGTCACTAAACGGTGAATGCAAAGCCCGATAATGATGATTGCAATTTAAGTTCCTACGATCTTTGCCTCCATCATGGTTACATGTAGTATAGCCTTAAAGCTAAAGGTGGGTTGGACATGCTCACTTTTGACGAGTCAGACAACAAACTCAAATCTCTTGAACTCGATGTCGATCACCCTACCGCATCCTCTTCTCGGTCATTCGGCCTTTGTTGGGACATCTCACCCAATATGATGATGCATGCTTCAAGTCCATCTTACTTACCATCATCATCCTATCGTCACTCCATCACATCCTCAAGCTAAAGCTGAAGTATACTAGAGGATGTTCTTCATTCATTTGTTGTCGATTATGATACTCAAAGATCCGGTTTATGAAGACTTTGATCGGTGGACCCACTTGAAATGGAGGAGATGAAGTCGAAATGGCGGTGGCCATGCTTTCAGAGATATCAAGAGATTTGAAGAGAAGGCGTGAAGGAAGTTTGGATTCAAGGAAAGGATCCACTCGCTTTGACAGAGAAAGGTCAAGTGTTTCTCTTGTCACCGATGGGTCATTTCTCGCGGAATGCAAGGGGGAAGAGTGAGAGGAGCTAACTACCATTCATATCGCAGAATCGTAAGGAGCTAGCACTTGACTCTTATTACCATGGATGAACAGGTCAACTGGCCGCACATGAACCCTGTGAATGAGGAAGGCAGCGATCTGAGAAGCTTGATTGCGGCCGATGTACCTCGTAAGATAGGCATGATCGGTTTGCCTTGATGGGACTTTCTCGTACACAATCAGATATTTGGTTGTAGTGAAAGATACAATGAACTTAAAGAAGCTTATGATACTATGAAACCTAGATACAATGAATGCTATGTTGATAATGAAGCTTATAAACTTTCGTTAAAACATTAGAAAGACAAAAGGTATGGTTTCAAAAGAATCGAGATAGCTTATGAAGAAAAGATTAAGGTGCTTCAATTTGATCTAGATATTGCAAACATTAACTTTAAACGACCGAAAAGGAAAAAGGCGATGCTATGGTCGAAACATAGAGCTTAAAGAGAAACTTCTCGAGGAAATAGCTAGACATAAAAATGGTTAATATCAGTGACACTCTAGCTAGAGCACTATATAGTAGTCAATCGGTGACCTCGTGAATAGGTTTAGGTTTTCAAAAGTATGTAGGATTGGAAGCTAGGCAAGATGGGCGTAAATCTACACCGCAGCTTAGAACATTTTAAAGGGAAGGTGATTTACATGTGTCCTCGGACCTATTAGAGGTGAATTCATGCCCACGACCTATCTTTTACTATTGACTTTGATGGATCACACCATCTCGTATGGCAAAAGTCAAAGACTTGCCGGACAACGATGCCTCATCTTATGACTTTGTCTCTTTCTCCGACAAAGGACAATTCATCGGATCAAGGATCTACTTACATTGTGATTCAAGTGATAAGTCGACCTGTCAAGCCCTCACCGAGCCTACACCCAAGCCCGCACTCAAGTCTATCTACAAGCCTTCTAGGATAGCTGCCGAGAATCCACTTCCAAGCCTGTATCCCCAAGACTTGTCTTTTAAATCTTTGCATAATTTGTCTGTTAAAAACAATTTCTTTAATGTTTCTGGGTTAAGTTCTTCTACATGTAATAGAACATCTGCTTTGTTGAATAAATCTTCCAAAAGGAAGACTTGTTTTGTTTGTGGAAGTAAACTTCATTTAATTAAGGATTGTGATTTCTATGAGCAAAGATTGGGTGCATGTGCTCTTCAGCAGAAACCTAGACCAGTGTGGACCAATGTTAAGAATATTCCACCTTATGTCTCACAAGCTACTTATACTGACTCTTCTTGGAGGAGGTCAGCTGATAGACCTTATGTGCAACCTACTAGCCCATATTTTAAACATGGTTATTGGCCCGCATATGTTGACTCTATGAATCATGGGAAAGGGTGTTGAGAATGCTATTGTCAAGTCCTCGGCAGTTGTTCTTGGAATAAAAAGGACCTAAATTTCAATGGAAACCCAAGAACAATGGTGGATCTTTCTCATCCGCTAGACATAACTCTTATGATCCACAAGCGTGTTCAAGTCAAGAATGACTTGAGCCTCTCTCAGATACTAACATTCTTTTGTATATATGTTTGTTTATGTAGGATCATCCTCTTAAGCATAAAGATATTGGTATTGTTGATAGTGGTCGCTCAAGAAGTATGTCCGGAAATAGAGATATGATGCACAATTTTGTTCCTATTGAAGGAGAGAATGTGACATTTGGTGGAAGTGATGGTAGAATTATCGGGAAAGGCACCATCAAGACACCTCAACCGAACTTTGAGAATGTGTACTATGTTAGGGAACTTGAACTTCAACTTGTTCTCGCCTCACAAATTTGTGACACCAAGAACAAGGTACTCTTCTCTCAAGATGAATGTCTTGTGCTTTCTAAAGAATTCAAGCTTCCAAGATACTTCAATTCTCACGAGAGTCCCCGAACTCACAATCTATACACATTCAACCTCAATGAAGTTCACCCGAAGGTGACCTCACTTGTTTGCTGGCTAAAGCATCATTGGATGAGTCTAACAAATGGCATAGGAGAATGGCTCATGTGAATTTCAAAACAATAAAAACTCTCTCTAAAAAGGGACTTGTCGAAGGTCTACCCACCAAAGTTTTCTCCAATGATCATAATTGTGTTGCATGCAACAAAGGGAAGCAACACAAAGCATACTACAAAGTCACACCGCAGTGAGCATTATCTCTCGAGCCTCTTCATTGTTACATATGGATCTATTTGGTCCAACTCAAGTCGAAGCATTGATCACAAGTACTTTTGTTTGGTTATCACCGATGGATATATCAAATTTTCTTTGGGTGTTCTTCTCGAGGACTAAAGATGAAACAACTCAGGTCGAAAGACTTCATCACCCTCGTTGAAAATCGGTTGAACAAAAGGTTAAGGGAATTAGGTGTGATAATGGGACGTAGTTCAAGAATGCAATTATTATAGAACTCAGAGGTCTAAAGGGATAAAAAGGGACTATAGCAATCCAAGAACCCCGCAACAAAATGGGGTAGGTGAAAGAAAGAATAGGACCTTGATAGAGGCCGCAAGATCAATGCTTCGAGACTCGAAATTGCCCACTATGTTTTGGATCAAGTCATGGCACGACTTGCTATGTGCTTAACAGGTTTCCATTACTAGACCTCACCTCAAAACCCCATATGAACTTCTTTGGGAAGGTTCCGGTCATTCATTACCTCAAACCTTTTGGTTGTCAAGTGACCATTCGAACACCGGTGATCCTTTGGGGAAGTTTGATGAGAAGGCGATGATGGTTATATTGTGGGCTATTCACTAATAGCAAGGCTTATAGAGTGTACAACTTATCGCCAAGAAGATAGAGGAGACCTTGAACCTAAGATACCGGAGAATAAGCCCAATGTTCAAGGATGTGGTCATGTGTGGTCTTTGACCTCGACTACCTAACCGATTATCCGGGTTATACTAGACATATGGCTAACCAAAGTGTGTGCTCAAGAATCTCCCACTAACAATGCAGTACCTTGGATGTCGACTGAAGTGAACTTGAAGATGATGAACAACCTATACTTGTGCCTTCTTTCTCCCACAACAATGTTGCAGTAACTCTTCTAGAGATACTCACCGAGTGTGAAGATGGATCACACTATGTCGAGGACCTTGCTAGACTTGAGACTCAAGAGTTTGCGCAGCTAAGCTTGAAGTCGAGAAGGTGAATGGGAGCTTGCAAATGAGGCTTTCATGGAAACCATATTTCACGACACCGATGCGCCTCCCATCGTCATCAAATCCGAAAGCTCGTCATTACTACTCCTATTCCTACTAGAGTGTCCACAGACTTTGGGGAACAGATACTCGCTTCCAAGTCCTTCGATCTTGGAAATCATCAACAAAATCGGCATTTTCACCTCACCTTCCTATGACACAACTTTTGTACCAAGCGTGACTAATCTTGAACCTACCATTGAAGTCAACCCCATCTGCTACTAAAAGAATCAACATAACTCACCCTCAATCCAATATTATTGGAGACATTATAGCTCTGTTAGAACTCAAGGGCTATCTCTAGTCCTAAATTTGGACAAAGTTGCTTTTTCTCTTATGTCTCAAATCAAGAAAGAGACAATCACATAGACTTCAAGCATTTTCATTTGCGTGTTTTCTTTCTCAAGTAGAGCCAACCAGTGTCACTCAAGCTCTTGAAGACTCAAGTTGGATTGAGGCAATGCAAGATGAAATGCAACAGCCGTAACCAACAAGTTTGGATCTTGGTACCATTACCGATGGCAAATATGCTATTGAACTAAATGGATTTCAAGAACAAAAGAGATGCAAGGGGTGTGGTTATTAAAACAAAGCAAGATTAGTAGCTCAAGGTTACGAGCAAGAGGAAGGATTGATTATGATGAAGTGTTTGCACTGTTGCTAGAGTAGAGGCCATTCGAATTTTCTTGGCCTATGCATCCTACATGGGCTTCATGTTTGATCGATGGATGTTAAAGGTGCTTTTTGTATGGTGAGATAGAAGAGGAAGTTTATGTCACACAACCCAAAGGATTTGAAGACCCGGATCATCCTAATCATGTTTACAAAGTCGTTAAAGCTCTCTATGGACTTCATCAGCACCAAGGGCATGGTATGCTAGGCTTTCATCATTTCACTGAAGCATGGCTACGTAAGAGGTGCCATTGATAAGACTCTTTTTCAAGAAAAACTCGACGGACATCATACTTGTGCAAGTGTATGTGGATGACATCATTTTCGGATCCACTAAAGAAGCTTGGTGTAGGGAATTCGAGGATCCGATGAAGGAGAATTTGAGATGAGTGCTATGGGGAGCTTACTTTCTTTTGGGTCTCCAAGTTCGGTGAGAACAAGATGGGATATTTATCGGTCGGGATAAATATGTGAGGGACATGTTGAAGAAATTCGGTATGGAAGGTGTCAGATCGCCACAACACCTTATGAAGCTCCAAAACAAAAGCCAACAATGATCCAGATCTACCAGAATGTTCATTTATACGATCAATGATTGGTTCATTAATGTATCTAATGACTTCAAGGCCCCGATATTACCTTTCTTTGTAAGTGTGTGCTCTCGACATCAAGTCACTCCACTTACTTCCCATCTCAATGCAACAAGAAGATCTTTAAGTACCTCAAAGGCCAACCTCATTTAGGCCTTTGGTACCCAAAAGAGTCTCCTTTTAAGTTGGAAGCATATAGTGGCGGTGATTATCTTTGGTGCAACTGGATAGGAGATCCTTGTTGGAGGTGTCAATTCCTTGAAAGAGATTGATTTCTTGGCGGCAAGAAACAAACGATTGTGGCTACCTCAACTATCAAGGTAGTATGTTGCCGCTAGCTACCGTAGACAGTGCTGGATTCAAAACCAATTCTTTGGATTATGGGTATAACTTCATGAACACAACTCTTTTATTGAGAATCGAGTACCATATGCATTGTCAAAATCCAATTTTTCACAAGAGAACAAAACATATTGAAATCGGACACCACTTTATAAGAGATGCATATGAAAACATTTGATAAATGTGGCTAAAATTCATACTGATGATAATGTGGCGGATCTCATAACAAAAGCTTTTGATGGACCAAGGTTTCAACACCTTGTGGTCAATATTGGAATGCTTAACCCTTAACCGCAAAGTTTAAGGGAGGCATAACCTCGTGGGAGGCATATGCCTCGTGGGAGGATTTCTTTATTTGTTTGTTTGTTAAATTCTTAGTTTAAAAAAAAAAAAAAAAACTAACTAACTTTCTCCTGCGGGTTTGTTGTATTTTGTTGATGGTTTTAACTCACCGATATACCTTGTGTATGTCAAAGAGTTGGCTAGTCCAAAGTGGTACAACTTTGGTAAAGACACATCAAATCATTGATAGGCAGTAATGGTTTGCTCAAAATCATAGGTTGCATGCAACCACCCATGCTTAATTGCCGAGAGTTGTATGGTCATCAATTCACCATGGTCTATTCCTTGTTGGAATCCAAGAATTGGCTAGCCCACAAGTATATGGCTTGTGGTAAAGGCAGCGAATCCATATTTGGTTATCAATTCACCAATTCTAAGAATTGACTAGTCCGAGCAAACGGCTACGGTGTAAAGATAAGTCAAATCCATTTATATAGTTGCCGATTTGCTCATAAATCGATGGTTATCAATGTACCATAGTTTACTTAACTTAAACATCTGGCTACTCCAGTAGTAATGGCTATTGGTAAAGAGACATCAAATCCATTAATTTCAATGATTCACCTCTCTCAGGAGTTAACACACCTGGATGTGATGAGAATAGTTTGCAACTGATAAGTATTGATGTACATTATGTCATTTGTTGCTGCAAAGATCTGGCGTTTCAAAGTTTGATCATCATAGAGATGAGATTCTTATTGGTTCTTTGCTACTGATGTGTGAAAACAATCCTCTAGTACTGCAGTCTCTAAAGATCTTTCAAGGTCAGGAAACTGGAATTTAACCAAGTCAAATTCCGGTTTAGGGAGGATTGTTGGAATTATGTGAAGTAGGACTTACACACATTCGCCAAGGATTCTGCTGAAGTAAGCGAGAATCTCATGAAGAAGAGATTCTGTTTGAAGTGTGAAAGCCGCACTGTGTTCTTCTTTGAAGGGTGGAAGTCGACTAGGATCGACATCTGTTGTATTATTTAAATCCTAACCCATCATTATTCTTGAACTGCCCGAGGTTAGCATGGGTTTTATTGTACTGCTCAATATAGTTTAGTGTATTAGTCATTAAATGCATGCTTGCATGTTTAGTCGATTGAGTAGTAATAGATTAGGGTTCCTTGTCTATAAAAGGAACCTCATAGTTTGTAATAGATAACTCATCCGAAACATAGAGTTTCAGTGAATAAAAGATCCATAGAGGATCTAAGTGTTCTTAGTTATAACAACTTGTATTTACATTCCGTTATAGAATACGAGTTGTAGAGACTGTCTATTAGTTTGCTTATGATTACATAGGCAACACTAACGATCCACGAGTGCTAAAGATCTGTCAAGGTCTAAGAGTTTTCAACACATATTTCCCTCCTCCTTTGACCATAAAGAAATTAACCTTCTACGTTCTACATTTTTGCTTAAATCGCGTAACTTTTAGACTTCACGTATAACTGTTAAGTTATCCCACGTATGACGAAAACCACATTTTGACATCTCATATCACTTATAGACTAATTTTAGTCTACTTTAAATAAATTCACGGTCATTCCCCTGAAATCTCGTTCTTTTCGGATAAATTGCATTTTCCACGTATTTAGCCTACGTTTCCAGTTTTAACAGCGTTTACGCGACCCATTAAACTTATCACTCATTTTTATAAGATAATAATGAGTATATTGATGAGTTTAATCATTCTTATAAGTTTCATATTTTTACGATACCCGGTTTTACGTTTCGTGACTTAACGGCTTATAGTTAGCGATTAACGGAACCAAAACTCACCCAAGATAATACCAAGACTATCCACCTAAGTCATCTTGTCTTCATATGGCCGACTTTGGGGGGGGGGGTCATCATCTTGGTGGCTTAATCCTAACCATGCTTCATTTAGATCATTACATGTGTCCTAACTTAACCATGGTTAACATTTAACCCAATATATGGTTAACCAAACTTACCCTCCTCTAAATAGCAAGTGAAATACATCCTAAACACCCTCAAACACTGATTTGGGTCGTTAATAGCATAAATCATTCATATCTTCCATCATTTGATCTATAAACTCCAAGTTTATGCAAAGAAGTTTCAAGTAGTAAGTTACTACATCAAATCTCTAGCAAGTTTAAATGATCTTCTTGAGTTTAGATCCACTCAAGTCACTTAGAACTTCATCACCAACTCTTCAAGATTGCAAGGGTGCCAAGGTGTAGAAAGCTAGCTCAATTCAAGGTCCTAAGTGTTCAATCAAAGTCCGATCCTTACTAGTTACTCCTTTCTTAATTGAAAGCCAAAAGTTGTAAGCAACTAATCACCACCATCTTCTCATGTTTATTATTCATAATCTTAACAATTTCATGCTATATATATAGTTACTATGTTGATTCATGATGTACATATACTCAATCACATGTTTTAATTCACATATTGTCGTAAAAGTAACAAACTAGTAAACTAGTCATATTCTACACATTTGAGACCACTAAAACCAGTCACATATGGACTTTTTAACTTACATACTATGGTAGACAAGATAAAAGGTAAAATAGCAACTTGAATCACCGAAACGGACAAAGGAGTCAAAAGATACGCCAAAAGAAGTTAGCAAAACCAAAGCGAAACCGCCAAATTGAATCGTTATGGTGCGTCTGTTTGAAAGTGGTACTTCTGTTCCAAATCATCAGAAAGTTAAAACACGAAAGTTGTTCGGAACGACGTTTTCCTTCAATTTTACAAAAGCTCGGACCTTGAAAACGCTTAAATAGGCCATTATCTTTCAAAAACTGAAACTGCCCTATATATAGTTTCACGACTATACTTTTGTCACAACTAAAAGCAAACCAAGAGGCCTAATGGCCATAAACCAAGACCACGGCCACGGCTAAGGTCAAAGCTGAGTCTCAAGACCATGGTAGTCAAGACCAAAGCCATGGCAAGGCCATGGCTAAAGCCTCTATGCTTATTTACCTAAGACCATTAGCTAAGGTGTTAACCTTGGCAAATCGACACCAACATAAACCAAACGACATAACTTTATATACTTACATTATCAAATGATCATATTTATGAAATAACGATACTTGTGATAACCATTATGGTTTCTTAATCATAACCAAACAACCTTGTAACTTGTGTTTACAAACCATATGACACTTATGATATATAAACAAAACATATGTTTTATCTACTAAGTTCTACAATACTAGGGAGCTTCATGTGAGGGTTTCATTTGAGTAAAACGATCGATGAGTTCTTTGGATTTACGATTTAAAGTGTCCTAGCTCCTAACGTTTACTACATGATCTCCGAATTGTGATGGTCCGAACGGTGTACGATATATATAAGCTAAACACGTTTTCACAACTAGACCATTTCTATAAACGATATACACAAAACCATGTACTACATCATGATCAACATAGAGGCGATATAGGCTTGTTATTTCTTTCGCATCATTATTTCAAACCTAAGTCGCAACATCCTATTCTAGGTTGCTCGTAGAAGTTATCACGGCATATCCATCATTCTCATTATACATTTGATATCATTTACTCTGAGGTGAGTTCATAGCCCCACTTTCTATTACTTAATTGTTTTACAAACCCTTGGGGGAGATACATGCTTTATTTTAAATCGAACACATTGCTTTCAAACTATATGTTTATCGATTGTCATATTATCACTAAGTAACCATCATTTGCCAAATATAAGTCCTAAATCATGAACCATTAATCCGGAGAGAGTGAGCACGAATATTGTGAATAGATCTATTGGGATTGATTTAATCCGCTTGTGTTGACCGGTAGGCAAACAAACGCACTATATTTGAGTAACATTAGGTAAAAGCGGCAATTTTACCTATTAGGGCAAGTACCAACAGTTTCTCAATTAATATTGGAACACGTTAACGCCTTGGTTTCATGAGCTTGGTGACAAACAAAAGCGGGCTCAAGTATCATGTACTTGAGGCAGCCGTACCAAACAATAATAACTATTTTGTTTTCAAACCATTGGTGTGAGTCTAACTAACTCACACTACCAACATAATGTGTTCAACCATCAAACAAATTCTATGAATTTCACTCAACCTTTGTGTTGACAGTTTTAAGCATGTATTTCAGGTCCATAATGTCGGAAGCTGGCACGGAAGAGCAAGGACTAGATCAAGAAGGCTATAAATATTTTATCATTCACAAAACATCAAAGACTTTATATTGATGTATTTTGTAAACAATGGAACCAACTGTGACCTACTTTGTAAACTCTGTTATATTTGAATAATTTGAATGATAAATCCTTTTTAATACGACTCCTTTAGAGATCGTTTTCTATTGTTATGACTGTTGTGCCATGAAGTAACACCCAGTTTGAATTCTGCTGCGTATCACGAAATTGGGGGTGTTATAGATTGGTATCAGAGCCTTAATTATAGAGAAACGGGTCTAATTGTAACCTAAACTATAACTACTTTTACAAACAAAAACATTTTATAGCCTTCCGTTCTCCGTGCCTTCCATCCTCCAGATGATTATGTGACTTTTAGGCATTTTAAGCTATACAAACATACTAGTATATTGATATATACAATCGACATAATTTCAATCATAAACAATGTACTAAACATATCTGTGTATGTCTATTCTAAGGCATTACGGCACAATCATATTCTCCCAATCATGCATCTACTCGTGCATTTTAGGATTACGAAACTTTATCCAAGACATTGTAATTGATTACAATGGTCTTTCCTACTTCCCAGACATTGTGAGATACAATGGTCTCATTCATTTTTCAAGACGCAGTGAGATACAGTGGTCTCTATTACATTCTCGACATCGTAAATCCTCATGATGGTCTCTATTACATTCTCGCATAGTAAATCCTCTGGTGGTCTCATTCATTTTCAAGACATTGTGAGTTACACAATGGTCTCTCCATCATTTCTCAAGATATTTTAAGTTACACAATGATCTCTCCATCATTTCTCAAGACATTGTGAGTTACACAATGGTCTCTCCATCATTTCTCAAGACATTGTGAGTTACACAATGGTCTCTCCATCATTTCTCAAGACATTGTGAGTTACACAATGATCTCTCCATCAATTCTCAAGACATTGTGAGTTACACAATGGTCTCTCCATCAATTCTCAAGACATTGTGAGTTACACAATGGTCTCTCCATCATTTCTCAAGACATTGTAAGTTACACAATGATCTCTCCATCATTTCTCAAGACATTGTGAGTTACACAATGATCTCTCCATCATTTCTCAAGACATTGTGAGTTACACAATGGTTTAATTTACTTCACAGATATTGTAAGTTATACAAAGTCTCTAAAAATTATCTTATAAACATTATATGATATTGTTTTACATGAAACCCGTCACAGTCTATCAATTTTCCTAATGGTAATACAAGAAATGGGATTTCTAAAAGATAAACTGACTCATCATCTATAAAAGCTGAAGTTCAACAACTTTCTCTACATTCATCAAAATTCTATTTTGAAACCTTCATTGTTAAAGGTCCGTGATGCTAGCCAAGTATGGACTATTTTAGAATTAATTAAGATTTCCTTTCCACGCGTATCTACCCATACTATCTTCTATGCAATGGAATGTGAAAACATAGGTTACAAGTCTTTTATGGCCAGGACTTGCGACTGAATGGTTTGATATCGCCTTTGCTTAGTGGACAATTTCTCAAAAGCTATGGACATATCACAAGTATACCTAATGTTGGAATCACTCCTAAACTAGATTTCAAGTGTTAGTAATTAATATGTAATAGTTAGCTTAATATGGCTTTTATGTTAGTAATCATGCCAAGGCTTATGTAGAAAGCCCATGAGCCTTGGCCCAAGCCCAATAAGGAAAGGAAGGGAACTTGCATGTTGCCCTAGTTCCTTCCTATAAATACTCTTGTAAACCCTCACTTGAGGGTTGGTTGTTCAATTCACTCATTCACCTTTACGCATAACTCTTCTTATTATCATACGTGTGTGTGTGTGTGTTTGTTCATCCGATCACTTCTTCTCTATTTCTTCTATTGATGCTTGTGTTATAAATATGGGAACCTAACACCTAATTTAGGTATTTGAAAAATTTATCGAACCTCGGCTAAATATAGCCTAATCACTATATTTAACCCAGGATAGTGGAACATAGTCGATTAACTATGTTTGACTTAAATTTTCAAACACCGAGAACGATTATACAAGGGTTATATTCGAGTTAATTTCCTACTTAAACTCGATAAACCACCGTAATTCATTAAAAGATCTAGAGACACGATAGTGTCTTACCACTCAAACAAAATCTTAACATCTTATTTATACGACCTAATTTCATTCTTGAAATTTTCATACATGAGATAATCCGAACTACTATCTTGGGATAATCATCAAATCTTCTCGTCATTTTTTAGAAGTACTAGCCTGATTAGGTTTCAAAGATATCATTCCGCCATATTCATTTAAAATTCACTTATGATTTTAAAGCAAACTTGACATCTCTACCTAAGAATAATGGTAAACATACACTACACTCTTCTAATCATCAACATATCACATCATTATCTGAACCCCATTGAAAGTAAGTACGTAAAACTTTACAGTAACACATTTCTTTCAACACTAGTAAACATAAACACTATACGATATAGCCTTTATGCCGAAACCACCTAAGACATGATCAACTTTGGAAATGGTTTGGATAACCACTTGCAACTATCAAGACTTTCCTACAAACGACAACTATCACATCATTATAAACCATTTCACATCAACAACATCTTATACCTTTAGGTGATCAACTTAAGCCACCACCAAAAACATAAAATGCTACATAACACATTCTATGACCAAAAACTTGAGAACACAAAGATTAGGATTCGGCGTATACACCCTCATGTCCCTAGACACTTCAACATCGGATAACACACATTGAATTCGGACGAATTCCATTAAGTGGTGAGACTGTAACAATTCGCATTTTCGGATTTCTATCCATTCTCAAATTTTTACTATTCATCTCGAGAAATTACTATTCACTTTCACTATTCATCTCGTAAAATTTTATTTCACATTCTCGTAAGTTAAATTATTTTAGTAATATCACGAGAGTTTGACGATCGTTAGATCATCTTCATAAAGTTATTAAGAAAACATCGTTTTAAAGTTTCGTTTTGGTCGGAACACCATTTAAACATCCCCGCAATCTAAAATCAACTCGACAATTTTCCTCACATCGTTAATTTTAAATCACTCATAATCAATATGAGAATTTTAAAGGATTTTATTTAAATGTTACCAAATAAACCATGAGCAGACGAGACTAAACTTACGTTTTAAATAATTCTACTTAGACCCAGACTTAACCATTTCTGCACTGTATTTTTTAAGATGTTTAGACACTTTTACATTTTTGGAAAAGTAAAACATATTTCCCTCCTCCTTTGACCATAAAGAAATTAACCTTGCACGTTTTACATTTTTGCTTAAATCGTTTAACTTTTAGACTTCACGTATAACTATTAAGTTATCCCACGTATGACGAAAACCACATTTTGACATCTCATATCACTTATAGACTAATTTTAGTCTACTTTAAATAAATTCACGGTCATTCACCTGAAATCTCGTTCTTTTCTGATAAATTGCATTTTTCACGTATTTAGCCTCGTTTCCGGTTTTAACGTTCTGCGACCATTAAACTTATCACTCATTTTATAAGATAATAATGAGTATATTGGTGAGTTTAATCATTCCTATAAGTTTCATATTTTTACGATACCCGGTTTTACGTTTCGTGACTTAACGGCTTACAGTTAGCGATTAACGGAACCAAAACTCACTCCGTAACCAAGATAATACCAAGACTATCCACCTAAGTCATCTTGTCTTCATATGGACGACTTTGGGGGGGAGTCATCATCTTGGTGGCTTAATCCTAACCATGCTTCATTTAGATCATTATATGTGTCCTAACTTAACCATGGTTAACATTTAACCCAATATATGGTTAACCAAACTTACCCTCCTATAAATAGCAAGTGAAATACATCCTAAACACCCTCAAACACTGATTTGGGTCGTTCATAGCATAAATCATTCATATATTCCAAGATTCTTGTACTTTCACGGTTCTCAAACTTTGTCACGCTTAAAAACTCATTTTTTTACACTTTTCAATCCAAGATTCTTGTACTTTCAACGTTCTTAGGTGTTAAAATATCTGTTTTTGGCAAAACGTTTCGAACTTTACGTGTATTTCTTTGATTTAAACTTGGTTTTATATGTAGGATCATTTCTACGCATAAGGTGTTTCTAAGTTTTGGATCATCAAGTTTCACACTTTTGTGTTATTTTGGTGATATTGAAGTCGTCTCATCTCAAAATCGGTTTAGAAACACTTTGGGCTAAAATCATTTTGGTTAACTTTACGCGTAACAAAACCCTAAAGTTACGCATAACTTTTCCTTGGATCGATCTTGGTTTTAGTGGTTTACTCGGTGTTTTCTTGCTTGGATAAGCTGAAAACTTCGACTTTGGATATCGTTTACACCGTGATAGTGTAAAGGATTTTTGGCAAAACCCTAATTTTACGCATAAGCTTAAACTTACGCGTAGAACTCTTTATGACTAAGCTTTTTCTTACGCCTAAGCCTTGTCTTACGCATAAGCTAATCCTACGCATAAGTTTTCTACGCCTAACTTTCAGTTTACGCATAATATTAGTGTTTCTCAATTCTTACGCGTAAGCTAATCCTACATGTAAAAATCACTTTTACGCGTAAGTTTGGTGTTTTTACGCATAAGCATTACTTTGCCTTAACGTGTTTTCTACGCCTAAGGATACTTCATCAACAACGTTTCATTCGACTACAAAGATCCATTTAACAACACAAGTTTTCAACATGTCTCAACCACCATACTCTAACTACTTTCCTTACACATATAATCAACAACAACAACAACAACAACTAAGTCCACAACATCAACAATTCAATCAACAACAACAAATTTATCAACAACAATTTAACCAACAACATTATCCACAACAAGGAGCAATTCCCCCTCAAATGGTTTAACCACCACCTAGTCTTCAAGTACAA
This sequence comes from Chrysanthemum lavandulifolium, assembly GCA_022545495.1. Taxonomy (NCBI): domain Eukaryota; kingdom Viridiplantae; phylum Streptophyta; class Magnoliopsida; order Asterales; family Asteraceae; genus Chrysanthemum; species Chrysanthemum lavandulifolium. Next base: position 221,496,696 of record CM040242.1, on the reverse strand, counting down.
CCTTACACAAACGTTTACAATCAACATCCATCCAGAAATACTATGAAGGAATGATGAGTGTCTAAATACTCATCATTTTATTCACATTTAAACCGCAAAAACATTTAAAACACCCAAATACAATCAACATATGTTAAAAATATCTTGAGTGTGTTTTATGTCTTTCGGTACAAAATGATTGAAAGCAGGCGGAAGCATTTAAATTGAGTGGCGGAAAAGTCTTTGAAGCAGACGAAGTCGGGTTTGGGAAAATCATCTTAGAACCTTCCAGTAACACAAATTACAAATTACCCGTCCCGAAACCCAAATAACCATTTGCCCGACAAAACCAAAATTCCAAAATAAAACACATTTTAGTTTAAAACCAATTTTGTAAAGTTTATTCTCTTAAAACAAATACCACCCTAACCTTGACCCAAGAAACTAACCCAACCCTTTACCTTTTCCTCCAACACCTTTTCTCACCTTCTTCGCTTTCTCTACAACCCGAAGCACCACAACTCGCTTACCCAAGAATCCCACCATCCCAAAACACTCGACCTCACCACAACCCTTTTACAGGTCCACCCCAAATCCCAAACCCACTCACTCATCCTCTCCTTCTCCCAAGATGTCCAAGTCATCAATCTTGGCTACAAGAAACCCGACAGACGACTCAGATGGATTCTATTGATACCTAACTTTATTTGATGGCTGAGATTGGTTGAATAAAGCACACTTTTGAGGTTATGGCTTGATGTCCTCAGACAGGAAACACACGAAGAGAAGGAATTGAAGACCTAGCTAGTAGTATAAATAGGACATTGTATGCCATTGTATAAAGCGATCGGTTTTAGTTTTAAGTTAAGTTTTTTTTTACTTTAATTTAGTTCTTTTACATTGTAATGTTGGAGGTTTATTAATGAAAAGTCATTGTTTTTTTTACTACATCTTAGCTCGTAAATTAGCACTTTGTGCTTTTGTATTTTCACCTATCTTAATCGATCACTTACCCTTCATTACGATTTGCTTAAACAGTTTTTAACCAAAGAAACCCAAACTTTTATTTTACAAATCGGTTTTAGTGTAAAGACTCCCGTAAGGGAGTGTTTGGGTTAAAGTGAGAAAAGTGGGTCAAAGAGGTTTATACCACCTTTGACCGAGAAGTCAAACATATTTTAGTGTCTCCAAGTCAATTTAGACACATTTGAGGTGAATGCAAAAGTTTTGAAAAGGTTTGGGTCTCAAAAGTAGTCATCAAATTTTCTTTTAACTTGATTTTGTCATATCTTTCATAAGCAATTTAGTGAAGTTTTGTTGTGATAAAAATTCAAAAATAAAATCACAAGTTCCCAACTTGTCCAACTGTGGTTAAGAGGAAAAATTCACAAAATTATTTTAAGGGTGCGCCTATGGGTCAAAGTGGGCGGTTGCCTTTTGGATGTTACGTGTAGGGTATGCTATCCAATCTAGAGTTTCTCGACTTATTTTTAAGTCATTATGCCTTTTCTTGGCCTCGGATCATAATTTTTAAAAGCCACCTATGCTAACATGTAATTTGTAGCTTATCCTCACCTTGGCACCCACCCATTCAGCTTGGAAATAAGCTGAAATCAGGGCACCTCTTCAGGTTGTTTTGGGACTGCTCATACCAGTTCACAGGTCACCATTTTAGTTTATCAAGTTTTTTTTTTTTCTTTCTTTAATCTGTTTATTAGGTATGTTTTAGTGGTATTTAGGAAACTTAGCCTAGTTTAGTTCAACTTTAGCTTACTTGATTCCCTTTAGTGCTTATGTCTAACTTTTTGAATGCTTGTTTCTTTTTCTTAGATTTAGGATTCCTTAGTATACATTTGATTTCCCAACTGTTTCCCCATCTTTGTTAGTGCTTATTGATTATTAGTAGCTTATCTTTAGTTAGCAATTCTTGTGTGGCCTATTTATGAATTACGTTAGCTTGTCCATATTAAAGTTTGCTTAGAAAAACTAGTGAAAGGTGTGTTTGGTAGTTCTGTCCAAAGCAATGACAAATAGTCGTTCTTCTGACTCATGTGTTTAGTTTAAAAAAAAAAGTTTTTAATTTGATTAACACGCTATGAAAGAAAAAAAAATGCTTCAAAAAACCGGTGTTGGTGGGACTTGAACACATGACACCATGCTCACAACCAAATGCATAACCATTATGCCAAGTACCTGTTTCACGTTGTAATTCCACACATTAATTATTTAAGTGCAATTTCCATTTTTTGCTTTCCACCTTATTTAGCTTAATAACTGCTTAACTCAAAAAAGCAGTTAGTGTTTTTTATTTTTCCTAGATTAGGCATAGTGTAAAGTAATTTTTGTCATTTTTGCAGATTTTTATAAATTAGTTTAGTTTTTTTTTTTATAAATTAATTAGTTAAATTTAGTTTTTAATTCGTAATTATCTTAAAAGTCAAAAAAAATCCCGGTTTTTTTTCTAAAAATTATTTTTAGTCGATTAGAACGTAGGAAAATTGATTTCACACCCGTAGCCCTTAAATTGCAAATTTTTTACGTTTATGGCTCGGGTTGTTTCCTCGTTTTTACGTTTTAGCACCCTAGGACTTAGTTTAGCCTCGTTTTATCATTTCTTAGGCTTAGTAGTAGTTAGTTTGTAGTTTATTAGGGTTCCCTTGCCTTAATTACTTTTCCGTTAATTAATTCGTAGATAACGTAATTCTAATCAACAAATCATTTAAATCGATTCAAGTTCAAATCACGAAACTCAACGATTCCTTCAATTTCACACTCGTTGGGACACGACCGGGAAATCACTTTCCGGTATCACTTTTATCACACCGTAAGATTTGGCTCGTTAACCTTTTCCTAAAGGGTTGATTTGTCGAATTTTACGGTTATTTTGATATACGTTGATATTGTGTTTGTTCACCACTCACTTCACAACGAATCAAATTTTGGCGCCGCTGCCGGGGAGGTGTGTTGCGACAATATCGTGAAGTTTTTGGCGATTAGTGACTTGAAGAACCTTCCTCGTGAAGTTACCGTTTTTGAAAAATACAAAAAAATACTCTTCTCATTCCTCTTATCCGTATGATTCTATTTCTCTTACCTCTCGCACTCGTTTGATTCTACTCGTCTTTATCCTCATGACCATTTGATTCTCTTCTTAACCCTCTATATGTTTAATTCTTATGTCGACAATCATCAATATCATCGTCACAAGTGTGTGTGGCGGTGTGGAAGGCCTAGTTCAAGCGAATTTTGCAATTTGTGCGAATTATCCATAAAAATTCTTTTCAAAGTTATTTTGACCACCGTCAACCCGAAATACGTTCTAATGTTGACAAACCCGTTCAAGCGTCGGAGCTACCTCAAGCACTCACTGAGGGTTACGAGGATACTTTCTTTGAAGTTAGAGCCCGTAATCTAATCGAGCAAATTCAAGCCGGTGAAAAAAGGTCGAGAATTAGAATTGATTACGATGAACCCGTTCAAACACCGGAGACCATAACAGAAGTGGTGGAACTTGCTAGCTCTAATTGCACACCACTTGATGACATGATTCAAAACTTCTTAATTGAACTTCGTCAAGATTCAACTTCGGGAAATAACCTACCTCCATTTTGTGATGTTGTTGAACCCTCAATTCCTATTTCCGAGCCCGAAATACCTTTGTTTGATCAAAATTATTGCTACGGTTGTGGAGACTTGTTACCACAAGGTTTCGTTGTTTCAAATGTATGTGCAGTGGTGTGGAAACTATCTTGTCAATGGATGTTGTTCGATTTGCGCCGAGAATTCATTTGCTTATGATTCTAACTTGGAATCTTTCGATTATCCTCAAAACAATTTCAATTACCTCCACAAAATTCATACGAACCGAATCGTATTTTCATCATTTCAATGATCAACGTCATTTCAAAATTTCTCTCCCAATACCCTCATTGTGCTAAGTGTGGGGTCCTCATGATGATTATCAATGTCAATCGTGGACTTCGAAATTGACAACATCCAACCCCAGGTTTCCGTCATTGATCAATTTCCTCTTATAATTCTTGAAGAACTTTCGAGGAACAAGTCGCTCGCAAGCGAAGATTACTAGCCGATGAGCGAGCAGCTTAAAAGCTTCTCCTCTTTAACGAAGCTTTCCGTCTCGATGACGAGGATGAGGAAGATTGGGAGATGACAAAGGACAAGGTGCATATTTCAAGCCCACAAAGTACCGCGCATGTCCACTCTCCGCCCTCATATTGCCTATCTACCATAGAACTTTCGGATACCCTTTTAATGGGGGATGAGCATCTTAGCACTATTCCGGAAACGGAATTGTCTTGTGTTGAGAGCCTTGTCCCAACCCCAAGTGAGTCCGAGGTTATCTCCGGTAATATGTGTGATAATCCTATCGGTGATGATTCTTCTCCTCCTTTTGACATTCCAAACGATCATGTCGAGATGTTCTCCGATTCTGAAAACGATTATACTTCGTTTGACGATTCTTTATCTTATGGAGACATCGATTATGTCGAGGAGTTACCTTCGAGCTAGTTAGCTTAGAGGAAGTGAGAGATTCGATGATGCGGAAATTGAGGACGAGATACTTCGTGAAAAATTGTTCAATGTAAATCTCCTCGTTTCTAAGATCGAATCATTTTGTGCTAAACCGACTTCAGCCCTATCCCCATTGAGGATAGTGACTCTATCTTGGAAAAGCCGAACCATTTTCTCGAGCTTGAGGCTTTTCCAATGATTCTCTTCCGAATTTGATGTATTCCGCTTTGATGACGATCATCTTTGAAAGGAGAGTAGTGGCATTCCCACTTTTCATATTTCTCTTCTTGAGTATGAGTCGTCACATTTGAATTGCCTCCTCCTTCCGAAGGAGTAGACTTTTCCATGAGGAGTTCGCCGGTGAACTCGCTCGCATCGATCCTCTTCCTCGGGAATGGAGGATGAGCTTTGAGCAAAATGCTCTACATCCCTTTCATCCATGAGTAACTCATCCACCATTGAGGATTTTACCATGGTTGATACTTATGCTTCATTCTCTCCGAGGACAAAGTTTTCAAACCCGGTATCTTACCTTTCAAGGAGTTCACTCTCGGATATTTCTTAAGTCCAACACGGATGTTGTGACTTCTCTTCATGATGGATAAGATTTACGAACATTCCGTTAATGTTCCTCAATCTAATCTTTTGCCCACCCATTCCACCGTTGTCAAGTAATTGACACTTTGCCTTCTCCTCTCATTTCTTCTCCATGTCTTAACTCCTTCGGGAGTGAAGATACCATCTTTGACCCCGGCATTTCTCTTTCTCTTGAGCCGGTTATATCTCATCGGAGTGGAACTTTCAACACATTCAATGTTTCTCCAAACATCTTGAATGAAAGTCCGATGGAGATTGTTTCTTCCACTTTGCTTCCCCATGAACAAATAAATTCGGGGTCGAGTCAAGCTAGCGACTCGGTTAACAAAAACAGTAGCATAACATGGGTTTTCACCCGTGTGTACCACCCTAGTGTGGGGGAGTTGCCCCCCGCTGTTGTATATAAGTTTTCAAAAAAAAAAAAAAAATCAAATAATGGCCGTAGTATTTCCTTTACGTTCTATGTTTCGGCATAATCACAAGATGCTTTGAATATTGAGGGCAATATTCATTTCTAGTGTGGGGGAATTCTCACGAATTTTATCATATAAATTATACCGCCCAATTCCTCCATTTTTGGCCAAAATTTTTTTGGAGTAAGTGTTTTTACTTACTCGACTTCTGATTATCGATCCGCCATGTCTAATAAACAAAAGGATTGGCTAATCTAGGAGCAAACGGCTCTTGGTAAAGATATCTCAAATCCGTCGACGGCTTGCAATTTGCCCAAAATTGTATGGTGTTCGATTTCACCATATCTTTAATTAGTGAAGAGTTGGCTAGCCCGCAAGTTTATGGCTTGTGGTAAAGGCGTTGGAAAACCATAATTGGTAATCACTCACCAAAGATATTTTATCTAAGAGTTGGCTAGTCCGAAGCAAGCGGCACGGTAAAGACAAATCAAAACCGTTGAAAAGCTGGTGGTTTGCTCAAAATCATTTGGTTGTCGATGTACCAAGGTTCTTACTTGAGCTGAAACAATTGGCTACTCGAGTAATGGCTTTTGGTAAAGAGACTTAAATCCATTAAAGTTTAAAAAGATTGCTAGGGACTAGCAATAGTTTAGTGTGGGGATTGATGAGTGTCTAAATACTCATCATTTTATTCCATTTAAGCGCAAAAACATTTAAAACACCCAAATACAATCAACATATGTTAAAAATATCTTGGTGTGTTTTATGTCTTTCGGTACAAAATGATTGAAAACAGAGCGGAAACAGATTAAATCGAATGGCGGAAAAGTCTTTAAACAGACGAAGCCGGGTTTGGGAAAATCATCTTAGAACCTTCCCCGTAACACAAATTACAAATTACCCGTCCCCGAAACCCAAATAACCATTTTGCCCGACAAAACCAAAATTCCAAAATAAAAACACATTTTTAGTTTAAAACCAATTTTGTAAAGTTTATTCTCTTAAAACAAATACCACCCTAACCCAACCCAGCAAACTAACCCGACCCTTTACCTTTTCCCTCCAACACCTTTTCTCACCTTCTTCTGCTTTCTCTCTAACCCAGAAGCACCACAACTCGTTTACCCAACAATCCCACCATCCCAAAACACTCAACCTCACCACAACCCTTTTACCCAGTCCACCCCAAATCCCAAACCCACTCACTCATCCTCTCCTTCTCCCAAGATGTCCAAGTCATCAATCTTGGCTACAAGAAACCCGACAGACGGCTCAGATGGATTCTATTGATACCTAACTTTATTTGATGGCTGAGATTGGTTGAATAAAGCACACTTTTGAGGTTATGGCTTGATGTCCTCAGACAGGAAACACACGAAGAGAAGGAATTGAAGACCTAGCTAGTAGTATAAATAGGACATTGTATGCCATTGTATAAGGCAGTCAGTTTTAGTTTTTAAGTTAAGTTTTTTTTTTTTACTTTAATTTAGTTCTTTTCTGTTGTAATGTTGGAGGTTTATTAATGAAAAAGTCATTGTTTTTTTTACTTTACATCTTAGCTCGTAAATTAGCACTTTGTGCTTTTGTATTTTCACCTATCTTAATCAGTCACTTACCCTTCATTACGCTTGTTAGCAGTTTTTAACCAAGAAACCCAAACTTTTATTTTACAAATCGGTTTTAGTGTAAAGACTCCCATAAGGGAGTGTTTGGGTTAAAGTGAGAAAAGTGGGTCAAAGAGGTTTATACCACCTTTGACCTGAGAAGTCAAACATATTTTAGTGTCTCCAAGTCAATTTAGACACATTTGAGGTGAATGCAAAAGTTTTGAAAAGGTTTGGGTCTCAAAAGTAGTCTGTCAAATTTTCTTTTTAACTTGATTTTGTCATATCTTTCATAAGCAATTTAGTGAAGTTTTTGTTGTGATAAAAAATTCAAAAAAATAAAAATCACAAGTTCCCCAGCTTGTCCAAGCGTGGTTAAGAGGAAAAAATTCACAAAATTATTTTAAGGGTCGCCTATGGGTCAAAGTGGGTCGGTTTGCCTTTTGGATGTTACGTGCGGGGTATGCTATCCAATCTAGAGTTTCTCTCACTTATTTTTAAAACATTATGACTTTTCTTGGCCTCGGATCATAATTTTTTAAAAGCCACCTATGCTAACATGTAATTTGTAGCTTATCCTCACCTTGGCACCCACCCATTCGACTTGGAAATAAGTCAAATCGGCACCTCTTGAGTTGTTTTGGGATTGCCATACCAGGTTCACGGTCACCATTTTAGTTTATCAAGTTTTTTTTTCTTTCTTTAATCATTTATTAGGTATGTTTTAGTGGTATTTAGGAAACTTAGCCTAGTTTAGTTCAACTTTAGCTTACTTGATTCCCTTTAGTGCTTATGTCTAACTTTTGAATGCTTGTTTCTTTTCTTAGATTTAGGATTCCTTAGTATACATTTGATTTCCCAACTGTTTTCCCCATCTTTGTTAGTGCTTATTGATTATTAGTAGCTTATCTTTAGTTAGCAATTCTTGTGTGGCCTATTTATGAATTACGTTAGCTTGTCCATATTAAAGTTTGCTTAGAAAAACTAGTGAAAGGTGTGTTTGGTAGTTCTCTGTCCAAAACAGCAGCAAATAGCTGTTCTTACAGCTCATGTGTTTAGTTTAAAAAAAAAAGTTTTTAATTTGATTCACACGCTATGAAAGAAAAAAAAATGCTTCAAAAAACCGGTGTTGGTGGGACTTGAACACACGACACCATGCTCACAACCAAATGCATAACCATTATGCCAAGTACCTGTTTCACGTTGTAATTCCACACATTAATTATTTAAGTGCAATTTCCATTTTTTGCTTTCCACCTTATTTAGCTTAATAAGCGCTTAACTCAAAAAGCGGTTAGTGTTTTTTATTTTCCTAGATTAGGCATAGTGTAAAGTAATTTTGTCATTTTGCGATTTTTATAAATTAGTTTAGTTTTTTTTATAAATTAATTAGTTAAATTTAGTTTTTAATTCGTAATTATCTTAAAAGTCAAAAAAATTCTCGGTTTTTTTTCTAAAAATTATTTTTAGTCGATTAGAACGTAGGAAAATTGATTTCACACCCGTAGCCCTTAAATTGCAAATTTTTTACGTTTATGGCTCGGGTTGTTTCCCGGTTTTTACGTTTTTACGTTTTAGCACCCTAGGACTTAGTTTAGCCTCGTTTTATCATTTCTTAGGCTTAGTAGTAGTTAGTTTGTAGTTTATTAGGGTTCCCTTGCCTTAATTACTTTCCCGTTAATTAATTCGTAGATAACGTAATTCTAATCAACAAATCATTTAAATCCAATTCAAGTTCAAATCAAGAAACTCAACGATTCCTTCAATTTCACACCTCGTTGGGACACGACCCGGGAAATCACTTTCCCGGTATCACTTTTATCACACCCGTAAGATTTGGCTCGTTAACCTTTTTCCTAAAGGGTTGATTTGTCGAATTTTACGGTTATTTTGATATACGTTGATATTGTGTTTGTTCACCACTCACTTTACACGAATCAAGGAACCGACTTGGTTTGCAAAGATGTGTGAAGCTTTAAGTAGCCAACAATCCATTCATGAGGCAGGATCACTTGATAGACCTCCAATGCTTACTCCCGAAAACTATGATCAATGGTTGATTAGGTTCTTTAGGTTTTGTGATCTAAAGAAGCCACATGGAAAGTTCTTAAAGAAGGTCATCTTGGAAGGTCCATTTGGATGCCTATTCTCGTTACAGGAGATCCAAATGCTATTCCACCAAGAGATGATCTCACAAACATTGCAACTCGCCGACCTTTACGGTGATGAACTTCTACACTACGAAGGCGATGAGCTAGCAATGCAATATATCCTTTTAGGATTACCCAATCCAATCCTTCAAAGTGTTGATGCTCAAAAGATCGCAAAAAGATGTGGGAACATATTAATCTTCTTATGGAAGGCATCAACTCAATCAAGAGGATATGGAATCCAAAATTTACTTGGCTTATGAACACTTCATGATTGAACCAGGAGAGACATTAGAGTCTTATCATCATCGATTCTCAGACATCATCATTGACTTGGATAAACACAACATCATCATGCCAAGAATTGCAGTCAATACTAAGTTCCTAAGTAGTCTTGGTCCTGAGTGGGAAAAATATGTCATTTTCATCCTTCAAGCGAAGAATCTTCATCATGCTACTTACGGATTATTGTACGACTATTTGAAGCCCCACCAAAAAGAAGTTGACAAAGAACGGACTATCCGTGGACTCCGGCCCCACCGTCACTTCCGGACGATCAACAACTTGCTTAGTGGGCTCAAACTAGTTATCCTCTCAACCCGCTCCTCGACCAATCGCAACAATTACACCATATGATCCGTCACGAAGAACAATCTCAACAATCTCAATTGGTTCCATACAACAACAACAATGATCAAGTACTTTACGGTGAAGCTAATGAGGACTCAAGCTTTCGATGCATTACAACAAGGATTTGTTATGATTGCCAAAGCCTTGGCGGTATACAAACAAATCCAACAATCGCATTCGCTCCTCATCAAACACAAGGAATCGGTTTGTTGTGAACAATGGACGTGTTGAAGTTGAGAATCGTGGTTATGGTCGTCCGATGGGAGGAGGTCAAGGTTTAATGCTATGGGAAGGAATAACATGGGTGCTCCACAACAGAGAGCTCAAGTGTTTGAGCAGGGAATGCTCATAATGGGATGAATGGTCTTATTTGCTACAACTTGTAATGAGAAGGGTCACCGGCTAATGCATGCCCAAACCGAGGACTAGGCGGTGCTTATCACAAGGAGGCTTTACTTTTGCTCTTAAGGATGAAGTCGGTGGAACTCTCACAAACAAAGAACAAAGCTTTATGGCGATCTGAGACTCGGATGATGATAAGGAGGACTTGCGAGGCTAATGCGGCGTTGATGTTGATGGCACAAATGCAAGCTCTTCACATGAGTGACACAGGCCCGGTGTATGACATCGATGGCTTGTCTCATGTACCCGAAAAACCATATTCATCGATCTTATATCTCGGCCAACATCCGAATCAGAAGAGGCTCGAGAATGTTCAACATGAGCCGTCCACATCTCATTCGACGATTCTCCACTAGACCCGTAGTTACATTTGATGATCAAGATGACCTTATGGTTACCTTTGATACTCAAATTGACTCTGGTTATACTTGAGGATCCGAATAGTGATCATGTTGTGACTCACGTTGAACACGTTGAACCTTTGCCTAATCCGGATGTTGATCTCTTACTTAAAGATTATCAATCCTAAATGGATGAATGTCGTTCATTAAATCGAAATTACACAATAAATGCCTTTGTTAACGTGGATATTGAATGCTTAAACGGCGGCTCAATTTTTCAAAACTCAAGAAAAACGTGAAAAGGTTTTGAAGTCGCTTTTGCTAAATCACACCAAAACGAAATATCTTTAGAACGAAAGATTCGTGATCTAGCGAATGCTTTGTTGTCTCAAATAGAACAACTGAAACATGAACATACAAAACAACTTAACGCTCTTACTTTGGAAAATCAAAAAGCTAAAGCTGAGTTGTTAAATTGTCAAAAACAGTTCTCTGCATACAAAAAGCATTCAACGAAACGAATAGATGACCATCTTGAAGAAATTATCGGCTTACAAAACAAACTCAAAGAGTTTCGAAATGTTGTTTACAAACATGGTGAGTCAATCACAACTATTCAAAAGTTTACTTTAAAACCCAATCCAAATGGATATGGACCGAATCTTGCTGATTACAAACCAAAGCTTTCAACCAAAGCATTCAAATCAAATCACAAGTTTCGGTCAGGAGAATACAAAATTGATGACTCATTATGAGTGTTGTTGAATATCATCGTCAAGAGGAATTAGATCTTTGAAGAGAGTCGATCAAAATTAAAAATGTTGTTTATAACAAACCATTTAACTATTCAAAAGCCGTCACTTTCGTCACACAAAAGGATTCTTCTAACACACCTAGGATTATCACAAATACGTCTGAGTATTCTAATGTTGCTCCCCAACCAAATTATGCACAAATTTATGGTCCTTTACCTTCACTCAGTGAAGTACATTCAAACCCGAAAATCGTCAAATTCTTAGATATTTTGACATTTTTACCTCGACCTCAAACTTTTAGAACGTGAGATTGAATTTCATTACGAATAAAAGTTGAAATTTTTCAATCGCCTCGGTAGCGAGAAAAGAGATATTTTTCGAAAAGAATTTTACCCCATGTTAAAATTTTGAAAAATTGTGCATTGTATTGGGAAAGGAATTTTATAAGGAACTTGGATTGATGAAAATCATTTTCGAGAAAACATAAACATCTATTTCTACTACAAAACGTAAAAAAAAATGTTATGAAAAGATGTTGATCAACTCTTGGAAGATGTTATCTGTGTTGATATCCATAATGTTGTGTTATTACATTCTTTGTCATATGCATTTGATTATATCTCTGCTGATATTGCTGATTCTGTTGAAATTGTTGAGAATATTGATACTGTGTTACAAATCAAGTTTTTAAACGATGAAAATGAACGTTTATTAAACGAACTTTCAAACGCAAAACGTCGTCTTCATTGGTGTCAAAAAGATTGTCATAATCGTGAACTCGCTTTGCAAAACAAGATCAACCAGTTGCATACCAAAACTCTGTCTTAAACTTGAGCAACTGGATGACCAAAATGTGTCTTTGAAGTGTCAAATCTCAAAATATGAACAAGAAATTTCAAAAGTGAAAAAGGAATATTGCATCATATTTGATTTACTCAAAAAGACTCGCGCTAAAGCGTCACAAGATGTTGATAATCATCTGGCATATACCAAAGATGTTTTACGACAGAAGGACTTACTCGTTCGAAAATTTAGATTTGTTACACAAAATCCATGATCTTAAGGCGAGTTGGTGCTACTTAAGCAAGATAAGGATAGTAACACATATGTAATCGCACCAAAACATATTCAAAATGACTCTAGAACATCTAATGACAAAACACAAGAAACTAACGTGCTTCCTCTCATCGAAGTGAATAGTTGCCTCTTTTTCCAACGTCCGCACTTCACAAAACCTAGAGCAATACAAGGAAGAATAGGAAGTTGCTACCTAAGAAAAGAACAATAAAGAATCTTTCAAGTAGAAGAACACCCTAGGACTTTGAATAAAATTCAAGTTGCACCCACTTTAGATATTGCGTCGACAAATGTAATGGAAAAAGTGTTGTAACGAATGATGAACCTTTAAGTTGCACCCACTTCGAGTATGCTTTACGATTGTCATGATAAATGTGTTGCTAAAGCTATCTTGTCTCGCTTACGGAATCCTAAGAAACGGAATACCTCTAGGCCCACTAATGCTTCTAAGTACGTGCTTGGTAAACCGCCCTTTTAGATTCTAAAGCGATTGATGTCCTGTAGCTCCATTCACACCTCCAAGGAATGTAGTACCACCTAGTGCATTCACTAAGACTAAAGCAAAGACTAGTTGAAAATGGCGAAATGGATACATAATACACTAGGATTTAAATGGATGCCTAAAATCATTGATGTGTGTATTTCGACTATAATCGCTTTGGAACCCTCTAACTCTTGGGTTCCACATCTACTTCTATTCCATCCGTGTCGCCGTGTAATGCGGTGTGATGAGATCATCCTTTGATTGTTGATAGCGGATGTTCCCGACACATGACAAGAAATCTCAAACTGTTATCAAACTTTATTGCAAAGTTCATTGGCAATCGTCGATTCGGAATGATCACTCGAACTATCATGGGCTACGGAGATTACATCAATGGCAACATCGAAATTAGCAGGGGTTTATTATATGGAAGGCCTCGGTCACAATCTCTTCTCGGAGGTCAATTCGTGATGGAGATTTGGAAGTTGCTTTCGGGAGAAAACTTGTTTCATTCGTGATCTACAAGGAAACGATCTTATGTCCGGCACTCGCAATTCAAGTCTCTACACTATCTCCATGCAAGACATGATTGATTCATCTCCCATCCATCTACTTTCAAAGGCAACATCAACAAAATCTTGGCTATGGCAACCGTCGTATCTCACATTTAAACTTTCAAACCATAACCAACCTTGCTCGCTACAAACTAGTTGAAGGTCTCACGAGATTCCGATATTCTAAAGATCACCTTTGCTCGACATGAACAAGGGAAAAGCACTCGTGCTCATTTTCCTTCAAAGGTGGAACACGCCTCAAAGATGTGCTTCGTCTTCTTCAAATGGTTGTGTGGCCCGTCGTGCGTGCAAACGATTAATGGCAAACACTACATCCCGGTAATTGTAGATGACTACTCAAGATGGACTTGGGTCTACTTTCTTCAAGCAAAGATCAAGCTCCAGATGATCATCACCTTTCTCACGAAAATACAAGTTCACGGAACACGGATCGACAAATCGAGCAGACAAAGGAACCGAATTTGTGAATCAAACTCTTCGGAATTTTATGAGAAAGTGGGAATTGAGCATCAAACATCTATTGCACGTACACCGTAACAAAGCGGAGTTGTTGAAAGACTTAAACCGGACGTTAGTGGAAGCGCAAGAACGATGTTACTTAATGCTAAACTTCGGATTACTTATGGGTCAAGCCGTGTCAGCTGCATGCTACACTCGTAATCGATCAATGATTACCAACGCCACAACAAAACACCTTATGAGCTTATCCACAACCATAAACCGAACCTCAAACACTTTCATGTATTTGGATCCATTTGTTATCCGAATAATGATCGTGATGACTTTGGTAAGCTCAAAGCCAAAGTCGACATTGGAGTCTTTATAGGATATTGTGAAAATTCTAAGGGTTTTGGATCCGAATCGTCGTACAAAGCAAGTTATGGAAACGATTCATGCAAATTTCGATGAGCTTCCTTGAAATGGCTTCCGAGCATATGACTTGGAACCCGGTCACAACCGCTTAAACTTCCCCAAACCCCATCTTCAATCGAACCAAGCCCCAAATTTTACTCGTCAACAAATGGAAAAGCTATTTGCTCCTCTGTTTAGTGATGATATTGATGAACGTGCTCGGTGTACCCAATGTTTCATTGCTCAACCCGATCATATTCCAATACCGATACACTGCTACAACAACTCATCGTTGAAAAGCATCACCGATTGACTTTACAACAACAGTTGAACAAAGCGCATCCAACGACGCCGAACCGGTGATGATGTTCGAAGAATGAAGTACCCCACCAAGATTTTGATCCAAATGCATTCTTTAACCCGTTTGCTAATGAAATCATGCAACACGATGTTGCGGAATCATCTACAAGCCATTTGAATCCTCAAAATCGCACAATGTATACCAACATCAACCCTCTACACATCGTTAGACAAAAGACCATCCCCTTGAAAACATTATTGGTAACCCGAATCAACCAACAGAATTAGAAAACGTCTTCACACGGATGGTGAACATTGCATTTATGCACTCACCGTTCGCTAATCGAACCTAAAACATTAAAGATGCAATAACAAAGACAACCGGATTGAGTCCATGCAAGAAGAACTCAATCAATTCAAATGTCTTGAAGTATGGAGGCGGTTGAAAGACCAACGAGGGTCTCATTGGTCTCAAATGGATTTGGAAAAACAAATTGGATCTTTGAAGGAGCGTGTCGAAACAAGTCACGTCTTGTAGCTAAGGGTTATAGGCAGGAAGAGGTATTGACTTTGAAGAACCATTCGCTCCGGTTGCTCGTCTTGAAGTCGTTCGGATCTTTTCGTTCGCGACTCATATGAATATAGCGGTCTTCGGATGGACGTCAAAGCGCTTTTACGAATGGGCAACCGAAAGAAAGCGGTTTATGTCGGCCGACGGAAGGATTTGTTGATCTCGAGTTCGAATCATGTTTACAACCGAATAAAGCTCAGACGGACTCGAACAAGCTCCTCGAGCGTGGTACGATAAGTTATCATCCTTCCTCATTGCCAATAATTTCACCAAAGGTTGGTCGACCCAACTCTTTTCATACAATATCACGAGGCACACATCTTAATTGTTCAAATTTACGTGGATGATATCATTTTGGGTCAACACATAAAACTACTCAATCGCTTTTGCAAAACTAATGAAAAACATTTTGAAATGTTCATGATGGGTGAACTTACGTTCTTTCTTGACCGCAAGTTCATCAATCACCCGTGGTATTTTCTTGAGTCAGTCCAAATATGCCCTTGAACTTAACAAATTTGGAATGCAAAGCGGTGACACCTATGCCACACCAATGGCTCATACCAAGAAGCTAGACCGATTTACATGGGAAATTGGTAGACCCTACCAAATACCGTAGTATCATTGGGTCTCTCATGTATCTAACACTAGCAGCCCTGATATTGTTTTTGCTGTGATATCTTTGCTCCGTTATCGATCGAGACCAAGCTGAAACCCACTCTACGAGGCTAAAAGAATCCTCCGATACATCAAGGGAACCATTAATTTGGGATCCGTATCCGAAGGATTCGGTTTTGAACTAATAGCTTTTCGTGACGCTAATCACGCAGGATGCTTAGATTCACGGAAAAGTACTTCAGAGCATTACAATTTCTTGGTGATAAACGGTGTCATGGCAATCGAAGCGAGGATTGTACATCGTCCTCAACCAAGCGTAATATGTAGCCATATCGGCGTGTTGTGCTCAAGTCATTTGGATGAGAACACAACTCAAAGACTATGGATATGTATTTGATGAATCCCGATGTCTTTGCGACAATCGGAGTGCTATTGGGATCTCGTGAAACTCTGTTCAACATTTGAAATCAAAGCACATTGATCTTGATATCATTTCATCAAGGAGCACGTGGAGTGGTACTTGTTGAATTATACTTTGCGGGTGCGAATACCAATGGCGGATCTTCTTACCAAAGCCTTAGCTCCTCGCTAGGTTTAATGAGTTGGTCCACCGGATTGGTATGCGGTGTTTGACTCTAGAGGAAGCTGGATGAACTGTTAAAACATTCTTAAAAATACCAAACACCAAAACCTCTTCAGTAAATATTTTCAAAACAAAATACAAAAATATAAAATCGATAAAACTACAAAATATTCTTCTATCTATATTTCTTTCAACATGGCAAGTACAAATCTTAGTCAACACTTTACTCTTTCAAAATTGATATTTTTGGTCAAGTGTTGAGGGGAGAAAATAAATATTTTTTCTGTTTCATAAAACCTTGTACTTGCATGTTACCAAAATATGTTGTTTCTTCTAAAAATGGTGGATATGTATCTTGTCTAATACTCTCCTCGGACTCAAATGTTTTTCAAAATTCATTATTACAAAAGTCGAGGGGGAGTATCGTTATGTTTCTTGCCTAAATATGTTTTGTGTAACCAAAATGGGTGCTAAAGGATCTTGGTTGGAACCTTACACATTCTATGCACCACTTCATGTGCATTTACTCCTAAACCACCAAGATCAAACGACCCAAATCAAATCTTCAAAATCCGTTCAAGCTGTACATAATCTGTAAGTTCTAAATTGTTTTGATCAAGATTCTAAACAAGGATTTCCAAAATCTTTCAAATCCAACGGTTAAAACTCTTTAAACTGATTTTGGAATATTGTTCACTCGAACGAATTGGGTGTTTATGCATAAAAGTGTTTGGATTGAAATGAGCTATGTTAAAACCTTTCTTAGTGTCTATTAAACTTGTTTCAATCGTCCAAAACCATCCGTAATCTTAAATTTCATTAAGTTGAATTCTAGGGTTCTTGCGCTCATTTAGGGTATTTCTATTACGTGATATGTTATTAGGTGGTCATGAAAGTGTTTGAATAAGTATATATGCATGTTTTGAACCTTTGAATTAGCCTAGAAACATCTTAACTGTAAGAATTTAAGTTTTAGGTTTTTAGGGTTCATCTCTCATGAATCTTCTGATTCTGTGGTGGAAATGTGTTAAATCTTGTTCCATTGCACTCATATGACATCTAGGACACTCCAGTAACATTCTTGTTTGATTTGTATGACTATATCTCTTACACATAGATTAAGGGTTTAGGGTTTAAGAAATTTTACGCCAAAGTCTTTGTGTATGTATCTGATATGTTTTTGTGCTTGTTTTGTGGTATATAAGTTGTTTGGAATAAACTGTAATCAAGTTTTCATGTTTATGTTTAACACGTTACGTGTAAGAGGTCTACAGTGGATTACGCGTATCTTGGAAAGATATTCGTAAACAAGGCTTGTTCTGCATAAGCTTTACTCTTACTGAGTAAACTTTTCACATAACATCTAGCTTATTCCTACGCCGTAAGCCTAAAGCCTTTGAACTTGTCTTCTGGCGTAAGAATCTCTTCGCATAACCTTGGTCTTACGCTTTAGCTTACTCTTACGCATAAGCTCCTTTATTACGCATAAGGATCCTTGTTACACATAAACCACTGTTCACTACATTTTGGCCTATTACGCATATGTTACTTGTTAAATGTTACTCATAAGTCACTATTATCTAATGTTACACTTATGCTTACAAAACTTAATATGTTGTGTGTTAAGTGAAGATTTGGACTTTGAAATTTCAAAATTAACACGTTCACGTAACTTATTACATCAACTTCAAACAATTGGACAAATGTGACTTAGAACTTGTGACTAACATAAACATGTTACCATCAAACAAGGATTTAGATAATAATTCAGACTAAAACAAACACATTGTGTTTCCATATATTTGTCTTTTGTCTAATGTCTTTCGGATCACAAAATGGTGCAAATCAAGCATACATCAATGCCCCGGTGAGCTCTCGATGGCAAACACATTCCAGTGGATACGACAAAACAATTGGCAAGAACAATCTACGGGTCATCTTGACAACTTCATATGCTCAATCATCTTGCGAAATTGTTGTGGACATCCTTCTGCAACATCCATTCAAATTCCCAAATTGGATACGACAAAATAATTGGCAAGAACAATCTACGGGTCATCTTGACAACTTCATATGCTCGAATCATCTTGCGAATTCTTTGTGGACATCATACGCAACATCCATTCAAATTCATGCTCACAAAGTCATCCCGATGATGAGTATGATTCAATGGATAAGGAAATATAATTTTAAGACATTAAAGCGAAAAGGATGGAATACCATGCTTCAACCTTTCGGTTAATCAACCCAGCAAGGGGAGGGTCAGCGGAGTCCTATACTTATGGAAGATCCATTGCAAAACAACTCTTACCCCATCCGATCCGGTTAATCAACCCGTAAGGATCGTGGTGTCCTTGCTACTACAATTGTTGAAATGAAGCAACCCAACAACAACTAAAACAAACAAAAAGAAAAGCATGGTGAAGATGTGGAAATATATGACGAAGGAGATTACGATCATGATAAGGATGAAAGAGTCACCGATGATGATAATTTGGTGGTGAAGAGGAAATGATGCGAAAAGAGGTGAAGAAGGCGTTAGAGTGAAGAGGAAAAGTTAAAGAAGGAATCGAGACAACTACATAGTTGACAATCCAACACACATACCTCAGGGTCTTACGAATCACCTTTAACACTTCCACCAAACCCAAATCATCATCTCAATCACCTCCATCAACAAAAGAAACAACTAAGTCAACAACAAAATCATTAAGAAGGCAACTCCATCCAATGATTCGACAAATGGTTAGCGGGTTTTCACCACTACACAACAAGCTACACACCACCACCATTTGATCAACCAAGGGTTTGAAACCACACCACAATGGAGAAAACCAAGAATCACTTACATACACCGGTGGTAAGGATCTTAAATCACACGAACCTCAACCGAAATTTGGATCAGTACATTCTTGCACTCCTTGTTTTCATACGCATCAAATCAAAGAGCGTGTTGAAGATCTCTAACTCGGGGTCGAATCTTACCAAAAACAACTCAATCTCACCGCCCCACTCCTACACTTCAAACGGAATCAATCAAGAACCTCAGTACAAAATCGTTTATAAAACAAAGTTTGGGTTTGTCTACCAAAGTGAAAATCATCATAATTGCTTCATGGCTTTCGATGAAATTCACAAGTTCTATGACGCCACCCTGAAGATGGTTCGAGATGGATTGGCTTATCGATTGAAGGTCATTGAGTTGGGTATAATTCAGACGGAGAGTTGGAATTCAAAGGATCGCAAGGATGTTCCTCGGTTTATCTCTAGGATTGATGAAAGGTTGATTCATCGAGGAGCAGATCACGACGTTTGGAAAGCTATGTGGGAGGAAAACCAAGCTTTCCGATTGGACAATCAACATCCTCGAAAGTAGCGGTCATGTGTCATCATTGGGTAATCTATTAACATTCTTGTTGTAATTTTGTTTGTTTGATATATCGACAATGGCTTGTGCACATAACGATGTCTGACCCATTCTTGTAATGAAAGGACCTTGTGGTGCGCTTGATTGCCATAATCCTTATAAAAGGAGCGAAAGCTTCTTACTTTTGAGTAAAACTTATCAAAACTTTCACTTTTCAAAGTTTTGCTCAAAAGGACAAGTACTTCCCCTTGTGATTTTCAAAACCTCAAAAGTTTATATCACTTGTTGAGGGGGAGTATTTGCTTACTAACTTTTTTCACAAAATTGTTCTTCGTGATAATCTTCCCACATAACTCAAAATGGTCATATTCGATATCAAAATTTCTTCAAAAATAACATTTATATGCCATTTTTTAGGGGGAGAAAAATTATGTGATAAGAAATATGTTGTGAATTGCTATTGAATCCTCGTGTGAAAAGACTTCAACCAATGAATTGACGGGATACGAGCAAATATACATTGAAAAGATTTGTCTTCAAGACTTATCCAAGTAAATTGTACCTATTCGAGAAGCTCTTGATAGACATGAACTTTGAGGGTTTGACAACCTTTCGAGGTTTGTCCACACCTTCAAGGTAGTTATTAGAGCTAGTTGTCACCTAAAATCGACAATGTAACTCTTTAACTATGCAACGTAACCGTGTCTCATGGGGAATTGTCTATCTTGAGTCGATCAATTCAAAAGTCGCTGACTCTTCTTTCACCATGCAAATTTCTCGTCAAAACACTTAAGCATGTGTGGAGGAGTATTTCGCAAAATAAAACTCTCGATGTGTTTCAAAATGTTTCTTATTCATAAACACTTTGAGAAATTTTCAAGAAATCGGTTTTATGGCAATGGAGTTATAAGGTGACTAAGGTTAGGAATAACAGTCCTATGATCCTTGAGTCGGGAGGGATCTACCAAGGACACTACTAATAGTTAGAATTAGAAGTCCTTAGGTATGATTATAAAAAGGAGAAAATGAGAATCGGATAAAGAAGGAGTTGAAGAATTAAAAGAAAAGTAAAGAAAACATCGTTTTTGGTGAACCTCATTTAAACATCCAGCATAAGCGAAAATCAACTCGAAAATTTTCTCATCATCGATTAATTTTAGATCACTCATAATCAATATGAGAATTTTTAAGGATTTCATTTAAATGTTACCAAATAAACTACGGTAAAATGAGACTAAACTTACGTTTTAAACAATTCTACTTAGACCCGGACTTAACCATTTACGCCTTGTATTTTCTAAGATGTTTAGACACTTTTACATTTTGGAAAAGTCAAACATATTTCCTCCTCCTTTGACCATAAAGAAATTAACCTTGTCGTTCTACATTTTGCTTAAATCGCGTAACTTTTAGACTTCACGTATAAGCTGTTAAGTTATCCCACGTATATTGAAAACCACATTTTGACATCTCATATCACTTATAGACTAATTTTAGTCTACTTTAAATAAATTCACGGTCATTCCCCTGAAATCTCGTTCTTTTCGGATAAATTGCATTTTCCACGTATTTAGCCTACGTTTCCAGTTTTAACAGCGTTTAAGCGACCCAATAAACTTATCACTCATTTCTATAAGATAATAATGAGTATATTTATGAGTTAAATCATTCCTATAAGTTTCATATTTTTACGATACCCGGTTTTACGTTTCGTGACTTAACGGCTTACAGTTAGCGATTAACGGAACCAAAACTCACTCCGTAACCAAGATAATACCAAGACTATCCACCTAAGTCATCTTGTCTTCATATGGCCGACTTTGGGGGGGGGGATTAATCATCTTGGTGGCTTAATCCTAACCATGCTTCATTTAGATCATTACATGTGTCATAACTTAACCATGGTTAACATTTAACCCAATATATGGTTAACCAAACTTACCCTCCTATAAATAGCAAGTGAAATACATCCTAAACACCCTCAAACACTGATTTGGGTCATAGCATAAATCATTCATATCTTCCATCATTTGATCTATAAACCCAAGTTTATGCAAAGAAGTTTCAAGTAGTAAGTTACTACATCAAATCTCTAGCAAGTTTAAATGATCTTCTTGAGTTTAGATCCACTCAAGTCATAGAACTTCATCACCAACTCTTCAAGATTGCAAGGGTGCCAAGGTGTAGAAAGCTAGCTCAATTCAAGGTCCTAAGTGTTCAATCAAAGTCAGGTCCTTACTAGTTACTCCTTTCTTAATTGAAAGCCAAAAGTTGTAAGCAACTAATCACCACCATCTTCTCATGTTTATTATTCATAATCTTAACAATTTCATGCTATATATATAGTTACTATGTTGATTCATGATGTACATATACTCAATCACATGTTTTAATTCACATATTGTCGTAAAAGTAACAAACTAGTAAACTAGTCATATTCTACACATTTGAGACCATTAAAACCAATCACATATGGACTTTTAACTTACATACTATGGTAGACAAGATAAAAGGTAAAAATAGCAACTTGAATCACGAAAGCAGACAAAGGAGTCAAAAGATCGGCCAAAAAAGTTAGCAAAACCAAAGCATGAAACCGCCAAATTGAATCATTAAGTGGTCCGTCTTTTTGAAAGTGGTATACGGTCCGAATCATCAAAAGTTAAAACACGAAGTTGTCCGAACGACGTTTTCCTTCAATTGCATAAAAGCTCGGACCTTGGCGCTTAAATAGGCCATTATCTTTCAAAAGCGAAGCGCCCCTATATAGTTTCTCGACTATACTTTTGTCACAACTAAAAGCAAACCAAGAGGCCTAATGGCCATAAACCAAGACCACGGCCATGGCTAAGGTCAAAGCTGAGTCTCAAGACCATGGTAGTCAAGACCAAAGCCACGGCAAGGCCATGGCTAAAGCCTCCAGGCTTATTTACCTAAGACCATTAGCTAAGGTGTTAACCTTGGTAAATCGACACCAACATAAACCAAACGACATAACTTTATAAACTTACATTATCAAATGATCATATTTATGAAATAACGATACTTGTGATAACCATTATGATTTCTTAATCATAGCAAACAACCTTGTAACTTGTGTTTACAAACCATATGACACTTATGATATATAAACAAAACATATGTTTTATCTACTAAGTGCTACAATACTAGGAGCTTCGTGTGAGGGTTTCATTTGAGTAAAGCGTGTCGACGAGTTCTTTGATTTACGATTTAAAGTGTCCTATCTCCTCGAGCGTTTACTACATGACCTCACGAATTGTGATGGCCCGAACGGTAGTACGATATATATAAGCTAAATACGTTTTCACAACTAGACCATTTCTATAAACGACATACACAAAAACCATGTACTACATCATGATCAACATAGAGACGTATATAGGCTTGTTATTTCTTTCGCATCATTATTTCAAACCTAAGTCGCAACATCCTATTCTAGGTTGCTCGTAGAAGTTATCACGGCATATCCATCATTCTCATTATACATTTGATATCATTTACTCTGAGGTGAGTTCATAGCCCCACTTTCTATTACTTAATTGTTTTACAAACCCTTGGGGGAGATACATGCTTTATTTTAAATCGAACACATTGCTTTCAAACTATATGTTTATCTGATTGTCATATTGTCACTAAGTAACCATCATTTGCCAAATATAAGTCCCTAAATCATGAACCATTAATCAACGGAGAGAGTGAGCACGAATATTGTGAATAGATCTATTGGGATTGATTGAATCCGCTTTGTGTTGACGGGTAGGCAAACAAACGCACTATATTGAGTAACATTAGGTAAAAGCGGCAATTTTACCTATTAGGGCAAGTACCAACAGCTTTCTCAATTAATATTGGAACACGTTAACGCCTTGGTTTCATGAGCTTGGTGACAAACAAAAGCGGGCTCAAGTATCATGTACTTGAGGCACCGTATAAACAATAATAACTATTTTGTTTTCAAACCATTGGTGTGAGTCTAACTTCTTTCACACTACCAACATAATGTGTTCAACCATTAAACAAACTCTATGAATTTCACTCAACCTTTGTGTTGACAATTTTAAGCATGTATTTGGTCCATAATGTCGGGTCGCACGGAAGAGCAAGGACTAGATCAAGAAGGCTATAAATATTTTATCATTCACAAAACATCAAAGACTTTATATTGATGTATTTTGTAAACAATGGAACCAATGGGACCTATTTTGTAAACTCATTATATTTGAATAATTTGAATGATAAATCCTTTTAAAACGACTCCTTTAGAGATCGTTTTCTATTATTATGATTGTTGTGCCATGAAGTAACACCCAGTTTGAATTCTGCTGCGTATCACGAAATTGGGGTGTTCTGATTGGTATCGAGCCTTAATTATTGAGAAAGCAGGTCTAATTGTAACCTAAACTATAACTACTTTTACAAACAAAAACATTTTATAGCCTTGGTTCTCGTGCCTTCCATCCTCCAGGATGATTATGTGACTTTTAGGTATTTTAAGCTATACAAACATACTAGTATATTGATATATACAATCGACATAATTTCAATCATAAACAATGTACTAAACATATCTCACGTATATCTATTCTAAGGCATTACAAAGACAATCATATTCTCCCAATCATGCATCTACTCGTGCATTTTAGGATTACGACACTTTATCCAAGACATTTATGGCGATTACAATGGTCTTTCCTACTTCCGGACATTGTGAGATACAATGGTCTCATTCATTTTCAAGGCGCCGTGAGATACGGTGGTCTCGTTACATTCTCGAACCTTGTAAATCCTACGGTGGTCTCTATTACATTCTCGGATAATCGTAAATCCTACGTTGGTCTCATTCATTCTCAAGACATTATGAGTTACACAATGGTCTCTCCATCATTTCTCAAGACATTGTAAGTTACACAATGATCTCTCCATCATTTCTCAAGACATTGTGAGTTACACAATGGTCTCTCCATCATTTCTCAAGATATTGTGAGTTACACAATGGTCTCTCCATCATTTCTCAAGACATTGTGAGTTACACAATGGTCTCTCCATCATTTCTCAAGACATTGTGAGTTACACAATGATCTCTCCATCAATTCTCAAGACATTGTGAGTTACACAATAGTCTCTCCATCATTTCTCAAGACATTGTAAGTTACACAATGATCTCTCCATCATTTCTCAAGACATTGTGAGTTACACAATGATCTCTCCATCATTTCTCAAGACAATGTGAGTTACACAATGGTTTAATTTACTTCACATACGTTGTAAGTTATACAAAGTCTCTAAAATTATTTTATAAACATTATATGATATTGTTTTACATGAAACCCGTCACAGTCTATCAATTTTCCTAATGGAAATACAAGAAATGGGATTTCTAAAGATAAACTGACTCATCATCTACAAAAGTCAAGTTCGACAACTTTCTACATTCATCAAAATTCTCTTTTGAAACCTTCATTGTTAAAGGTCAGTGATGCTAGCCAGTATGGACTATTTTAGAATTAATTAAGATTTCCTTTCCACGTATCTACCCATACTATCTTCTATGCAATGGAATGTGAAAACATAGGTTACAAGTCTTTTATGGCCAGGACTTGCGACTGAATGGTTTGATATCGCCTTTGCTTAGTGGACAATTTCTCAAAAGCTATGGACATATCACAAGTATACCTAATGTTGGAATCACTCCTAAACTAGATTTCAAGTATTAGTAATTAATATGTAATAGTTAGCTTAATATGGCTTTTATGTTAGTAATCATGCCAAGGCTTATGTAGAAAGCCCATGAGCCTTGGACCAAGCCCAATAAGGAAAGGAAGGGAACTTGCATGTTGCCCTAGTTCCTTCCTATAAATACTCTTGTAAACCCTCACTTGAGGGTTGGTTGTTCAATTCACTCATTCACCTTTACGCATAACTCTTCTTATTATCATACGTGTGTGTGTGTGTGTTTGTTCATCCGATCACTTCTTCTCTATTTCTTCTATTGATGCTTGTGTTATAAATATGGGAACCTAACACCTACTTTAGGTATTTGAAAAATTTATCGAACCTCGGCTAAATATAGCCTAATCACCTATATTTAACCTAGGGATAGTGGAACATAGTCGATTAACTATGTTCGACTTAAAATTTTCAAACAACGAGAACGATTATACAAGGGTTATATTGAGGTTAATTTCCTACTTAAACTCGATAAACCACGTAATTCATTAAAAGATCTAGAGACACGATAGTGTCTTACCACTCAAAGAAAATATTAACATCTTATTTATACGACCTAATTTCATTCTTGAAATTTTCATACATGAGATAATCCGAACTACTATCTTGGGATAATCATCAAATCTTCTCGTCATTTTTTAGAAGTACTAGCCTGATTAGGTTTCAAAGATATCATTCCGCCATATTCCTTAAAATTCACTTATGATTTTAAAGCAAACTTGACATCTCTACCTAAGAATAATGGTAAACATACACTACACTCTTCTAATCATCCACATATCACATCATTATCTGAACCCCATTGAAAGTCAGTACGTAAAACTTTACAGTAACACATTTCTTTCAAACACTAGTAGACATAAACACTATACGATATAGCCTTTATGCCGAAACCACCTAAGACATGATCAACTTTGGAAATGGTTTGGATAACCACTTGCAACTATCAAGACTTTCCTACAAACGACAATTATCACATTATTATAAACCATTTCACAACAACAACATCTTATACCTTTAGGTGATCAACTTAAGCCACCACCAAAAACATAAAATGCTACATAACACATTCTATGACCAAAAACTTGAGAACGCAAAGTTTAGGATTCGGCGTATACACCCTCATGTCCCTAGACACTTCAACATCGGATAACACACATTGAATTCCGGGACGGAATTCCCATTAAGGTGGTGAGACTGTAACAATTAACATTTTCAGAATTTCTATCCATTCTCAAATTTTTTACTATTCATCTCGAGAAATTACTATTCACTTTTACTATTCACTTTCACTATTCATCCCGTAAAATTTTTATTTCACATTCTCGTAAGTTAAATTATTTTAGTAATATCCTGAGAGTTTGACGATCGTTAGATCATCTTCAAAAGTTATTAAGAAAACATCGTTTTAAAGTTTCGTTTTGGTCGAACACCATTTAAAGATCCCGCGACAACTAAAATCAACTCGAAAATTTTCCTCAC
Source organism: Chrysanthemum lavandulifolium (assembly GCA_022545495.1). Lineage (NCBI taxonomy): Eukaryota > Viridiplantae > Streptophyta > Magnoliopsida > Asterales > Asteraceae > Chrysanthemum > Chrysanthemum lavandulifolium. The sequence goes on along the minus strand of CM040242.1, from coordinate 221,469,635 downwards.
ATCGATTAATTTTTATACCACTCATAATCAATATGAGAATTTTAAGGATTTCATTTAAATGTTACCAAATAAACCCCGAGTAGACGAGACTAAACTTACGTTTTAAACAATTCTACTTAGACCCGGACTTAACCATTTACCAGATTTTCTAAGATGTTTAGACACTTTTACATTTTGGAAAATTCAAACATATTTCCTCCTCCTTTGACCATAAAGAAATTAACCTTGTACGTTCTACATTTTGCTTAAATCACGTAACTTTTAGACTTCACGATAATCATTAAGTTATCCCACGTATGATAAAACCACATTTTGACATCTCATATCACTTATAGACTAATTTTAGTCTACTTTAAATAAATTCACGGTCATTCCCCTGAAATCTTGTTCTTTTCTCATAAATTGCATTTTCCACGTATTTAGCCTACGTTTCCAGTTTTAACTGCGTTTACGCGACCCATTAAACTTATCACTCATTTTTATAAGTGAATAATGAGTATATTGATGAGTTTAATCATTCCTATAAGTTTCATATTTTTACTATTCCCGGTTTTACGTTTCGTGACTTAACGGCTTACAGTTAGCGATTAACGGAACCAAAACTCACTCCGTAACCAAGATAATACCAAGACTATCCACCTAAGTCATCTTGTCTTCATATGGACGACTTTGGGGGGAGTTCATCATCTTGGTGGCTGAATCCTAACCATGCTTCATTTAGATCATTACATGTGTCCTAACTTAACCATGGTTAACATTTAACCCAATATATGGTTAACCAAACTTACCCTCCTATAAATAGCAAGTGAAATACATCCTAAACACCCTCAAACACTGATTTGGGTCGTTCATAGCATAAATCATTCATATCTTCCATCATTTGATTTATAAACTCCAAGTTTATGCAAAGAAGTTTCAAGTAGTAAGTTACTACATCAAATCTCTAGCAAGTTTAAGCGATCTTCTTGAGTTTATATCCACTCAAGTCACTTAGAACTTCATCACCAACTCTTCAAGATTGCAAGGGTGCCAAGGTGTAGAAAGCTAGCTCAATTCAAGGTCCTAAGTGTTCAATCAAAGTCCGATCCTTACTAGTTACTCCTTTCTTAATTGGAAGCCAAAAGTTGTAAGCAACTAATCACCACCATCTTCTTATGTTTATTATTCATAATCTTAACAATTTCATGCTATATATATAGTTACTATGTTGATTCATGATGTACATATACTCAATCACATGTTTTAATTCACATATTGTCGTAAAAGTAACAAACTAGTAAACTAGTCATATTCTACACATTTAAGACCATTAAAACCAGTCATATATGGAATTTTTAACTTACATACTATGGTAGGCAAGATAAAAATGTAAACATAGCAACTTGAATCACCCGAAACGGACAAACGAGTCAAAAGATACGGCCAAAAGAAGTTAGCAAAACCAAAACGCCGAAGCGCCAAATTGAATCATAATGGTGCATCCGCTTTGAAAGTGGTACCGGTCCTAATCATCAAAAAGTTAAAACACGAAAGTTGTCGGAACGAAGTTTTCCTTCAATTGCCCAAAAGCTCGGACCTTGAAAACGCTTAAATAGGCCATTATCTTTCAAAAACTGAAATTGCCCTATATATAGTTTCACGACTATACTTTTGTCACAACTAAAAGCAAACCAAGAGGCCTAATGGCCATAAACCAAGACCACGGCCACGGCTAAGGTCAAAGCTGAGTCTCAAGACCATGGTAGTCAAGACCAAAGCCACGGCAAGGCCATGGCTAAAGCCTCAAGGCTTATTTACCTAAGACCATTAGCTAAGGTGTTAACCTTGGCAAATCGACACCAACATAAACCAAACGACATAACTTTATATACTTACATTATCAAATGATCATATTTATGAAATGAAGATACTTGTGATAACCATTATGGTTTCTTAATCATAACCAAACAACCTTGAAACTTGTGTTTACAAACCATATGACACTTATGATATATAAACAAAATATATATTTTATCTACTAAGTGCTACAATACTAGGGAGCTTCATGTGAGGGTTTCATTTGAGTAAAGCGTGTCGACGAGTTCTTTGGATTTACGATTTAAAGTGTCCTAGCTCCTCGAACGTTTACTACATGACCTCTGAATTGTGATGGCCCGAACGGTAGTACGATATATATAAGCTAAACACGTTTTCACAACTAAACCATTTCTATAAACGACATACACAAAAACCATGTACTACATCATGATCAACATAGAGACGTATATAGGCTTGTTATTTCTTTCGCATCATTATTTCAAACCTAAGTCGCAACATCCTATTCTAGGTTGCTCGTAGAAGTTATCATGGCATATCCATCATTCTCATTATACATTTGATATCATTTACTCTGAGGTGAGTTCATAGCCCCACTTTCTATTACTTAATTGTTTTACAAACCCTTGGGGGGAGATACATGCTTTATTTTAAATCGAACACATTGCTTTCAAACTATATGTTTATCTAATTGTCATATTGTCACAAGTAACCATCATTTGCCAAATATAAGTCCCTAAATCATGAACCATTAATCCTTTGGAGAGTGAGCACGAATATTGTGAATAGATTTATTGGGATTGAGCGAATCCGTTTGTGTTGATCGGGTAGGCAAACAAACGCACTATATTTGAGTAACATTAGGTAAAAATGGCAATTTTACCTATTAGGGCAAGTACCAACAATTTCTCCAATTAATATTGGAACACGTTAACGCCTTGGTTTCATGAGCTTGGTGACAAACAAAAGCGGGCTCAAGTATCATGTACTTCAGGCAGCCGTACCAAACAATAATAACTATTTTGTTTTCAAACCATTGGTGTGAGTCTAACTAACTCACACTACCAACATAATGTGTTAAACCATCAAATAAACTCTATGAATTTCACTCAACCTTTGTGTTGTGGTTTAAGCATATATTTCAGTCCACAATGCCGGTCGGCATGGAAGAGCAAGGACTAGATCAAGAAGGCTATAAATATTTTATCATTCACAAAACATCAAAGGCTTTATATTGATGTATTTTTAAACAATGGAACCAAGCGGGACCTATTTTGTAAACTACTGTTATATTTGAATAATTTGAATGATAATCCTTTTAAAACGACTCCTTTAGAGATCGTTTTCTATTATTATATTTGTTGTGCCATGAAGTAACACCCGGTTTGAATTCCGCTGCGTATCACGAAATTGGGGGTGTTACAGTTTTGGTCCCTTTACCGTAATTATGTTATTTTGACTGTTAATCAAGGGCATAATTGTCATTTTAAGTATATAATTAAAATATCTCACCACACCCCACCCCACACTTCCGCACATTTCTTAGAGCATCTGCAATACTTCTACCCTTTAAACGACTTGATGTATTTATGACAATAAATTTTTAAGTTGTTATGACTTGATGAATTTATTACAATATTTGCAATTAAAAAGCTATTCCCTCCAACCGCTTGGCACCAGCCAAGTCATTCTTCCAAATGTTTTAAAAAGTCATCCATGCAACGGTAAAAAGCTTTTGAAAAGCTTTTTTACATAGTAAAAAGCTTTTGATCAAGCACCCCATTGCGGATGCTCTTATCTTTTTCATCTCACAAACTCTCTCTCTCTCTCTACAACAAAATCCGGCCAAGCGAACACCCACTACCACTGCCAGCGGCCAAATCTGCGCTAGCTACTAACATATCCAGATCCGACCACTATAACATATGTTTATTTGTTTAAGGTAGTGACCGAGATGTGGGTTTGATGACGTGTGTGTGGGTTTGTGTTTTATGTGTTTTTGTGGTTGTGACGAAGGAATGATGATCCGGTAATTTTTTAGTTTGAATCCAAAATATTTTGGTTTCAAATTCGTGGGTTTTTTGCTATATAATCTTTGTGAATTGGTGTTTATTACAGATCATGTTGTTTACACTCCATCATACAAAAAAGATGTTGAGAAGTTTTTTTACTAAGATTATGTTTCCTTAAGGAGTTTGTTTTTTTAGTGGCTCAGAAAAAGAAAAATTTTATAGAAGTTTCAAAAAAAATAGGAGAAATTATTGGAGAATTTTGTATGAATGATGTAGGAAAAATGATTAGTACTAAAAAAAGAGATTAAGGTCGCCTAGACTCGTTTTGGTCGCCGAAACCTGAGAAAGTGATTGGATATTTGTTGGCCTTTAAACGGGATCTATGGTCTTAACGTTAAATCACAAGCATACCAAGTAAAATGTAGGGATTAAATAAAACTATAAATATGTTCTTATTAATCTGTCATCATGTTTTACATAAGAATTCTAAGAGTATATATACTGAATGAAAGGGTACTAATGAACCATTGTGTTGGTTCAGGGAATATAGCAGTTATCTCATAACTGCTATGTAACTGTTTTTATAACTGCTTCTGTTGACTTTCGTTTGGTTGACTTTCGTTGACCGGGTCATAGTGGGTTGTGATGGGTTAGAGTGGGTCGATGGTGATTAACCCAATATTCTCCTCCTTAATCACAATCGCCTTGTTTCGATCTTTGACCCAATTAGTTGTCTTATTGTGAGGAACTGATCTTCTTTAATGCCTTTGTCGATGTCACCCTTCCGAAATTCTCCACTTATGAATTCGACTTGTAGGTCTTCTCTTCGATGCATTCTCTTATAAAGTGGTATTGTATATCAATGTGCTTACTTCTTCCGTGAAATACAGTGATTCTTCATTAGTTCGATGGCGACTTGTTACACACCAAAGATTGTAACTTTTTCTTCTCATGTATGTGTAAGCTTGCTAAGTAATCTCTTTAACCATAATGCTTGTGTTGTCATTGTTGTTGCCGCAGTTGAATTGGATTCATGATGATAAAGCTACCGTGGCTTGCTTTTGTGACTCCAATGATTGGTGATTCACCGTAGTAGTAGATAATTCCAAGAGCGCTTTGCCTTCTCGAGTGTCGACTCAGAGTCATTTGCCACTATAGCCTTGTATCTGCTTTTTCTCCGCTGTGCTTGTAGGTGATTCCATAGTTTTTGTTCCTTTAGCATAGCGAGTACTTGCCTTATAGCTTTCATGTGTTGTTCCTTCCGGTTCTTGCATAAAACGACTAAGTAATCCAACGAAATAACTTAAGTCAGTCTTGTATGTAGCAAATATCGTAAGCATCCAATCAAGCTTCAGATTCAATGAGTTGACCGTTGTTTCTTCAAAGGTTCTTGTTAGTCTTGTTGTTGGATCCATAGGTATTAAAGTTTCGCTGCGCCTAGCATTCCAACTTCCTTTAGGATCTTGCTTCGTAAGTCGATTGTTTTATTGATATGTCACCCAGCTTGTGCTGACTTTAATTCCTAAGTAGTAGGATAGTAATCCTAGGTCACTCATCTCGAATTTTCTTCCATTTGAGCTTTGAACTTGTCTATTTCTTTCTTTGGTGTGCCAAAGGATGATAAAATCATCCACATAGACTCTTACTAGAAGTATTGAGTCTTTTGATTTCTTCGTAGACAATTTTGTTCTAAAGCGCACTCTTGAAATCTAAGGACTTCAAGGTATTGTCTAACTTTATGTTCCATGCACGGGTGCTTGTCTTAAACCGTGATAGAGCTTTTATCATTCGTAGACTTTTCCATTATCTTTATAAATCCTTCGGTTGTGTAACATACACTCTTCTTTAAGTCTCCATGTAAATGCGCATTTGACGCCCAGGTGATGTACTTCCATTTGTTATTAGCGCTATGGCTAATAGTAATTCCTGACTGCTTCCATTCTTGTTATGTGTGCAAAGACTTCTTCAAAGTCTATGCCATGATCTTGTATGTAGCCTTTTGCTACTAGTCTTGCTTTATGCTTGACTATATTTTCATTAGCATCTTTCGGTCTTGAATACCCACTTTAATCCAATGGCTTTATGTCCTTTTGCAGAGTGGTTAGTTCCCATGTATTGTTTCTATTAATGGAATCTAATTCGACCTTCATTGCTTCAATCCATTTTTGATCGCTCGATGCTTCCTTGTAATTCATAGGTTCATCTTCGCCTAGTAATAAATGCTCGAGTAAAACTTCTTCGTGTTATCATATAAATCATTCAACGCTCTAAAACCTTGTAATGGTGTATGATCAAAGTCCGATGTAAATCGGGTTGTAGTTGAGTTACTTTGATTGGTCAATGTCTTGAGGTAGTTGGTGTGAATCGAGTATTTATCCGTGATGAAATTGTAGATGGCGTACAAGTGTTTGTGATTGCGAGGGAGTCTCGTTGTTGATGTTTCATATTCATGATCATCATTTGCAGGATGTCGTTGTCTCTTCATCCGTTGGATATCTTGTTCCCGATGTTCATTCGCTGCTTCAAGATTTTCAATTTTAAGTCAAACCATTCTCGTTCATCGTTGCAGTGTTCACTGTGTAATCCTTCCAATCCCATGTTTCATCCTCTTTAAACATCACATCTCTACTAACACATATCCTTTTGTGTTGTTGGATCAAACACTATAAGCTTTGATCCTTGTTCGCTTCCTAAGTATACCATTTGTTGCTTCTATCATTTAACTTTGTCGATGTTGTGATGGTACCTTTCAGATATGCTATGCGCCAAAACTCTTAAAGTTTCTAAGTTTGGCTTTCTTTTTCTTGATAGCTTCATATGGAGTGATGTCTTCTAAAGCTCTCGTGAACGCTGCTTAGAATATATATAGCGGTTCAATGCCTTCAAACCAAAAATTTTGCGGCATGTTGGTTGCTTTCATCATGCATCTCGTTGTAGACATAATTGTCCTATTTCTTCGCTCAACTACTCCATTTTGTTGCGGTGAGTAAGGTGTGGTTAGTTGTCGCTATGCCATTTTCTTTGCAGATTGGAGTGAATTCGTTAGATGTTAATCTCCTCCACGATCGCTTCTAACATTTTCAATGTTGTCCTTAGCTCCTTCTCTATTGTTTCTTTGTATTCCTTGAAAGTATCGAATGCTCGATCTTCGTGTTTAGGAAATACGCCCACACATATCTTGAGTAGTCATCTACTAACAAGAATATATATTTCTTCCGATGGTGTTGGTGGAAGGATAACGCCACACGCATCGCTCGGGTCAAAGGAACTTCCTTTCGTCGAGCAAGTTTTTCAACACCCCAGCAAGGAACCTAATCATTGTAGTGTAGTATCGTAGTGCCACGGAATTGATATCGTTTCTAAGGGAATAGGAATGCTAGTGAGAAGTTACTACGCTAAGGTCGGGTCGAGGAAGATTATTTTTTATCTTTTATGTTTTTAGAAATGAAAAGGTACTAATTTCTGGGTATTGGATTTGGGGTTGGTATTTCACCGATTAATCTATTCGCCTAATTATCTAATCTAAGGTGTATGTACTATATTTCTAATTATTGTGTGCTCGTATGATGATTTAAAGATGTGTTTACTTAGGTTTTATTACCCTTAATTATCTCCTATTGATGGTTGAATTGTCACGCCCTTATTCTTAATCGCTTTGTGTGTCTAAGGTCGTAGGGTATGCTTATCCCTAACTCTTTGAAACTACCAAAGGTTATCGCCACAAAATCTATAGGATTTATAAACTTAACACTAAGGTACTCTTCGGATGGTTTAGCCTACAATGACTCTATAAGCTAAGGTTCAACAAAGATTAATCAAGCATTAACTACACAACGGATGATCTATCGCAATACTAGATCATTAACAATTAAGATAAGAGACAACCAATCAATATTCAATAATTAAGTTTCACATTCCCTAAGCAGACACACAAGTAAATTAGCAGGACATGGAAAACATGCAAGCATACACATAATTAATTGAAGACATAATTGAATTAATGAAGTAAAACACTTATCTTGATGTAAGATAGGGTATGGAACCCTAAAATACTGTACAATACAACCTTGGTTCGGCTTAGGTTTTTACCCAAAAGACTACACACACTAAACTAAAAATTCAGATTCTATATATAAGATTATACATGCGACGGCGCCACCTTATAATTTGTGACGCCGCCGGGTCGCCGCCATTGTGGTTTCGCCTCGCCACGTTAGTCTTCGACGACGGCCACCTTATGCTTGTGACGCCATCCCTTCAATCTCGACGTCGTCTCGATCAAATCTAGGTCGCCCGAGTCATGACGCCTACTCTTTTAAAACCCGCCGCCACTTGTAAATGAGCACTCACACCGAGTCGTCACAAAGTGGTCCGACGACGCCACTGCTTTTATGCCTCGACGCCACCTTCGGCCCAAAGCAACCGAGTGTCTCGATTTCGACTTTGGCCATTTTCTTCAGATATTCGCATTTTTGTCCGAATAAGTGTCATTCCAAAGATTTTGCCTTCAAGATACCTAAAAGTAAAAAGGAACGATATTAAGTAATAATGTATACAAAAGTAATCAAATAAGGGCTTAAACGACCCTCAAAAAGGTACATTTTAAACCTTGTCAAATATCCCCACACTTGGCATTTGCTTGTCCTCAAGCAAATGTACTTTTAGCCAATTAATTTATAAGTTGGGGTCATGAAGCATTGGTTTAGAACAATCCATAATACATATAAGCCCTCAAGAAAGTCATAACAAGCACGGAATTACATACTAGCACCTCACATGGGTGTTTGATACTCACATCTCTCGGGTGTATATGAAATATAACAAGTTAGAAATGGAAGATAAACACTCATTAACCGTCCTAGTACATAGATTACCATAGGCTTGAGACTAGATAAACCTCCATCGCTGGCGTAAGCACCTAGGAAAGACTATCAAAGAGGTCTTTAAAGGGTTGTAATGTTAGGCTTACTAGTAGGAAAACAAAGGGTTGGTGGGATAGGCGATTTAGTGGTGGCAAGTCAAAATCTTTATGTTACAAGCATGCGAAGAATGGCGCTGCTAAACCAAGACTCGACACTCTAGGCTCTAGATAATCAAACAAACAAACATAAATTTAAAGATTGATGTAAGATGGTAACACTGCTTTTTTTTTCTCATACACTTTTACTCTACCATCCTCTACGATAACATCAAAATGATAGGATTTATAGGCACATCCTTACACTTGAGTTTTTATTACTCTAACACTAATATGACCCAATTGAAAAGATCAAAACACTTGAGTACATTATTATGCAAATAAAGGGAATTTGAATTTAACGTTCCCTTCCCATCATTTCACAAACTTTAACTTTTCCCATGAGTCCCAATCGTCCCAAAATTGTGTACAAAGGATATGACTCGACTTAGCAACTTATGCAAGCAACTAGATAATTGAACTAAGGGTTTAGTGTGATAACAATAATGCACTAAAAGTGAGTGCATACAAGGTAGGCTAAGGCGATTTGGGTGTACATTCAAAGGTGTAAACAATGCTCTTCATTGATATTCTCAGAAACCGAAACATCATGAGAACCGCGAAAATGATAGGCTCGAGGGGTTAACTAGGGTATCGTGGTACTAAAGATGAGTACAATGCAAAGGTGTGGGGAATTACTCAACCGATGTGGAAGAAGTAATTATATTACGTGCATCAAACAAGGGTTATCCTAATGCCTCTTATCATTTAGTTATTCCTAACTACACAAGTGTAGTCTTACTAGCAATCTCGGATGCATCACAAAACAAGTTCTAGAATCTATTATACTACCGGTTCACACACTAAGCATTAAAGATGAATGCTTTAATTCCTACTAATCTAAGGGTGATCCTCACATTTTGGATGGAATTTAAGTGGTAAAGGGTTTTGTGCTAGTCATATAATTTTCTATCCATGAGACGCTTTATTAAGACTAATGGCCCACTCCTATATGTCATGAAAAATTTAAATTTGGTGCCAAAATTACCCTAACCAACATTTTCTCATGGTTTATTACACAAATGCAATCGACAAAGCAAATAGTCAAGGATAAGCATAGTTTCAAAGTTCCCGCTTTATTTTCCTCCCTACACTTAAACTAAACATTGTCCCCAATGTTCCCAAAAGTATCAAAGTTATGATAATGGAAGGTAATTAAAAACGAAAGAAACTAATACTCCCCGATTAGCTCGGTAGATCCGTAAAGTGGTGGTTACATCTTTCTTCAAGAAGAATGTTTGCATTAAAAGCTCCTTTTCATCTTATGTATCTTCTTCTTGGTAAATTAAACCCGCACACTTGAAGAAAACAAACGAAACCTTCACAGAAAATCCATGGTAATAATATATATAGACTCTACTAAACTAGGATATAATGCTTGTGGAATGGATGTTTATGCATTTCGAAAATTAAGACCTAGAAAATTCCAAAATTTATAAGTAGCTCGTAGAAACAAGAAAAAGTAATCATTGTTTTTGCTCCTTTCGACAATCTCACGCCACAGTTATCCCGACAAAACTGGTGCGATTTTCGGAAAAATTCGAAAATTTACATCTTTAGAATCTGGAAAATTTCCGCAAAACATCCATTATGACTCGATACAAGCATTTGACTCGAACAAACACATGTATATCTTTTAATTAATTGTAATTCTCATGTTTACGCTTTCTTTTGAAACATGTGTAATCCTCCCTACACTTATCCCTTATGTAAAATACCTTTATATGTAATTAAGACGAGGTTAAAGACAAAATAAAGCATTTTACAAATTTAAACATGAGAATAAACAATCAATAAATGATACATGACACAAACAAGCAAACAATTAAGCATGGGTTGCCTCCCACTAAGCGCTTTTCTTTATTTATGAGTCTTGTAGCTAGACTCAAGTCGCGCTTTCTACGTGGTCTCATTTTGCATTCTCAATGAGAATTCTATCATGTTGACAAAATTTTCATCGACTCTATACCTAGGCCCTAGGCTCAAGCAACCTTATAATAAAGCCTCCTTCTTTCCCACATGAATTTAAAACCTTTTCAACATCGCCCTTGCTTTTATCCTCAAAAGCTCTAATGTTGTCTCGCTCAAAAAGGATAGATGGCCATATTCGCTCGCCTTCCAAGGCATCCTATAAGTGATCTCATCGCTTCCTTCCTTAAACCTAACTGCTCCATCATACTTGTTATGGCTCATTTTAGATGTTTCAACAAACGGTTTTCCTAGCACTACTGAGATAAGCTATAGTCAATGACACATCCAATGTCTTCTAGGACTACAAAATCAACTAGGTAGGTGAAATTTCCTATAAAGACGTACATCCTCGACCCTTCCCACAAAGTTGCAAACCCCACCGATACTTAGGGTCTCTCCTAATCTTAAGTCGCCATTCATAATGTCATTGTAAAAAATGATGACATCACATTAATGGGAGATTCCGATCTATGTAAGCATGTTTGACATTCCTATATCCAATCATACAAGGAATTTTGAGGTTCCAGGATTTCCTCTCCTAATCTTTGGACATATCCTAATGATGGGTGATCGGGATTATCGATTATGTATTGATGGTAAGCAACCTCTTCCTTAGTGGGTAAAGATTGAAATAAGCACTATCCTCCTCATTCACGCTTCTATTCACTAAGCCATTTTCCGAATTGTCACCGATCATGGAGCCAATTATGAGGCGTCGACCACTTCTCAACAAAGATCCCTAATTGTACTATCAAATATCTTTTGCAAATCTCAAGGTCGATGTTTCTACTTACATAACGGTTTCAAGGCATTGTGTTGGTTATTGGGTTGGTTTTGATTGAAAGTGGTTTATTGGTGGTGGGTTGTTGTTGATGAGCAATCACCTTCCATGATGAAAAGTGATGGGGTTACTAACAAAGGTCACGAAGGGGATAGACTACGAGGAAGCTAAAATTTGAAAAATTTACTTGATAGGAATCAAGCAAAGGAACCTAAACGAGGTGGACTCCTAACTAGCTATTCTATCTCCGCAGCCGCGCCCAAAACTTGATAATGCTACACGCCGCTCGGGGTCAAAGGAACTTCCTTTCGTCGAGCAAGTTTTTCAACACCCCAGCAAAGGAACCTAATCGTTGTAGTGTAGTATTAGGGTATGCCACGGAATTGATATCATTCTCTGGGAATAGGAATGCTAGTGAGAAGTTACTACGCTAAGGTTGGGGTCGAGGAAGATTATTTTTATCTTTTATGTTTTTAGGAAATGGAAAGGTACGAATTTTGGGTATTGATTTGGGGTTGGTATTTCACCGATTACTCTATTATCTAATTATCTAATCTAAGGTGTATGTAGTCTATGTCTAATTATTGTGTGCTCGTATGATGATTTAAAGATGTGTTTACTTAGGTTTTATTACTCCTTAATTATCTCCTATTGATGGTTGAATTATCACGCCCTTATTCTTAATCGCTTGTGTGTCTAAGGTTGTAGGATATGCTTATCCTTAACTCTTTGAAACTACCAAAGGTTATCGCCACAAAATCTCTAGGATTTATAAACTTAACACTAAGGTACTCTTCGGATGGTTTAGCCTACAATGACTCTAGGTACTATAAGCTAAGGTTCAACAAAGATTAATCAAGCATTAACTACACAACGGATGATCTATCGCAATACTAGATCATTAACAATTAAGATAAGAGACAACCAATCAATATTCAATAATTAAGTTTCATATTCCCTAAGCAAACACACAAGTAAATTAGCTTGACATGGAAAACATGCAAGCATACACACAATTAATTGAAGACATAATTGAATTAATGAAGTAAAACACTTATCTTGATGTAAGATAGGTATGGAACCCTAAAATACCGCATAAGATGTACTTTGGTTCGGTTTAGGTTTTACCCAAAAGACTACACACACTAAACTAAAAATTCGGATTCTATATATAAGATTACACATGCGACGCGCCACCTTATAATTTCCAGACGCCCGTCGGTCGCCATTGTGGTTTCGCTCACACGTTAGTCTTGGCGACGGCGCCACCTTATGCTTGTGACGCCGTCCCTTCAATCTCTCGACGCCGTTCGATCAAATCTAGGCCGCCCGAGTCATGACGCTCTACTCTTTAAAACCCAAGTGGTTACTTGTAAATGAGCACTACACCGAGTCATCACAAAAGTGGTCCGACGGCCATCACTGTTATACTCGACGCCACCTTCGGGCCCAAAGAAATTGAGTGTCTTGATTCTCGACTTTGGCCATTTTATTCAGATATACGCCTTTTCATCCGAATAAGTGTCATTCCAAAGATTTTGCCTTCAAGATACCTAAAAGTAAAAAGGAACGATATTAAGTAATAACGGATACAAAAGTAATCAACAGGGCTTAAACGACCAATCAAAAGGTACATTTAAAACCTTATCATGGTGTGATTGGTCCACATAAATCTCCATAAACTAAATCTAATGGTGATGCATATCTAGTTTTTTGCTTGGGAAATGGTGTCGTCAGTAGTTTATTAATTAAACATACATCACAAATTTGTGTTGTATGTTTAATGGTGTATTCCATGAACTAACTCTTTGAGTCATAGATTTTATTGATTCAAAGTCGAGGTGTCCTAATCTTTGTACATAACCAAGTGTTGTCACTTAAGTTCGCTTAATAAGCAAACAAAGCGCCTATCTTCAAACTTGCTTTGTATAGACTCTATTTCTTTTGTCTTGTGACTTTCAAGAAGATTTTGTTGTCCATGTCATAAAGTCGAATTCATCATCGCCCATTACAACTTTACAACCAATTTCGTAAATTGTCCAAGGCTCAATAAGTTGCTTTTAAGTCGAATGTAATAGACTTGAGATATGATTCTTTGTTTCGTCATCACATTCTAATAGATCAACCTTTTCCTTTAATCTCTATATGAGATCCATCTCCAAATCTTTACTTTTCCATTAACGTTTCTCATCTAGTTCTTTAAAGTGTTCTCTTATCCTACCATATGGTTACTAGTCTGCTTGTCAAATACCATTGACTATCGACACTGTCTCCTTATATCCTACATCTTCTTCAGTAATGAGACCTTTTGATCTTCAAGCTTTGTTACATGTGGTCTTCTAATATTGCCATTAATAAGGTAGGTTCTAAGTCCTCCTCGACAAGATTAGATTGCATACTAGTGTTTGGTTTTTCATAACACTTAGATGCATAATGACTAGTCTTATTGCATTTGTAACATTTAACTTTGCTAAAATCAATATTCTGCTTGTTGAAGTGATTGTTAGAGTTTTCCATCCTTCTTCCGTGGTTATTTTTATCGTGGTTTCTCCATCCTTATATTTTCCACGTCCATGTCCTCCTCAAATTTTTCCTCTATTGTCATGTCGTGCGAACACGCTTTTTCTTGATTGTCCACTTGTTTTCCTTTCTTGAACTTAATCCTTTCTTCAGAGGTCTTAAGTCTTCCTATTGCCTCTTCCATTGTCATTTCACTTAGATCGAATATTGTTCTATAGATGCGAATATTTGCGTATACCTTTCGGGTACAACATTTAGTAATTTTCAACTAAGGTATCATCTTCTATTGCGTGTCCTAGACTAGCGCCTTTTTATGAAAGTGTTGTGAGTTTTGTGGTGAAGGTGTCGATTGTTTCATCTTCCTTCATATATAACATCTCAAAATCGGATTTGAGTGTTTGTATTCTTGCTTGTTTAACTCGCCTTCTAAGAACGCAGTAGTTTTCAAAGCATTCCAAATGTCTTTTATGGTTTTGCGCTTTGTTATTTGAAGTAATTGTTCTTCTGTAAGGCTTGATAAAGGAAAGCAACAGCGGTTTTATCCTTTATCTTATCGGTCGAGTCATTTCATCGCCTAATTGTTTCTATAAACCATTCGCTTTCGAGAATGATTTGCATTCGAATCGCCCATAACGAGTAATTCATGGCTTTAGGATCGGGCATTGAAATTAGGGTGTACTATTCAAATGTTAGTACTAGGTTCCTTTCCTTTCGTCATATCTTAGATGATAATGACAATAAATCTCCAAAAGAATTTTAACACAAAGTGTTTTTTTTTCAAAAATTCTTATTTTTTAAATGAGCTCTTAATGTTTTATCTCCTCAAACGGGTGTAAACTTTTCTAGGTATAGTTTTAAAAATTTTAAACTATCCTGAGATTATAAAATTTAAAATGAATAACCTAAGGTTAATTACTCCTTACAAATTATTCATAATCAAGATTCTAAGAAGTAATCACTAGGTTAGATATACTATACAAAGTATGATAAGATTATAATTTTTTTTAAACTTATCAAAAATAAAACAATATATATCAAAGTAATATATAAAGTAAAAATGAAAGGTGGTATTTTTAATCTTTTGGAACCTCGGAGGGTTGATGGTTTAACCCATGCCCTATTAATAAAATCCTTTCTGCTTTGTGCGGCCTTATGCGTATGCGCTCTCAGATACTTATTTACTTTATCTCTTTGTTTGAGATAAAACACGAGTATCCTTCTTTTCTTTCCGAGATACTATCTTTAGTCTCTCAGGGAAGATTAACTTTTTCTTCTCCTTCTCCAATTAACCACGGTTAACCACCGTATAACTACCGTGTTGACCGCTTCTTCTTCTTCTCCGGTGTTGTGTTCTTCATGAGCACTAATATTCCTCCAATTGAAACCTCAGGGTTTCGGATTATTTCGGGTTTTCTAATCCGTGAGTAATTTGATGATTGAGTATGCAAATGAATCAATCAGTTCAATTGATCCTTCCGGCTTGATTCCGCTTATGAACAAAGTGTGTTTGTTCTAATTCGAATCTTCGATCGCCTCTAATTGATGACGCCTGCTTAGTTTTTATTTAACTTGAATCAAATGTAAACGATTTATTCGCTTTTTCCGATCCTATTGATCGGGTAAAGGAACTGTTTGGGATAAAAGTAAAAACATTTTGCTAATTTTTTGTCACGGTCGAGAGTAATCACTATTGTGGTTATACTCGCTTATGACAGAGGTGAAACACAAAAAATGACGTCTTGCATTTTTGTGTTTGAATCGATTTGCAAATTTTTTTTATCAAAACTGTTTTTCTTTTTTCTTTTTTTTTGATTCTCGAACTTTACAAGTAATGGTAAGTGATGATTGTTGGTTAGTAGACCAAACCGCCTCGATACCAATTGTTGGCCTTTAAACCGGATCTATGGTCTTAACCTTAAATCACAAGTATACCAAGTAAAATGCGTGGATTAAATGAAACTATAAATATGTTCTTATTAACTGCCATCATGTTTTACATAAGAATTCCAAGAGTATATATACCGAATGAAGGGTACTAATGAACCATTGTGTTGGTTCATGGAATATAGCGCTTATTTCATAACCGCTATGTAACTGCTTTTATAATCGCTCGCTGACTTTCGCTTGGTCGACTTTCGCTGACCGGTCCAGCTGGTTGTGATGGGTTAGAGTGGGTCGATGGTGATTAACCCAATAATATTTTGGTGGGGGTGGTGATGTTGATGAATATAGATGAGATGTTAAAATGAGGGTATTGGTTAAAAATATGGTGTTTGGCTTGTTTTGTTATTGAAGGGAAGGATTTTTATTTTTTAGTGTGTTTGATGTATATGTGTTTTATATTTTTTTATGTTTTACGGAATGGAGATTTGATGGTTGCCGGAATTTGTGGGTCGCGGGAAGATATGGTGGATAGAGTTCATTGAGATGTAGAAAGAACAAGATGATATGGAAAATGTTATAATTGGATGTTAAAAAAAAGATGCTATAATTGTGTTAGAAAATAATAATAATAATAATAAATAAACCTTAACCGTTTCTCTCCCATGTAGGGGCGATCTACTTTCCCTCCCACAGGTCCTCGTGATCTCCTGGATCTTTCAACATCCTCTGTTGATCCGTTTTGTTTTTTCTGCATATGATCCTATCACGTTTTTTGTGATTGGTTTTGTACATAATTTTTCGTGGGTTCGGTTAGGGTTTGCATTTGATCCTTCAGCCGCTCTCCTGCTAGGGTTTCGTTTCGAAACCTTTTTTGCTTCGTGGTTTCAGAATCGTGTTGTCTCGCTGACTCCTTCCCTTCCTCCTAAACCACCATTGAGATTGTTGGTCACCGCTTTGGTCGCGTCATCGCCTTGGGGTTTGTTTCAGGCGACATCACCAGGTTTTGCACGTGTTCGCGCTTTGGAACGTGTTTGTCACAGCATCGCTTGTCATTCATTACGAAAACCCTTGGTACTCCCCGCTCGTTACTATACGCTAGGTAGTAAGGTAGTGTTTCGCGCTTTCTCACGGTCTTGATGCACGAGCATCCTGGTCGTTTTGGTACGTGTTGTATTGGTACGAACGCTTTGGTTGCTCAAGGTTTGGCGTTTTCGGGTGGGTTGCTCCTTGTGCCTTCACTTGTATGGTTGCTACGTTTGGTATTGTTTGTTTTTCCTTTCTGTTATTTACTTACTTGAGGTGTGGTTATACGTGGTGGTGGTTTTGTTGCTTTGTTGCTATGCCGGTTGTGAGATTTCACTGTCCCTTTGTGGGTCTTGGGGGATGTCGGGACGGCGGTGGTAATGGGCTTACTAGAACTTCCTTGATCACAAATTTACGTGACCGGCACTTTAGCGTTGAGGCCCTTGGTACCACTAAGCAGTCTCTCTTGTTGGATTTGGCTATTTTCGAAAGGACCAAGGTTACTCTTAAGCGTATGGGGTTGTGGTTATGTGGTGGTTGTTTCAAAACGCATACTTTCCGAACTAAATGTCGCCATGGTACATGGTCCGATTTTTGTCTCATCCCGATTGTGGTGATGGTGTTGTTCGATTCTGTTATATGATCTCACTGCATCGCATGTGTTCCTTCCTGTGTAGCCATTGTTGAGGATTCGGTTTGGATGTGCTTGGTGGTTTTGATTTACCTCTTCTTGATACCTTATTCTCTGCGGATCATGGATCGTCAAATCCATCCTCCCAAATGTCGGTTGGAGTTCTCTCGTACTTTGAAAAGAGCTCTTGATAAGGTGATCCGCACGCCTTATGACATTTCTTGTTGGGTTGGTTTGTTTGTCACGCCTCTTTGTCTACTTAAACCTCGCCCGAGGAGTAGTCAAGAGGGTAGGTCGGCCACCTGCCGCCAACGCCAGGAAGAGTATATTGTTAATTCTATTCATGCATGGGCCTCTCCCGTGGTAGTTTGCAGTTGTGTGTGAGGTTTTAGCCTAACCTTCCATTATGGTCTAATATTGATGATGACACTGGATTCAAAGCATCAGAATGTCAAGCAATGTAAGAGGAAGATTTGTGATGGTCATTATACTAATTTGCGGTCGAGTTCTTTAATCTCCGGTATTGCACCTTATGATGTTTCTACTCTTGAGGACTTAAAAACTAAGCACCCTTTCGGTTAGCTCATTCCTTTCCCGATATACTCTATTGATCATCATCACCTTACCGTGATCTCCTTCCACCGTTCTTGACATGATCAAGAGTTTCCTCGTGGTACTTCTTATGGCGGGATGGGTCGCGCACCAACACCTTTCGATTTCTTGAATGGTGCAACGTGGCTATTTCGATGAGTTGATCGCTTCTATTACCCAGTGGTGAACCTTTTTCTTCTTTGGTAAATGCCCGAGGTGTTGGGTGAGTACATTGCTAGTGCTCCTCTCACACCCTTAGACAAACCAGAGGGTATCCGCCCATCATCGCTGGGACTGTTTGAGGCGCTTAGTTTCCAAGGTTTGTGCTTCCATGATCGGGTCACTCTTCGGATAGTGATTTAGATGATTTGCAATTTGGTGTTGGTGTGTCGGGTGAGAGGAGGCTATTCTTCATGCTATGAATCGGTTGGTCGAGGACCGGGGCGATGTTGGTCTGCCCATGTTGTTGGTTGATTTTAAAATGCTTTCAACATGGTGGATCGGTACATTATGTTACGCGAGGTGTACGGCCATTTTCGCAGATGGGTCAATGCATTACTCTAGTCCTGCGAGATTATATTATGGTGAGCATACTCGGGTCTCATCAAGGTGTGCAACAAGGTGATCCGCTTGGGCCTCTTCTTTTTGCTTTAGTGTTACATCCCTTGGCATGTAAGATTAGAGATTCTTTTGACCTTTCCTTCTGTGCTTGGTATCCGGATGATGGCACTATTATTGGTGATACCTTGGTGGTGGGTAAGGTTTTAGAGTTGATTATGAGGATGGACCTTGTCGTGGCTTACACCTCAATGTTGATAAAGCGAAGTTTTTGGCCACAGAGGACCCGTATGTGTATGACTTGTTTTCCCCAATATTTCGCCTCACATGGTGTTAAATTATGGGAGGACCCAGTAGTGTGGATTTTGAGTTTGGTAGTAAGTTGGTTACGAAAGGGTTGCTAAAACTATTGAACTTATGGATGCGGTTCACAAACTTAATGATCCTCAATGCGAGTTGTTGCTTCTCCGTACATGTGATGTTATTTCTAAGTTATACTTTTCTATGCGCACATGTTCTCCTCGGGTCTTTGGTTGTGCTCGTGTTTCTTTTGATGTCGCACTGCTCTTCCTCGAGCGCATTATCACACCGCAGGCGGTTTTGGCGATTGGCGGTGGAGACTTGCCACCTTACCCTTTGCTTTTGGGGGCTTGGTTTATATTCGCAGTGATGTCTTGAACTATGCCTTCCTTGCTTCTCGACTTCAATCTGCTAGTCTACGCCTAAGCTTCTCCTTAGTTCGTATTGTTACCGCTGGTCCCTCCTTTGATGATGCTCTACGACTTTTAATGCAATATGGATATTGACCTTTTGAGTAACCCTAGCGAGGTCGCCGCCCAAAATTATGAAGAAATTGGCGGATATATATTTCGATCGGGTTACCCAACTCTGAGTCTACTTTCCATCTTTCCCCCATGATGGCTTTATGGAGTTCACTAAAGGAGGATCATACTCGATTGGCTTAGGGTGGCTCCAATATCCGGACAGGGACAAACCATGAATGCCGTGGCTTATCGCTGCGTGCTATGCTATCGGTTGGGTGTCCTCTTTCACCGTTCGTGCACCGTGTTTAGCTTGTTCTAAGGTATTTTCCGGAGATATTTACGGGATCATCTTTGTTTCGTCGCGCGGTATTGTTGGCATTAAACATCGGCATAACCTTGCCGACGTTCTTGTTGATATATGCTCTCGTCCGAATTTACGCTCGTAAGGAGGTGGATATCGGGCTTTATGGAGATGGGGATGCATCCTCGCGCCCGGTGATATAACCGCTTTACTCTTGGGATAGTGGGCGTGATGTATGTGTTGATCTTACGGGATCGCCGCCTCGACGCAACTGGGATGATCGATTTTATGCCGTATGGCGATCATTGATCTTGCGACGTAAAGCGTATCAAACACGATGCTAAATGTGCGGATATTGGATATGGGTTTCTCCCTTTCTTTTCTTCATTTGGCGAACTTGGTAGGGACTTGATAACCTTGCTAAAGCGCATTCGACGATTTTCTATGACCCAAGACATTGGAGCGTGTCTTGCGGTTCATATTTTTAATAGGTTGGTTTGCTATTCACAGAGGTGTGGGGATCAGCTAGTTTCTGAACTCCCACTAATTTTTCAGAAATCTATGAGTTTTAATAAAAGTGTTGATTAAATAAAAATAATAATAATAATAATAATAACAATATGAGGGTATTTTTGTTATTTTATGCCATCAAACAAGCATTTAACAGTCAGACTAACAAAAATATTGGTGAAGGGAGCAAATTCGATACGGGTCACAATCACATGGAGAGGATCCGTCAAAATAAAAATTAAAGACTATTTCCGTTAAACCCAATAGACCACATAGACCATTTTTGAAATTAACTATATATTTTATTAATGAGATATATGTAAACTATAAAGCTTGATAAACTCTAAATTTTAATGGACCGAAGCTTATAGACGGGCATGGCCTATTAGCATAATCTATAATTTAATACTCCCCCATAATCTTAGTGATGAAACCATGAAAGCTCGAATTGGATTTGAAAACTAAAACATAAAATCAATAAAAGTTGCTGATGGATATATCCGATAGCAAGCGGAAATAAATTTTCAAACAGCAGCAACAAAAACATAACAAGCAATAAAATGGAAAACACTAAACCAATTTGTTGTTGAAGACATCCGAAAACAAGTTGAGACAAATCTTCATACTCCAACATGAAAGCAAAACAAGAAAAATAAAAGTAAAAGCAAATAAGAAAAAAAAAATGGGCAGCAAGTTGCGAAGGCGCATGGCAACGCATCATGTGGCCGAAAAAATGCTAATTTTGGTTGGTTTTTGTGCATAACTGGAAAAACGACGAAAACAATATTTAGCTAGGGTTTTGAACAAAAAAGTGCATATTTTTTTTCTAAGAAAAATAATAACGTTAACGGTTCGGTTTGACGGAATGGTTTAGAGGAGGCAACTTAACGTAACAATAAGCTATTATGTTTTATTAATAAAGTATTTATAGATTATAAAGCTTGATAAACTCTAAACCCGAAGCCCACAAACGAACACGAGCCTGCTAGCATGTATTATCTAAGAGCTATGCCACAATATGTTTACAAAAAAACATCCATAAAATGAGGTGTTATGTTTTTTATTGACGACTTTTGCAATAATTTCTCTCTTTCCTCTTTGATTAACCCAATCAAAATATAACATCTCATTTTATGAATTTTTTTAAAAACCTTTTGTTATTAGGGAGAATGCGTATATCTCTTTAAAATCTTAAAACTCGTGATATTTCACAAAATGAGTTTTCAATACACGACGATAACGCAAGCTAAGCGTGTTTTGGGTATATACGCAAATACGCAGCTTTTAGTGGGTATATGTCTGATTCTTGCATTATTATAGCATAGCTCATTATCCAATACTTTTATGGCAAATGATGACTTAGCAAACGTTGACATGTCAATTGCAAACGGTAACACAAGATGAAAATTGCTAGCCAGTCGTCTCTTCAACTTTTGACCGGAAAAAAACGAGTAAATCGAGTTTCCTAATGATTCGAACAAAAAAAAAGTAATCAAGTTAAAACAATTTTAACGAACTTTCTGATGTACTCCGTAATATATTTAGTGCATTCACTCGGTTGGGATTAAATTAAAAGATTGTGAGATTTGAGATTTCATTTGCCGAAACTGTAAATTTGATTTTAGTTTTTTAGACAGACTTCCCTTATCCATACTATAGCTACATATTAACTTTAATCAAATTCATAAATCAAACGCGAAAGTTGATCGATTTAAATGATTAAATAAAGAAACTTTCAGTTTATTAATTATAAAATTAGACTTGTTTAAGGTAAATTATAAGATCAATTAATGTGTATTAAATGCATTTTTTAATTTAAAAGAAAAGTTCGAGATGAATTAATGCACCTTAAGCGATGCCCTAAAGGCACTTGTTAGACAATCCCTTTAGTTTATTATACTTGGATCAGTCCTATTATAAAAGGTATGACCGGCGGTCGGTGACTACCAAAAAAGATGCGAGGTGCGACGGAAGGATGTGACTCCTTAACATGAGTCGATCGACGGGTTGTATTATTTTGTGCATAGACGTTTTTGTTTAAAATGAGTAATGTTAGTAGTAGAAAATTGATCATATTGTGAAAAAAAAATGTGTTTATTTGGGAGATTTTCTCTAGAAAAATATTCTACAAAGAAAACAAAGCCATGTTTGCAATATTTGTGGCTCATAAAATTCCTTTTTGCCAAGAAAGCCAAACCACACCCACACATAACCAAACCAGCAAAACGACAATATTCTAAAAACAAGCAATGTAAAACACATAAACCAAACTTTGACACACTTTCAAAATATGAATGCATCATTCAGTTTACAATGTCACTAATAAATACTACTAGGGGAGTTTGCATTCATCCAAAATATTCATATTCATTTTTAGTTCCTTGTCACAAAACCAAACAAATATCTTTTAGTGGAAGTGTTGTTTCTGCTTTGTCAGAAAAAGGAAGTGATGGAAATGATGATAATGACCCAAGTAACACTTCAGGTATGTTTTTTTGATTATTTAGTAAAGTTGGTTCTTGTTAGATTATGAAATTTGATATGTTTTTATGTTGTTTTTGCTGATATGATAATGGTGCAATACAAAATAAGTTAGTTTATGAATTTGGAGTTTAGGAAAGTTATAGGTTTTGATTACATAGGAGTTGTAGAGGCGGAATTAGGCTCAGTTGCAATACGAGTTGAGCCCGTGATTCTAACTTAGATTTTCCCACTTGGAGCTCGAGCTCGGGCTCCGGCTCGGCTGTTAGATCATATTGGGACAGATAATGTCTTGCAATAATCATCTGTGTGAATTCTCATGTGATCCACTTTTAAGGTTGTGTTTAGGATTGCTTATTAAAACTGCTTAAGAAATAAGCAGGTAATAATATGCTTATTTTTAAATGGAAATTAAGCAAATAAACGGTTTTTTTTGCCGAACACTTGATACTGCTCATAAGCACTTAGATTAGTAATCCAAACACCATGTTCAAGAAAAAGTTATACATGATTGACTTGTTCATGTGTGCTGTTTTCAATGTTTGTATTGAAATATGTAGGATGGATATATATGGTTAGTCTTCAAGAAGCCACAGCCACCCCTGGTGTGATAATGAATAAGAGGAAGAAGATAGATATAAGAATTATTAGTTACCCTTATTTTTATCGTCTTTTTTCTTTCTGTATTTATAAGCATATATGGGTCTACGTGTCCTAATCATCTTAATGGGAATCTTCAGAGCTGAGAGGCTTTCGCCTTAGTGATGGGTTGGGTTAGTACTGACCCCATACTGTCAGTAATGACAAGATTGAAGCCTCAGCTTATTGTAAAGATACATAGGAATTTAGTCAATTTACTAATCTTCAAGGTACACATAAATCTGAAAACAAGACTATCGTTTTTATAAGAGTTGTAGTTTTCATGTACAAAGCAATGCACACAGCCACACAGAAAGTTTATTCAAGGTATCAGGGTCTTGGTTTTTTATCTCCGTGACCAAAAGTAAGAGTACAATGGATTTGATCTTTGAAGTTGTATGAATCACACTCCACACGTGCCGTGATAGTGTGATACAAATAGATTTAGCTTAAGATGTGATGCGTGATTGATTTCTTGTTGTCCTGTTGGAACAAAGCTTATTTTTTTTTGGTAAACAAAGCATGAACTCAGTGACCGGGGAAAATGGAGTATCTCTGTTGATACAAAAGTTGGCGTGCCTTGTTGGGGCTCGGCCTCGCACTAATTGAGTCTTGATTCTTGAGACTGCAAGCTAAGTAACAGAAAACACCGTTAGCTTATCGTGGATTGGACTTCCTTCAACGCGCGGTGAAGGAAGTTCAATGACGACCTTAGTTTTTCTCGGACATGGTTTGATGCCATCGAGTTCTATCACGATCCGAGAAACATGCCTTACGTGGCGCCAAAAGTGCACTTTTGGGGTTTAGCTCAGTCACATAAATCGCTATATTACCCACGATCGCGATCCGGATCGTGTGTTCCCAAACCGCACGATTCGCGCTCCAAACTTTCGATGGATCGCGTTCAATCGCTAATCGATTCGCGCTTTCAATCAAAGTCAACGGCGTTCCATGTGGTTGGTCAACAAGTTCGATTATCTTCAAACGTTATAAGATACGCTTTTATAGCGAATTGGCCCATAAAGGCCCATTTAAAACGATTGGTTTTGCCCTAAAAGCGGATGGGCGACAATAAAGAAAACATGAAGCGTTAATGTTCGAGCGCCTCGATTCTCGATTTTCAATCAGTATTCAATTGCTTTCAAGCAATAATGATGATTAGTTTCACATCCCACATTCTATTAATATGTATCTTTATTTTCAATTTCTTATATCATCCATTCCTCTTCCTGCTTGTCATCCTTCTCCTGTTTCTTTATTGTTGCAAATGGTGTTTGGCAAAAGAGAACTCATGAGGAAGATGATAAGTGAAACTCAACCACCCGATCATGTTAGTGAAACTCAATTTCCTCATACAAACACACCATCTCAAACACAACCACAATCAAAACCGTTGCTTGATGAGGTAACATTTGTAAATAAGACTGCAAGTTCCAAAAAAAGGCGGGGGTGCAAAAGTGTGGGTTTGTAATCACTGCAGTGCCGGTTTACAAGCTCATATTCTCGAATACATACTCACTTTTTGGTGATCACCGAAAAAGCAGAGATTGAAGGTGTAGCACTTTGCTAGTCGATCGGGAAAATATACCATGTTGTTGAACAAGGTAAAGAATGTTGAAAAGTTGGAGTTTCAAAGTCTCTAAAAATTACGTAATTTCTAAAAAGCAGAATACATCCTCTAAAAGTCCACTGAACAATCCTTTGGTGTAATGAGAAACGCAGTTGATCTAAAAGTTATGCGATGTCTATGTAAATGGGATTCCGTTCAATGTTCTACGGAATCCTCAATTTCAACAGATGGTTGGTGCAATTCAAAAGCTCCTCCGGTTATAAGGCACCTTCAGTGAAAAGGCTAGAACTGTGTTGCTTGACGAGTGCAAGCGTGATGTTGAAAAGATATGACTCCCATCAAAGACATGGTTTACACAGGTGTTTCAATTGTATCGGATGGTTGGTCGAATGTGAAACATAACCCGATCCGATCAACGAAGTTGTCGGCAAGTAGTGGTGCGGCTTTTATGTATCTTGATGACTTCTGGAGTGGAAAAAGCGGTGTTGCAATAGCAAAGTTTTGCTCGAGCTATAGAAAATATAGGACCAAGCAACGCCCCACAAGTTGTAATGGATAATGCCGCCAATTGCAAAGCAATGGTAGGAGAGATTGAGCAGTATATAAGCACATTTTTGGTCTCCATGTGTATACACCTTGAATCGATTTTCAAAGACTTTGCTAAAGAATTTCCTTGGTTGATGGATGTTTATAAAAAGGAAAACGATTGTGAAATATATTATAAACCACCATGCTTTAGCAATTTTAGAGCCAATTCAACTCTTGAATTGTTGAAAGTAAGAAAGACCAGTTGCATCTCATTATATTTTGTTAAAAGGCTAAAGGATTGTAGAAGCTTTAGCTACTACAATTCACTTAATGCATGGAGGAATGGGTGAAACAAGGGATGAAAACACAAGAAGAATTGGTCATGAAGTTGTTGAAACCATAAGCAGTGATTCCTTTTGGGATGAAATTGATCACATTCTTGCAATAACAAAACCAATATTTCATGATTAAATTTTGTGATGGGAGGTACAAGGATGGGTGAGATATATGAGAGAATGGACAACATGCTCGGGAGATCAAAGATGTTATGAAAGTTAACGTTTATGGAATGTATTACCCCGATGTCGAGTCGATAGTCTTGGCTAGATGGGAGAAAATGACAATCCCATTACATTGCTTGGGTTTGCATTAACTCCACGGTTCTATGATACTAGTTATCTAGCAAAATTAGCACCCGGTGGAATTGCAAAGAAAAGCTCTAACCCCGACAAAAGAAGTGATGAAGGTGCCATTGATTCTTTGTAAGAATAATTGAAAATAAAGAAGAAGAAACAATGTTAAGAGCACAATTTGCAACTTTTGCCATGAAAAGGGATTGTATGCTTTACCATCGACTCAGTAGACGCGTAACTATGAAAAGGGATTGTATGCTTTACCATTGGTTGGTGGGCAACATATGGTTCCAAACTCCCGAGTTAGGCGAGATTGCAAAAAGTTTTATCACAACCAATTAGTAGTTCTTCTCGAGAAAGGAATCGGAGTACTACTCATTTATTCATAGCGTGAAGCGAAACCGTTAAACAACAAAAGGGCGACAAGTTGGTTTATATACATTCAAATATTCGTCTACAATCACGGTTTCGATTCTTACAAGGAAGGGCCACAAAGGAAATGGGATATGACTCCTAATGAATTACATAGAAGGACCAAGTTCGAGATGGAAGACATGGAATGGGAAAACTGGATGAAGATGAACTATGAAGAGTTGTTGTTTTCGGTTGTTGTTTTTGTTTACAATCATGTTTCTTGTCTTTGTTTAGTGTCTTTGTTTACAATCATGTTTACTTGTCTTTGTTTAGTGTCATTGTTTCAAAGTTTCAATGTTTCAAAGATGAACCATCAATCATTGTTGTTTCATTGTTTCAAAGCCATTAATATTAATATTGAAACTAATACTATTACATATTGGGTACCGTATCATGTTATATGGTACACTGCATCAAGCGATCCGAAATGAGCCTACCCCAGCCGTGATCGAATTATAGAAAGTCGCGATTCATGTTCCTGTTCCGCGCTTCCGTTGCCCGGAGCGTGTCGCGATCTGCGCGACATTGGTTTAGCTTCGTGTTGATCTCTTTCGAGTCTCCTTAAAGTTTCCTCAATGTCGCGCACCAACTCATCCTCGTAATGACTTTTATGACTGTGTCGTCGACGTAAACCTCCAAGTCATGACCACTTTGCTTTTCAAATGCATTATCTACTAACCGATAGGTGGCGCTGCGTTCTTTAAGTAGAAGGGCATTTTGGTATAAGTAGACGCCTGGCTTGTATGAAAGGCCGTTTTCCTCGTCCTCCTTAGCCATCTCAGTATTTGGTGGTATCCTTTGTATGCATCGAGAAGCACTTGGTGGGTATCACACAAAGATTCTACCTTCGATCTATCTCCGGTGGTGGTAGCGATCTTGTGGACATGCCTTGTTAAGGTCTCGCTAAGTCCACGACATTCGCCAACCATCGTCACTCTTCTCGACCATTCTTGGGTTAGAAAGCCGGTCATGGTAGTAGACTTCTCGCATGATTCCCCGCCTACTAGCTCAGTACCTCTGCCAGATTGCTTGCGGCCCTGGAGCCCGGCCGCGCTTTCGGCGACATGGAAGATCCTCGTTTGATTCTCGCCTTATGTTCCGTGATCAACGTGGTACCCGGTCGTGTGCTTTGGCTCCCATGCAAAACGTCAAGTTCTTTTGCAAGAGTGAACACACACCGCTTACCGTTGTCCGACAACGATCCTCCGATTGATATTTCTGCTCGGGTAATCGGGATGAATTGCAACTTTTAGGTTTGGAACTTTGGGTCATGGCTGCTCGGAATGGGCGCCCTCGCATGTAATCGTGTTACATTCTCTATGTGGTACGTTGGCGTTGTGAGAGTAACAATGCCACCTCCATCGGAATTTAAGCATCCCATGTGCTTTAGAAGCGGTACAACGCGCACGGCCGATATCCTCGTCTTCCGATAATGCCATTGTATGGCGGGGGATTGATCACCATAAACCCATCCAGCAACAGCGGAGTGTTCTTCATTGCCAACCGACTAGTAAGCGATTTGCCTCATAGGCCATATCTTTCTCCCCAAAACCATCCGTCTCGACCGGGCTTAACCGATCACGTATTTGGTCGCATCGCTTGAGCGGTGCTCATACATGATGTCTGCAGATGCTCCTCCATCAACGCACACGCGGTGGATGTCGTGACCCCCGCACTAATTTCAATGGTGAGTGGCTCTACCACCGTTGTCCATGAAATGTGGGGAAAGAGATTTCACTTCCACGGGAAAACTTGGTCGACCTTCCGCTAGTAACCCGCCGCCATGATTGTATCATGTAGATGGTGTCGACCTTTCTGGGCGCTCTTTCTTGTTCCCATTCTTACATCTATCCTTTCCTTCCTTGATGTTCTCGACCAAACGGTCCAATCGCCTCTTTACCATTTTATCAATGGTGGCGCAGATTGGACACATTCTATGGTGGCGGCCCGCCCATGCGTGATAGTCACAAGATCCACTCCCCACGCCCGATCCTGGGGTGCGCATTTGTGGTGGTCTTGGAAAGTTTCGCGCTTCATTGTGAGTATTTCCTTTGGAGTTTTGGTCACGGATATACCTGCCGTTATCCCGTCCGCTCCCTCGACCGCGGTAGCTTTTATTTCGGTTGCTACTCCGGTCGTTGGATGGTCTCCCGTGTTGTTCCCGCGACCGATAGTTTGAGTAACCTCTTGCTATCATGCCGCGGCGCTCTCCTCGACGAAGGACCTTGTCCGTTTCATTAGTTCATCGAAGGTTTGGGGATCTTGTCGTTCACCTTTTGATGAGCTCGGGTTATTGATCCCGCTCATGAACCCCGAGATTTTCAACACTTCGGACACGCCTTAACTCAGTATGCACTCATCTTTGAAGCGCCCATATATGCGCTTGTAGATTCCTCACGTTTGTTTCACCTCGGCGTAGTTCAACAGGATTTTTAGCGACTTCTTCCGCTGAGCGAAGTTTAGGCGAACGCTTTTCTCAACTCTTCAAAGCCATCAATGCTTCGCGTGGAAGCCTTCGAACGAGTTCCGCGCTTCCCACTAGTGTGGAATTGAACATGTGGCACCACATGGTTGTGGCGATCGATAGTAGATTCAAAAATTTTAGGTGGTCGTCAGATCACTGTTCCGTCATAGGTTTTGACGTTAAGCGGGCGTCGCCTTCTCTTATCTTCGAGAAATTGTCGACACGTCGTCGACTAAACGATCTACCTTTTGGCGGCGCCACGGAAGAGACATGTCTTCCTCCTCCCGGTCATGGTATTTCCTCCTGACTTTCGGTGTCGGCCTCGCTATCCTCGTTGTCCGAGGAATTGCTGAGGACAATTTTCCTCTTCCCGGCCATACCGACTATCCTCGTGGATTTGCACTTGAAGGGCTTTCACTGGGAGTATCGTCGCCCAAGTGCATCACCGACTCTGCGGCTACCAAGTCCGGCGTGGACATTGATACGCGCTCATCCTCCTCGCTTCCTTCCAGACATCGTGAGTTAGATGTCTCATCATCCTCAACTCTCCTCCCAATTCTCGTTAAACACCTGGGGTTCATGGTTATCCTCCCGTTTCTCCTTACTCGGCCAGCAGTGGGGATGTTTCGATTGAGTCGAAATTGAGTCGAGCATGCAGGCTTCGACTCGACCTCTTTTGCTTCCTCTTGCGTGTGGTACGCCAAAGTTTCGTAATTTTAAGATACGAAATCTCCGGTCTGAGTTCCGGTGTGACCCCTGCAGAGAGCTGCCTCTACCACCGGGCCCTTGTTTCGCATCGGTGCATCTGGTGCCTTTGAGAGGTCGGTTCTAGCACCGAGTGGAGGAGTAGCAAAAGGGGCGCATTGGATCTACTGCTTGGTGGTGG
The DNA here is from genome assembly GCA_022545495.1 of Chrysanthemum lavandulifolium. Classification (NCBI taxonomy): domain Eukaryota; kingdom Viridiplantae; phylum Streptophyta; class Magnoliopsida; order Asterales; family Asteraceae; genus Chrysanthemum; species Chrysanthemum lavandulifolium. The sequence goes on along the minus strand of CM040242.1, from coordinate 221,439,643 downwards.
TCAGTAGTGGCTTGGGTTGTCCCGAGCGTTGCTCCACCGTAGGGAGGACTAGGTCCGGCTCGATCCACGATTTTTAGCGACCTTGGTTGTCCCAAGAGTCCGCTTAGAAGGCGATCCGCTATGCGCCTTCTTTCCGTGAGGTCCGCTCACGATCGGCGATTTCCGTGCTTCGTCATTCTAGTTCTTAGTTCTTAGTGATGGTCCCACGGATGGCGCCACTTGTTGATACAAAGTTGGGCTTTCCTTGTTCGGGCTCCCGCCTCGCACTCAATTGAGTCTTGATTCTCGAGACTTGCACTAAGTAACAGAAAACACCGTTAGGCTTATCGTGGGATTGTTTCCACGATTATCCTCCGCGTGAGAGTAAGTAATCGGTTTAGGGTTAAAGGAGAGTTAGGTTTGTAGATCGTACCTTTAACGAGGGATAGGATTCCCTTTATATACACACGGAATCCTTGTTGGTTCCGTGTTCCCCAACCTTCGGCGTATCTCGCCTAAGTCGGTTGGCAAACAATTATCTCCATAATTAGGAGATATCCGATATCGTATTCCATAAATAACATTGGGTTTGGGCCTTCGTGGGCCCAAACACTTATCGGCTTAGCCCAATTCGTGTTGGGCTCATTAGTATCGAACTTTAGTCGGGTTCGTGACCCGAATGTAGACTATACGTCATCAATCTCAGTTGTATGGTCTTCAGAATCGACTGCGAGACCTTAGAACAACTCAGTTATGGTGTTAGGATATGCTAGGGTGATGAGGTGTTAGTTTGTTTGTCAAGTTTCCAAAAAAGGATGGACCTCCCGCAATAAACTGTGGAAAATATTCTGTTTTGGGATCTGCCCATCTGCCATGAAAATATAGTATCACGTGTTTTCCCAAAATGTCTCTTACAGTTTACAAATTCTCGATGTTAACTGTTACTCATCAATATGGTGCAATTGTTTTGCCATCAAGAAAGGATTAGTCCAGATATCTAGTTAATACTTAACAGTCGATTAATATTCTTAAACCACATGTTTGAGTCAAACGATGCAATCTTTCATAAGGTAAAGGAAGTAGTCCATTTGACTTCAAAAGTTGATTATACCTCTTTCTTTGAAACCATAAACAGCACGGATTGATCTTATGTAGTACTCACGCAACAACGCTTACAGCAGCTCGTAGCTATTATATGCGACGTGCCGGACTTCGGTTTGCCGGGGCTATGGTGGAAAGATAATCAATTCTTCCGAACCCATCCACGAATAGCTAGAAAACCCTTTTTCTTTATTTAAGATAGTTTATGTGCTTCGGTGTGTTTCCACTTGGCTACAGGTTTACAAGAGCATTGTGACAGGTCGAAAACATTGTTGACAGTAATGTGTCAAAGTACCTGAACCACTAACTAAATATGAGATCCATATTCACTGATTAGATAAGACCTCACTTGAGATTAGTATCATACAATAAACAGCAACACATGGAGCAACAGAAAGAACATGGTCTACTATTTGAGTACTATATTGCTGATGCAAATGAAAAAGTCTGTAAACTGTGGTGAAATTCAGGCATCAATAGTAGGCAGCCTTGTGTGACTCATATAAGCTTGCACCCCCTCAACTGATCTTCACTGATATATTGTATTTTGGCAAAATTTTAACAGGAGAGAACTTATTAACAATCATTTACGATATACTTTGGTTGCTCCATCTATCTCATAAAGGTGGCGAGAACCAACCTAATAAATGGCTTAATATAAGTGCTTTGGTAGTTTGGTGTTGTTAACATGATTAGGTAGTGATAAAATAGATAACAGTGTGGACCGTAATCAGTAACATCACTAAATGGAAGTGATATACTATGGAAGAAAGGTAGCTTTACTTTTAAAGTTTTCCCAAGAAAGGAAGCGTTGATGATTTTCATTGCGCATCACAGAGTTGATATTTTGATTCTTTTAAGTCAGAGGGAAGTATGTCCCATTCAACTAGCTGGATGCATTTTTATCTACTATTAGATGAGTTTTTATTTTTGGGTTCTAGACTCTAATTTACACTATACACATATGCATAAGTACAAGGTCTTACGAGATGGCTATAGATATACAAATTGGCCTTTCATATAACCTATAATGATCTGACTTTATATATCATAAAGTGTCGCTCTGAAGTCTGACCTGGTTTCCTACTTTTTGTTAAGCAGCAGCATCACCTTCTACTCGCACACAGCTTGATCTCTTGGAACAGCTGACCACCACATCTCCTAGTGGTACGTGAATAACTATTCTGTCAAAATTATATCAAGTTAGAATTTTGAAATATCATATCGCTTCATTTATTTGCTGAATTAACTCAATTTTGGTTTGTAGTTAGTAAAGAATTTGAGATGTATATATGTAATGCAGACTATATGCTATTGGTTTACAAAATTTGACAGGCGGTCACCAAAAACAAACGTTTTAAAGACATTCCACACTATTCTGGCAAGCGTGTCGCAGAATTTTGTGTAATGACAGTTTATATGTTCTTTCTAATGTGCAAACCATGGTTTTGGGTTGTTCAGTTCATATGTTAGAAATGACCGACCAACTTATATTCGTAGTTTTTAGAGGTGAAAAATGGGCGGGTTGGTTAGTTAGGTAACTGTCAATACAGGTGCGGTTAAAATGGGTAATTTTATCCTGTCTGGGTTGACCTGCCACATTCTTTTCCCAAAACTTTACTCTTTTTCAAAAAAATTAGTGTGTCAAGTATGATTATTCCAATAGTAATGTATCTCTTGAACCTGTTTAACCCGTTCTGCTCATCTGATCAGTTTTCCTTTTTAGCTAACATTTTATGCTAGTTGTTTGACCCATTAGAGATAGAGCATAACGTTAGTCAGCATATCCAATAAGTAAATGGGTGATAAATTGCCACCTCTAGTACATTTCTATATGTCATCTTCTTATGCATGTATAGAGCAATGACGAATTCATGTGGTTACCAGGTTCTGGAAGTGATGGAAACTATAGAGAACTTACGATCCGCGAAAAGCTAGTGGAGTTGGTAGGTGACCGTGATGATGACTTCAGCATGCGACTGGGGAAAAAAATGAGAGTGCCAAAGCTTTTAACTGTTGCCCAAAAGAGAAATATAAAAAGGCAGTCTTACCTAAACGAAGTGTCACAGCGAAATGATACGAATTTCTTTGCCACAATTGGAGCATTTGTGCTTTTACCTCCTATAATTATATTAGGCATTGCTATCGCAACAGGTTATGTACAGCTTTTTCCTTGATATATACCTGAAACCGTGTATAGGGAGTCCTGAGTCATTGTTCTCCGTGGTGTTTACATGAACTAGTATTGCAAAATTTGAAGCAATAATGCTTTGATAAGTTGTATCTTATACTTTAAATGACGTTGAACTTGCCAACGGATTCGTCTATGCATAATATGTTTTTGTTTGCCTGTAAACATCAAAGGTCTGGGTTATATATAATGGCTATAATCAAGCATCTTATCACTAGAATAATCCAACATCACGAGAACAAGTTGCAAGCTGATATCACCCATCTAAGAATGGGTGCAATTGTTACCATTCAACACATCATCACTTCCCTCACCTTTTAGGTGCAATAGTCTCCATTCCCATCACCTTTCAACACTTTGCTCAAATGCCGAGAGGTGACCGGCATCACCTTTTGTCCCATTTTTTCCCTTGCCTCTTGATGCATTAGGAGTGACGCGTGAATGTGGTTGTAGGTGGTGAGGTCTCACACCCACTGCGTTTAGTCTAAGATTATTACAACAGATTCATTGGCATTATATTTTGATACAATAAAACTCGTACGAACCCATTATTCTTGGTTTTAAAAAATTAACTCTTTTTCTAGTAGAAACGATTTGTACAATATCGAAATTGTTGTATACTGTGAACAGTGATGGAAGTTTTATGCATATTGAATATTGATAAATGGTTCTTATATAAGATCGTAAAGATAGTGGAGTGACATAAGAGCATCTCCAACTCATTCAATCATTTTGAGTATAATAAATGACACATATGCATATAATAATTTTACATTAATCCTCCACAACCCATGGTAACCACTAAAGCCTTTTTTTACATTTGATAAAGAGAGAATGAAAATTTTCTTAGAAAACTAATGGGTATAAAATAAGAGGTCCACAATTGAAGTTTGAATATGATGCAAATAGAGAAGAACTCATGTTACACCCACTATCCTCACAATGAAATTGGATGATGAGTTGTCATCTAAATCATTTCATTGAACTATGCCATCCTCACCCCATTGTGGATGGCCTAAGTGAACGAAAACACTTAGTAGAATGATTTATTTAACAAAATTCGATAAGAAAATACAAAATCACTTTATTAACAAATTTTGATAGTCGAGTGACTAAAAACATAAGAGTTAAGTACATAAATGGTCCTTATAAGTTGTTGGTTTTTACGGATTGATTCCATTTTTCATTTTCATTTCGGGTTTAGTCACTCTGGTTTTAATTTGTTACAGATCCAGTCCATTTCGCCTAATTCCGTTAGATGGACTTAGTTTGACCGTTAAGTTAAAGGGCATTTTCGTCATTCACATACTTTTATCAAGTAACAGATGGGTCCACACACAACTTGCTCTCTTTGTTTTCCGGTCAAACATAACCCGACTGTTTTCCTTCAATATGAGACACTATCACACAAACACCTCTCAAACACAAATGATAAACTCATAAACCCATTTTTTCTTACCATTCTCACAATCCATTATATGCATATGCTTAAACACTAAATCCAACCCTACAATAACACACACTACTAAATCAAACTCCATCACCACCGCCGTCGCTACCACCAGTCACTCACAAACACATCACAAACCACCACTACCACCCATGTGCTAATCATCGCCGACCAACCACCACCACTGCCAGTCTGCCGCCACCTGCAACCTCATCCTCATCAGCCACCAAGCTACATCCACGAACCACCAACACCCCACCTGCTAATAACCGTCCAAACCGTATAATTGCAATTACAGTAAAACCTCTATAAATTAATACTCGATAAATTAATAACCTCGATAAAATTAATAATTTGTCCATTCCAACTTGGACCAGGCAAATTGGACACCAATCGATAAAATAATAAGATAATAATTTTTCAAACCCCAATGTATATATATTAGTCCAACGAAACTATAAATTAATAACTACTAAAAATAATATATATATATATATGTGTGTAGAGAGACACTTCAAAATCCCAAGATTGTTAAGTAAAAATGAATCCATAGTCACTGTTTTTTGTTTAACTTCAAATCTATATTGAGTTTATCTTCAAATCTTCTTATCAGACTAAATAGTTGGTGCGTTGTCTTCTCGTATTCTGAACAAAGGTGTTAATTTTATTTTCATAAAATATAAATGTGAATGAATAAAGTGTAAATTGAAATTTGACTTTCATTTATTTTCGCCTCTAATGAATATATATCAGAATCATTTATTATATTAGACTTGAAAATTTAAAAGTTCATACGTAAAATCTCTTTAATTAATAAATTATTAATTTATCGATATAATAATATCTCGCTAAATTAATAAAATATTCCTGGTCCCAACACTATTAATTTATAGAGGTTTTACTGTATACGTTTTGGTCGGATATATATGCAATTTAAACCTTTGTAAAAATTAAATATATTATATCTATAACTTTTTCTTTAAAAAGAATAATAATGTTCTCCAATTGAGTGAAAATATGTGTCCGTTAATGCCCATTTAACTTTTAAATAAGGAATACATGGCCATTTCAAAAGAAGGAGAGAGCTAAATGTGTCAAAATCTTTTATAAAACTTTGCCCAAATTAGTCATTTTTTTTTCCACAAATTGTCACCTTTAATTTTAATCAAATTAAAATAAATTTTGGGTAGATATGATATTTGATTGATAAAAAGTTTAATTGGTTTATTTTATATAAAAAATGCATTATGTATAATAATATACTACTATATTAAACATTTGGGACAATCTAATCCCGAACCCTTAAAAAAATTATCCCAAACCGCCTCAATCTTAATGGGGATCTTAAAGGCGTCATTATGCTTCTCAATGATATCTTGACCCGGTTGGGATCTTAGCGGGTTGTCTTCTTGCGATGCTCCACCAAACTCATTTCTTTCTCCCATTATTATTGTTTTAACACTATGAACAATATAATTTTATGCAATAACTTGATAAATCAGGATGCCATTATTAATAAATTAAGAATAGCCTTATTAAGTTTTGAACAACTATTAAACATAAAAATGATAAGATACTCATCACAAATCAACTTATTTAGAATATTTTAACACCAAACAAGCTTTCATGAACACATTTTCAATCTTACAAATATAAAAATTAAAGAATTATACTTTTATTTGGTAAATACCAACATAATACTATATGTATAATTGTATATAGATATATTTATATGTATGTAGATATAATATATATATGTTTGGCGGGGCGGGAATGTTGAGCCCATCCCCCAAACCCAATAAAATCCTCGTTAATGACGAAACCTCCCGCAACCTAATAAGCATGCCTCGCCCGCCCTAAAATATTCGGGTTTGGGTTTCATCGTCGAGTTCAGTTTTTTTTGTTGCCATCCTCATTATGAGATGACAACTGACCGAATATTTGGTGAATCATATTCATAGGCGCCGAATTAAAATTTGGGCTGAAATACAAAACCTTTTTAAAAGATTTTGTTTTCCGTAAAAAAAATCCACCTGTCAATTCCCTCCATCCAAAATATTTATTTCCCTCCTCATCAAATGTCAAACACCAAATTCAAATAAATATTGTCATCGTCAAAATGAAAAATCAAAACCATCCCTCCAAACCCAAGAACCATTAGTGTATTATTTATATCCTTCACAGTCCAATTCAATCACCATTCATTTTCTAATTCTGTAACAATCTACTACTAGTAAAAGATGGAGGGCATGATCTCTTTATTATGCCAAAACCGCGATAACAACAATAAAGAGAACATCCCTCCATTTTTACACATCATTAAAACCAATGACTATAAGCTCAGCGCAAAGATAACGTTGAAAAAGAATAACAAGCACAGGAAGCCTCTTAAAGACATCACTAATCTCTTCGTCGAATCTCTGAATCAGTCTTCACAAAGTTTGCCATCATGTTTGTTTCCGCAGTTGCAGTCACATTCAGTTTGCAGGCGCGTTTCTGTTAACAAGGGGCGCGTTGAATCGTTGAGATTTAACTTTAGATAAGAAATGCAACAGAATCATTTATTACATAGAAATAGAGTTATGTACAATTTACAAGTTGTTTTGAGATGTTACTGGATTTGCAATTGCAATTCTTTAACTTATTGATGAATGAAAGATACAAATTATCATACTCGTTGTATATGGTAAAAACTTGAAAATTTTCAAGTCTTTAGCGATGACTTTTTGATTAAATTATTTTTTAACCTTTATACCGTTTTATCCTTATGTAAAAAGGAATGAAAAGATAATATGACAAAAGAAAATTTATTAATAACTCATTCCTATGGAAGATGCTCTAATTATGTTTTTGACAATAAATGTATAATATTCCATTTTAAGAAGTGTAAAAAATATAACAATTGGATCAATAATTAAATAACTCAGTTCAGTCTACATCCATTCTTGATTTCTTTTTTTCACGTTGTAAGCATCATAAAGATGGATGGAATTATCTCTTTGTGCCAAACGATGATAACAATAAAGAGAACATACCTCCGTGTTTATCCGTCAACAAAACTAGTGATAATAAGCTCAGTGTAAAAATGACGTTGAAGAAGAAGTATAAGCATAGGAAGCCTCGAAAGGACATTACTAATCTCGTTGTCGAAACATAAACCAGTCTTCTCCGAGTTTACCATCAAGTTTTATTTCCGCCTTTGCAATCAGGTTCAGTTTGTGGGTCTACGACTGCTGGTCAGATTTCTGTTGAGAAGAGACTGCCAAATCGTTGAGATTTAATTTTAGGTCGCAAATGTAACCGATCAGTTTATTACTTATGTACAAGGATTTATGGATGAAATTGTTAGATAGTGAGCTATACACAGTTTACAATCTTAATGTTACTGGATTTGTAATTGCGATTATATTCCTCAACTAGTTTCAAATTTTTATACTCTTCAACAATTATGTGTAAGTTGACTTGACCATATATGCTCTCAAGTTTTTCGGAACAATTACTCAAAAATGTTACTTTAAAAAAATAGTTGCTTCTTCGGTTTCATTTGCAACTACTTATAGAAAATCATCTATTTGATCGATTGAAGGCAATATACAGATAAGATCAACTAGTTTGAAAGTGAATTGACCAGTATTATCTAAGTATACATTTGAAATGTTATGTAATGATAATTTACTCGAAATGAACATACTCTAATTACTGATTTCGAAAATGAATGCATGTTGCTTATCCTTTATTTGTTACCCTATCTTACTTTCACGTTGGAGTGCCATTAGTCTCGGGACAAAATGACTAAGACGAGAGTTCCTAACGCATTTGAAATGTACTATTGTCCCTTATAAGTTCAAGTAAAACCCTTGCTTTTGGGTATTTTTCAATATTTAAAACCCATATCAACTAACCAAACACGTTCAATCAATCCCATTTCCATTCCCCATTCTTGAAAGCCTCAATCCAAACACGCCCTTAGTCAAGGCTTGTCCAAGGTAAGAGGTTAGTTTGGATCATTATTTTTTAATGGTTAGTCTTCTCCTCATACTTTATTGAAATTTCTGAATACTACCGACCGAATTGAAACATATTAATACAAACTTAAATTCTGAATATAGAGAACATCATCGATCAGTTAAAACCAATTCTTGCTATAGTTGTAGTGATTTCACTTAAGAAATGGGTTTAAATGATTGATGATGTGGTGTATATGTACATTCTAAAGTTTGTGAAACACAACTTAGTGTCAACGGTTTATTAAGAACGTTGATACCGATTCTTAGTATATGTACCAAAACCAATCTGAAACACCAAAAGCATCTAGTCAAATTCAAATTGTTCTGCATGATTCAAATTGTCCAAATAGTGATCAACTGTAGCGTAAGTTTGGAGACGAATGTTGTTTAATGAATTTAAACTATATATACCTCAGATAACAATTTTAACTAAATTTGAATCACAAAGGAAAACGTTGTACAAGTACTAAAAATGAATCATTGTGACTTTTTTTTTTTTTTTTTTTTTTGAACTTTTTCCTATGAATGGTAGAATATCAAACTTTGACATATCCAGTGGTGGAGTGGTAATGGCGGATACGGTAGTGGTGGCTTCTTTAATGGTGGTATCGATATATATGATGGTTGTTACACAATGGCGGTTTAATGGTGGTGGTTGTGTGACCGTTTGTTTTACAAAACTTGTTTTAAAATCCAAACTATTCAAATGCTATTATTTTGTTCACTAGGTATTATTATATGAATAATCACCAACAACACTGTGCAAGGGTTAATTATTTTGTAAGGCTATAAATAAAGTAATTAAAGATAATAACCCACTCCACAACATTTGATATAAATTCTATTATGGCGTCATAGAAGACTTGAAGTCATTGTGGATAATACAAAAATATTGTTATTATTCATCTAATAATATTACATATTTTGTTGATACAAAATTTTCCACTGCAAAGGTGTGACCAGTTATACCCCGGATAACAATGAATACTTTTGTGGATGTAAATTTTCCATTGACCCCAAGCTATCCACGACTTCCAAGTCTTCTATGACACCTTAAATCAAAAAGACTAATTTGCTGATCATTTGAACCCATCTTTACTACTATTAAAAATGGCGAATCACTGGTTTTTGTTAATCCTTCTCGTTTTAAGTATATATTTTGTTTCAAACATACATAATTGTTTGTGTGCTCCAAATAATATCTCGGCAGTTTGCTCTAAGCAAGAGCGATTAGCTCTACTTAAGTTCAAACACAGTGTCAAAGATGACGCTGATATGCTGTCATCATGGGATGGTAATGATTGTTGCCAGTGGGAAAGAGTTCATTGCGACAAAGTTACTGGGAAAGTTGAAAGCCTTCATCTCAGAGGAAGTGAAGGCGACATAATTAGAGATGAATTTCTTCAAAAAAAAAACATAACTAGTGATGACTATGGTTTTCCAGAAATGTTAGTTGGTAACGAGGTGAGCTCTTCTTTACGACACTTGAGGAATCTAAAATTCTTGGATTTGAGTGCTAATGATTTTCGAGGAAGCCGGATACCTGAATTCATTGGATCCTTGAAACAGCTAAGTTACCTCAATCTCTCCTATGCCTATTTTTCTGGTGTTATTCCTCCTCACTTTGGAAATCTTTCAAATTTAAAAGTTCTTGATCTCGGATCAAGCCCATACAGTGACACTGCTAACACACTGATGTCAGATGATATGTCATGGATACCTGGCCTTTCGTCACTCAAGTCTCTTGACTTGAGTAATGTAGATCTTAGTAAGGCTCAAAACCGTGACATGGTGTTTTACTTGATGCCTTCCTTAGAAATGTTAAGTTTGTGGGGATGTGGTCTTTCGAATGCTGATCTTGGTACTCTTAGTAATTCGAGTACAACACTTGCCAACATTAAGCATCTGGATCTTGGCTACAATTACTTCAGTGGTCAATTTCCAGGCTTTTTTCAGAACATGACATCCCTAGAATTCCTGGACCTTTCATACTTCAGTTTTAGTCTTTCACGGAATTCTACAAACTTTCTAAGCAAGATCCATTATTTTCCTCAGATGCGTTTGTCAGGTTGTGGCCTCCAAAACACGCATCTATCTCCCAATCATCTTAATTTCACCACAATTTCTATCATCCAACACCTGGATCTTAGCTGGAACCAAATTGAAGGCAGATTTCCATCTGCTTTAACAAACATGAGTTCTCTGTTATCCCTAGACCTTGCATATAACATGTTGAATTCATCGGTTCCTATCATGCCTAACCTTTTAAGGCTTGATCTCTCAAGGAACAACTTTGAGCATATTGAGGATGTTGGAATCTGGAGACAGTGTCACTTGAAAGTACTGTATGTGTATTACAATTACTTTCGTATTGAAATGACTGACTCACCAAAAAATGTATCAGAATGCTCCCAATACGCTTTCGAGTGGCTGAACTTAGATCGGAGCTTAAAAGGTGCATTTCCTGCAGACTCCTTGGGAAGAATGGCCAATTTAAGAGGCTTAAGTTTATCGCACAACGAATTAACAGGTCCAATCCCTGAATCTCTGGGAAGATTAAGATTATTGGAAGAGTTGGATCTTTCTTATAACCAGCTAACAGGTCCCATTCCGACATTCATTGGGAAACTTACTACACTTGACCTTTATGGTAATCAATTGAACGGTTCAATCCCAGAATCCTTTGGAAGTTTAACTGCTTTAATAAAATTGGATCTTAGTTCAAATCAGTTAACTGGTCACCTCCCAACATCTCTAGGAAGACTTGTTTCATTACAAGTGTTTTCAGTGTCTTCAATCTCGTTAAATGGGACAGTTCCAGTTTCTATTGGGCAACTCACTAAACTCAGATATCTTGATATTTCTAACAATTCTTTAGAAGGAGTAATTACTGAAGCCCACTTTGCAAAGCTTTCGATGTTGAAGGAATTGGATGCCTCTTCTAATAGTAAGCTGACATTCAATGTTTCACGTGAGTGGAAACCTCCATTTCAATTGATAATTGCTGATCTCAGTTCCTGCAAGATTATAAATGGATTTCCACAGTGGCTCCGAACACAAAAGAAACTAAGAACTTTAAGTTTGTCTAATGCTAGCTTTACAGGACCTTTGCCGACATGGTTGCGGAAGATGCCTGTCATTGATTTCTTAGATCTCTCTCACAATAAACTCAGCGGACCTTTGCCGACATGGTTGTCTAATGAAGGATCTGTTGATGAGTCGATTTATCCTAAAGCACTATTTCTGCAAGATAACCTTTTCAATGAGTCGATTCCTATTTCATTGTGTAGAAGGACTGATTTGGAATATCTTGATCTTTCCAGAAATAGGTTAACTGGGAGAATTCCTGAATGTCTTGGGAAAATGCGAAAGTTGCAGACCATGCAATTGAGCTCAAATCAATTATCTGGTGTCATTACAAGTTCTATATTACCACAACCATCGAGGTTAAGTTGGCTAAACTTTAACGACAATCATTTCACTGGTGAGCTTCCTCGAGAATTGGAGAATTTACGAGAATTGCAAATCTTAGATTTGGGTGATAATGGGTTTTCTGGGAACATACCCAAATGGATTGGAGAAAACTTAACAAATTTGATAGTTTTCAGGCTACACAAGAATAAGTTGACTGGAAGTATTCCTCCAAGTTTGTGCAATAATCCATATCTTCAAATTTTGGATGTGGCACACAACAACTTAACGGGGCCAATCCCTCATTGTCTAGGAAAGTTGAATGGTATGATTACCGGTCGCTCTTTTGAAAAGATTCTCTAGATGATTCTCTAGATTTATTGTCTGAAGAAAATCTGAATCAGGTGATGAAAGGTGTCTCTCTTGAATATACAACAACATTCAAATACGTCATAAACATGGACCTTTCAAGCAATAACCTTGTCGGAGAAATACCTGTCGAGCTTATGTCACTTTCTGCATTGCTGGGTCTCAATTTGTCTAATAATCATCTCAACGGTGGCATTCCAGACAGCATTGGAAACATGAAGGCGTTAATTTCTCTGGATTTCTCAGGAAACCAGTTGACCGGTCCGATCCTCCAAGCATTGCAGCTTTGAATTTTTTGAGCTATTTGAATTTGTCACACAACAACTTGTCCGGACGAATTCCAACAGGAAATCAATTGCAGACCCTTACGGATCCATCAATATATGTTGGGAACAGAGACCTATGTGGTGCTCCATTACCAAAGAATTGCTCCAATAATGAAGACCAAACAACAATGCACAAAAACAGCAAAGCAGCTAATCATAAATCAAACAAGGTATGGTTCTATATGGACATAATGAGTGGTTTTGCAGCAGGGTTTTGGGGTGTTATTGGAGTTCTGCTGTTCAAGAAACATTGGCGACATAAGCTTTTCATGTTTGCTGAGGAAACCGTGGACAAGATATACGTTGCAGTGGTGCTAAGAGTTGACAAGATGAAGAGAGGAGTAGTCCGCATACGTCATCTGGAATGCAAGTAATACTCGGTCATGTATATATTATTACGTGTTATGTTGTCTTTTAATTATGTTGTCCTTATTAATATTGTGTTCATGATTCTCTTTATAATTTGTAAGGCATTTGTCGTATGGGTGACATATTTAAATGCATAGTTTAATAAATCATCAAATTTGTATAACAATTGCTATTTATGTTTATATTCCGTTAAATGTGTGCATTGAAACGGCACTATATATGTTTCAGTTGTATATGGCTGCGTTTGTGACTGCATTCAGCTATTTGCTATGTGCAAACCAAACACTATTTAATTTTATTTTGAGTTAAATTCCATATTTTGATTGTAGAACTCATATTTTGTAAATGTTTTCTAAAAGGCCACTTTTTTAAAATCAAAATTGGTTCCAAATGGAAGCTGACTGTCGTTATTTACAAATGATTTATATGCCAAGACGAAAGCACATTGTTAAACTTCTGTAAATTTCGTATGCATCATGGTTAAAAGCAATGGTTCTACGAAAATTAGTATATATAAGATAGAAATGATAATATTTTTCATAACCCGTCTCTGATAATGACGTAGCCTTAAAACAGATAGGAAATATTCACAACCCAAAATCTAACAGTAACAAGTATCGTTACATCATTAGCTGTTCTAAAATTTCTGCAGAAAAGTAGCAATGGAATTATTAACAACTATAAAGATTAAATCTGATATGAAGCTTTAGTCTTGGGGCTCACATACTCATTCATCCAGGTTGGCATTGGTTATTCTCCTTTTATTGAAAAGTTGTATGTAGTCATGTAGTTTTGGAAAGAAATATTGAACATTACTTTCAAGTGAATGTGTTCAAATGAGGTTATGAAAGTGCAATATCAAAGCTTGTTTGTTACTATGTCCTTAATAGTTGATATTGATTCCTGGATAAAATTTATGAAAGTGGAAATCAAATATGAATTGCATTCGCTGCAGTGAACTCTTGTTTTCTTCATCACGAATATTGAATCCATATGCTTGTTTTGTAGTCAATGAAGCTCCAATAGCAGCTAGGTAGGAATAAGTAAAACATAGAAAACGCGCTTATTTTAGCCTATGTGTTCTAGAATATGCCTAGTCAAACGCCCAAACATCTGATTTTTTCGTCTTGGATCTTTATATTTTGGTTACTCCCTTATTCAGAATGAATGGAGCATTTAAACTTTAAATTATCCATGCATCTTGGGTTTATTTATTAAATATCAACCTAGTTGAACAGCAGACAAATGATTAAAATGTAGGATTAACATGAAAACCCTATCGATTACAAGATGAGAAAATGAACTAGGAAGAAATAATAGCGACTTCATATGAAATTTAAGGTAATTTACACAGCCTATTTGGGATACTTTTGGATTGAACAACCAGGTCCACAAACTTACTATTATAACATACCAAAAAGTACTTGGCTTTCAAAACAAATTCAAACCCCATGTCATACTAATGATTAAATACAGTTATACGTTGCATAGTGACTTGTAACACCTACACGCCCGCATACTTGTTTAGAGAGCAGACAATTTCACTAAGTTGACTGATAACATTCATGAGCTAAAACGATAGGAAAAAAGAGGTCAAACAAGATCAAGTTGGCCGCTTTCAATTAGTGGTTTAATCGACTTGTAACGCAGCGCATATATGTCCCCTGCATACATGTCGAGAGGGTTTTCTTCTCCACTGTCATCAAAGATGGTTTGTGTCAGACAATAGTTTAGTACTCTTTCATATAATATCAATAACAAAGATAAAATAACTTGCCTGTCATCGACTGGAAGAGCTCCTAAGAATTTCCTAGTTCTGCATATGACAAATGAATCTAGTTTTGGTTCCGCAACTGAAATTGAAGAGGAAACGAATCCAAATTTATCAGCCACGTAAGAAACTGTGAACTTATATGCATATGTGGCAATTTCAACGTATTTACTTATAAATTGGTCGATTTGGGTTTTGCTTTTCCTCAAAAGGATCAAATAGATAATTAGCTAAAAGAGAACTGGTAATGATTTCAAAGTTGCTCAAAGTCTGTGTATAATGCATATCACCTCCTAACAATTACACGTTTAAAGTGGACCCTTTAGACCCATTATTGAACCCACCCATGTTGCCGCCTCAAAATCTTAATAAACACAGGGGAAGGGAAGAAGGAACCCCGTAGCTGATATTTTTTATATTCCACCATCTAAGTGGTTTTCAGTAGCATATTTACGCGATGAGCTTTAATACATAAATATAGACATAGACCCCGATATGAGCAAGTAAATACACCCCACACAGATACATAAAATCAGTTCAGACTTCAGATATGAGAAAATTACCCATGTCATCCTCTTCGCTTATTACAGATTGCTTCGAATGGGAGTTGTAACGCTCCGGCAACTTAGACAAAACAGATTGTTCAAAATGCTGTTTCATGTCTTCAATAGACCTGAAACAAAAGATTTTCAACATTTAACTTTAAGAAATGTCCATCATGCAGTGGTAGGTTAAGAGTCCGGATAAAAAATGACCCATTACCGCCTAGCAAACTTCTGTTCTTGTGTAGACAGCCGAGCCCAAAGATCAGCAGTTTTTTGGATGTGAAACATGAATTTCTCAATCTGTAATAAAAATTGAATCAGAACGTATGCATATTAGAAAGTGAGTTACAAGAATATCGAACAGCTTTCACATCATCAGTTTATTACGAAGCCGCAACAAAGTTTGAAGCCACTTGCAACAAAAGTGATTTTAAAACAGCAAAATAACGTGTTATTAGTATATTACAAGTTCAAAAAGCATAACCATATTGGGTGTGTTTGTTAAAAGTAGCCGTAGCAGTAGCAGTGGGCAGTAGCCATGAAAATAGCCACAGCTCACCAATGCACATAATCACTTTCACCAATGCAAACATACAAATGATTATCATAATTTAGTTATCTTATATCACATAATCACTTTCACCTCTGCACATCCAAACACCCTAAAAAAGGTAGAGAAACGCTACTCTCTGAAATGATTGAAAAACTAGCTTATAATACCTTCTGAAGACGAGTCCTTAGATATGATCTCAACAGAAACGTAGTCCTGTCTATATCCATCTGATAGAGAGAAACCGTAAGTGGATCTTCACCATTTTGCATCAACTCTTCCACAGTTTCTTCCTGGCCATCACATACAAAAAATATATATTACAGCAACTAACGAAGATTTGATCAAATTTTCTGGAAGCAAATGAGGATTGAGAATTCCATGGCTCCCTTGTAATTGGACTACAAGGGTGCTTAGAAATGTTTGTTTTTTCTACTTATTTTTAAGCAGATAAGCAGTTTAGACTAATGGGGTAAACTAAGCAGATAAGATCAACATCTGAATTGCACATCTTTAAGATGCTAATTGCATTTTTCAATACATAAGCAAACCCAAACATTATTTTCTGAATTCCTATAAGCTGGGCGGCCAAACTGCGTGGGTTGTTTCGCCATCGCTAGGGGTATTAAGCTGCTTATCAAGCACAGAATAACACAAATCCCAAACACCGTTTTAGGGGGGTGTTTGTCTAAGCTTATTTGATAGGCTTATGAGCTTATATACGAGCTTATGCCTATACTCATGGGTACGATTACCGGTTTTAAAATCCAAACCTTCTAACCAAACACACCTTAAACAAGACAAAATTTGGGGATTAGGTTCATTTCGAGGAAATTGGGATTTTTGACAAAAATTTACACTACGCGGCAAAAAATCCATATGGTTCAGGAGAACCCCTTATTCCGCCCCTAATTATACAACAGCCAACAATACTAATACTAACAAATCTTAAGAAATAAGAGTAAACCATAAAATCCTAAAAATGTAAGTAAGAAAGAAAGTACCATCAATTGAATCTGTTCTCGAGATCTCTGAACCAAAGACCCCTCAAACTGAAGTATTTCAGGGGCAGCTTTTTCATTGCGCCATGAACGTTTTAACAAATCAGCATCTGTTGTTGAAATTAAATTCTCGTAGTCATCCGAAAACACACCCGAACCCGAATCCATTATATCTTAATAACCCAGAAAATGTGTTCTGTGTGTGGTGAATGAATGTTGGTGAGGGAGAAAAAAGGTATATAAGGTTTTGGCGCCAAAATAAAGAGGTTTTCTTTCTTTGGCACCTAAGATAGGATTTTGTGGGGTGTTTGGTTCTTGTTTTGTATCTGTTTGGTTAATAGGTTTGGTGTTTGAAAATGAATATAGAACCTTATTTCCAAAAGAGGTTATAGGCAATTTTTATTTTTCATTTGCATACTTTAGGCCTTTAGGGCGTGCTTGATTGAGGGGTTAAAGGGGGTGGGGAATGGGTAAGGTATTCAGTGCCACCACCTCACTCATTATTTAGTCTTGGTTAGGGAGTGAAAGGATTGATTACACGTAATGGGTAATGAACCATTATAGAATAAATTGAAGGTAAGGATTGACACCCACCTCACTCATTCTTTTCGATTCTCTTCCTTTCCTTTTCCCTTTCCCTTTCCCCACTTTTGAACCAAGCGGGCCCTTAGTGTATAAACGGTTAAAAATTAAGGATGTTATATATAAAATAAAATTGTGTGATGTATATAATAAAATATATAAGTGCGCAAATAAGTTTTTATTTTTAACCCAACAAAGATAATTGTCATTTATTTTTGAATAAATTATATGGATGGTCATGTGAGAATCTAGATCAAATAATATCAAACTTAAAGTTGTTGAAATAAGATCCAACTAAAATTTGACAAGTGACACTCTTCTTACCACAAAAATAAATTTTTTATAAACTAAAACTAAAATTGTTAAAATTTCGATAGATTTCTTTTTAAAATTTACGAAAACTAGGTGATACACTTTGATTAGAAGTGTAATGTGTATCAGGTTTGTGTATGCGTATCAGGTTTTGGAATATTTATAGTGTAATGTGTATCAGGTGTATCACTAATCCAAACTCATGTATCATTTGGTTATTAGTTGCTAAAATGATAATTTTTATCTTTTTTATTTATTTTTATTTTTTTGGTATTATTGCTAAAATTGTTATGTATAAATGTTTTAGTGGTTTTTTAGACTGAATCTTATTTTTACAACTTTAATTTTGATTTCACATTAACTCTCCCCGGTCATGTGATATGTCAAAAGTAACAACTTTCGTCTCTCGACATTTGAAGTTGCATTGGTAGTCCCTAATTTGGAAACAAATAACACACCCGATTCTTTAGTTTAATTGGTGTTAAGTTAGTTCCGTTATCATTTACACATTAGCCCCTTTGGTTAAAGACTATTGCATCGTCTATCATAATAAAGGTTGTTTATAATTTAGAGTTTTCATACATTTTAATCTGTTTTCGTCCATTTTTACACGTTTTCGTCCGTTGTTATACGTCTTTATCCGTTTTCGTCCATTCTTATACATTTGCGTCCATTTTCATATGTTTGTAAACGTTTCCATACGTTTTCGTTCGTTTTTCTTACGTTTTTATCCATTTTTATATGTTTTCGTCCGTTTTCATACGTTTTTATCCTTTTACGTTCGTTTTCATATTTTTCGTTTTTTTATCCGTTTTCATACATTTATCGTTCGTTTTCATATGTTTTCTTCCATTGTCATACGTTTTCGTCCATTTTTCTTAAGTTGTCATACCTTTTTGTACGTTTTCGTCCCTTTTTATACGTTTTCATCCGTTTTTATACGTTTCATACATTTGTATACGTTTTCGTCCGTTTTCTTAAGTTGTCATACGTTTTTATTCGTTTTTATACGTTTTCGTCCGTTTTTCTTAAATTTTTATACGTTTTCATATGTGTTTATACTTTTTTATGTACGTTTTCTTATGTTTTCATACGTCTTTGTATGTTTTCTTATGTTTTCATACTTTTTTATTTGTTTTCGTTTGTTTTTCGTACGTTTATTAGTTTCTTTTGTTTCATATGTTTTGTCCGTTTTTATACACTTTTATCCGTTTTCATACATTTTTATCCATTTATGGGGCAGCTTTTTCATTGCGCCAAAGACCCCTCAAACTGAAGTATTTATGGGGTAGCTTTTTCATTGCGCAGAGAACGTTTTAGCAAATTAGCATCTGTTGTTGAGATTAAAGTCTCGTAGTCATCCGAAAACACACCCGAACCCGAATTGCGCCATGAACGTTTTAGCAAATCAGCATCTGTTGTTGAGATTAAAGTCTCGTAGTCATTTGAAAACACACCCGAACCCGAATCCATTAGATCTCAAGAACCCATAGATGTAAGATGTTGGTGATGAATAATTTATTCGGTGTTTAGTTAACAGGTTTTTGGCATTTCAAAATGAATATCGAACCTTATTTTTAAACCCAAGAAAGATAATGGTTTCTCTTTTTTCTTTCTTTTTTTATATTTTTTATTATTTAAAAGTAACTTAAAGACACAAATACTCAATCATAATACATATACAAAAAGTAAAATAATATCTTTCTCTCCTTGTAATGTGTGGAACTCAACTCCCATGAAGGAAAAAAAATGGTTTTCTCGCAAGGAAAGAGGTTTTCCCTCTCATTTTTATAGCTTCACACCTGTCACGCTTAAAAAAGGGTTCATGTGATACAATTGAGGGGTTCCAAGAAAACCAACCCACGTGAAACATTTATACTACTAACATATAAACCTACCCACTTAAAATTGAACCTACATTCTTGTATAACCCTTGAACTTACACTCTTGAAAATAAAACTTGACCCCTTGAACTTACACTCTTGAAAATTACTTCAAAAAATACTATTACTAGTAATGAACTAGTAAAACGGGAATAAACAATGCACTTTGTTCTTTGCTGGTTTAAACTTTTGAACATCCGACATATTAATTTTTAGGTTTAAACTTTGTTTTTGATCTATTAATTTAGTGTTTGTTAAATTTGCTAGCCATCACCATAGTCGACACCTTGAGCAAGAATCGTCGGCCACGTTCATGTTTCACATATGTGGAACAAGATTATGTGTTTGGATTTGTGGAATATGATGTACCAGACTTGAATGCGATTGGTTATGGCTAATGGACTCCTTTTATAGATATGCTACTGATTTTAAATGTTAGTGTTAAAAGGAGTGTTAACTAGACCTGCTTTATAATGAAAGTAAATGGTGTGTTAACTAGACCAGCTTATAACGAAAGTTAATGGAAACTTTAAATTTGTTTTTGTGTGTATGAAACGAATTTGGGTTTAGCGTGAATTTTACTGTATAATTTTTGTATGTAGTTTAATCAAGGTTTCTTATGACTTTAAATCCATAGCTTTTGTATGAAACAAAACTGGGTCAAGTATGAGTTTAAATAAAATTTGAATGGAATAGTGAAAGGTTGAATATGAATAGCCATAAAATGACTAAAATACTCTTGTATCCAGATAAAATGGATATTACGTGGAAAAAAATTTACTTGGAAAGTCAACAGGTTATATTATCAATTATAACACGTCATTGATGTGATCAAATAAGTATTATGATTATGCATCATTTATTATGTATATATTGCTCGTATCCTATCATTTTTACAAGAATTGTTACTTAAACGTTTACTTTTGTGATTCTTAATGTTTACGGAGCAATTACGGAAAAGAAGCATATTTCGGCATCATTTGGAACAAAAAAGAAGAACTTAAAGAAATGCATGTTGAGTTGTCTTCCAATACAGCGTATGATATGGAAGTGATTTCCGCCACTCATCAACAACAGCCAACTAACGTGATGCGATACATGGCACCATTTTTTTAAGCGAAATTCGCCCAATTTCATACATGGAGCGTGCGGGTGGTGTGAGTCCACGGGTATCACCTTACCACAGGTATGTAAAAGTATATAAATATGAGTTAAAATGCTCAGGAGATGGTAACAATAACATTTACTGATTTTGCGGATTGTGTGGAATTGCAACCAAAGGTATAAAGCGTTTTATTTCTCATAAGTTAGGTTGTAACTTTAGATTGGGATGCAACTATATTTTTTTGGTGTGCTTAATCATTTCAAATCCGGTAATTGCATAACGTGATGTGTCTCAACTTAAACGGTTAAAACTTTGTTTGTGACTTTTTAATGATAAAAAATTGTCATTTTTTATGTGAGTTATGTTTAATTTAATGATATGTGTACCTCTGTGTTAAATTTGCAGGAAGGTCTTTTAAGTCAAAGCACCACCAATCACGAAAGGCATCAGATACCATCTCCATGTTATATTTCCAGGAGAAAATCCACCTTCAAACCGATAGAACATTGTTTAAACCATACTTGTGAGAGTAATTGTCTTACGCTACAGTAGCTATTGTTTCTAATGTCTTATTGTGTATAGGAACTGTGTATAGGAACTATGTGTGACTGTAGCTACCCGACCCTAAGGGAGGTACGTGTTACTGCTCCTCAGGTGATTAGTAAAATGCTTCTCACGTGAGGAGCATGAACGAGATAAGACGAATTGAATTAGAAAATTATTTTAATCGACTTAGTTAGAAACTCTAATAACTATTCAAAATTGATGGTATTTCAACCACGATAATCTTGGTTGGTACCAAGCCCGATAGTGATTCTTTTGATTCGTATTAGAGTGATGGCCCTTTTTCACTAATAGCGGGTAAGGGAATACGTTCTCCAATCGGCATGTGTTAACCATTTTCTATTCTTTGGATGAAATGTGGAGATTCAAGAGAAGATGGATCGGCTCTTCTATTAAGAGGTGGACCTTGAAGCAATCATTGTCATTGTGGATTTGGGGGTTCTAACCCATATGAGAGGCAGAGGCAGCGAAAGAATAAAAGCTTACTCTATTCCAGAAGTAGGAATAGCGGGACGGAGACAGCGACTTTGAGAATGAGATGAGTCTTGCATTAGTAAAGGAAATCACCTTTCTTAGTTATTAGTAGGGTTGTAGACTTCTTGTAGTTCTCTTTCCCTTATGTTTATTCTCTATAAGGGATAGAAGTTTTCCCGCTTGCAAGGTTTCGAGCTCCTAGAGATTGAGGAAATGCTCATCCGAGTGGAGTTAGGCCTATTTCCTAGTCTAGTTTTAAGTAGAACAGCACCATCCTAGTCCATTTTGTACTTCTATTATGGGCTCGTGGCAAGACAAGCAGCCTGCTTCGCTTCCTTAATTGCTCAAGGAACAAGATGAAATAATGCTTTTGTGGAACGTCTTCTAGCGAGGCTTTGAGATTCAACCAATATCTTTCTATTTGAAGCAGTGTGTGGTATGCCTTCAATTCAACAAGCCTACCCCTCATCAAAGCAAGCCCAAGTCCATGCAAGAAGGCCCAGATCTATCCAAATGAAAAGCCCGTCAAAGGTGGCTCCTCACATGAAATCATGCAAAGGATCCGAGCCCATCACATCAAAATAATGTTCAGCGGTCTCTAACCAAGTAGTTGTGGTCCATGATCGACCCGCAAGCAGTCAATCATGCTATGCATACCTTTCAAGCAATAGGCCAATCACGTTATCGTTACCTTTCAACCAACCCTTCGATTCCGCTTCTGCAAAGTTTGTTTGTTCATACAAAGCGGTGTGATTCTGATGGTCGAATTGTGCCGACCATGCAATTCAGTCTTTGCATGGCGATATTACTCTACCACCCTATGAATGGAGGCTCGATAAGTGTCTTCACTTCATCAAATTCAAGTCAAAGAAATTGAGTACTAACACGTGAGGTTATTTTGCATACCAAATAATCCTTACATACCAAGGACACATCCCGACCATTGATTCAAATTTAATCAATGGTGAGATTAAAACACACTCTCCACTAAAATAAAAGCGGAGGGTATAATCGTCAAATCACACCAAATATTAAAGCAGCGCCTAACTCTTCATTTATCACATTCACTGCACCTTACCTAAACACACACTAAAAACACACTACTCACACATTTACACCGATCAAAAACACCGCAAAAATCATCAAAACTTTCAAAATCAGGAGAAGATGGAAGATACCGACATTGAAACTATCACGCTAAAGGCCGGGAAAAAGGAACTACAAACAAACAAAAAACCGCCAAAAAAAACCGGCTTCAGGTATAATCTTACACTCTAAACATCTATTTCAATATCTACAACTGTTATTTATGATTATATGATGTTTTCAACTGTTTATAGCGATTATGATGAAGAAATGTGCAAATAGAAGTTAGGTTTTAACAGTTTAGAAGCTAGGTTTACAAGATTAGAATTGTTTATAGATTTTTTGTTATGATTAGGAGTTAGGTTTTAATAGTTTAGAAGCTAGGTTTGCGAGATTAGAAGTGTTTAACGAAGGCGTCTTATGCGGCTAAGCGAAGGCTTAGCCGCATAAACTCGACTTTAACCCGCCAAAGGCATCTTATCTTGGCTAAACCTTTGGCTCGGTTGTGGAAGCTTTGGCGAATGCAAAGGATTCAACAAAGCGACTAAGTAAAAGGATTAGCGCATAAGATGCCTTTGGCATCGCAAGGCATCTTATGCGGCTAATCCTTTGGCTCAGCCGCGGAAGGTGCCTTTGTCAAAATGCTAAAGCATCTTATAAGGCTAAACCTTTGGCTTAGCTACAGAACATGCCTTTGGCTTCGCCAAAGGAATCTTATGTGGCTAAGCCTTTTGCTAGCCGCATAAGATGCCTTTGGCATCGCCAAAGGCATCTTATGCGGCTAATCCTTTGGCTCAGCCGCGGAAGGTGCCTTTGTCAAAATGCTAAAGCATCTTATAAGGCTAAACCTTTGGCTTAGCTACTGAGAACATGCCTTTAAGATGCCGCGCTAAAGGCATCTTATCGGCTAATCCTTTGGCTCGACCGCTAAGCCTTTTCAAAATGCTAAAGCATCGCATAAGATGCTTTAGCATTTAACAAACAAATTAGCATTTAACAAACCGTGTTGATGCACAAAATGCTTTGTCGGATATATGATAACTTAAAATAAGCTTTTAAATCATTTTTTGTTCTATATCGGATATGATATAACAAACATTTGCTTTTAAAATAGCCTTTTAAATATGTGATAACTTAAAAATTTCGTTAGAAACAAAGGATTTGGCTTAGATCTGAGGCATAGCCTTTGAAAAAACTTCAAATCATTAACATTTGCTTAGCCACGGGCATAGCATTCAACATTCGAACACAAATACATGTTTGTAACATATTTTGTATCTACCAAAATTTTATGTTAAATATCACATATGATATAATAAAAGATGTATTCAACTTTGTGAATTGACTAGGGTGCGAGATAAGCAAAGGCTTGACAAAAGCAGCCACAGGCATAGCCCGACTTTTAGAAGGCTATGCATGTGGCTAAGAATTTGACAAAAATGAACAATTATTCGGTAGCTAAAAAAATTATGTTGAATATCATATATGATATTATAAAAATTTTGGTAATATCTGACGTAGCCCTAAATTTAAAAAAAAGATATGCCTGCACCTAATCCTTTGAGTAAAACTGTCAGGATATTAATTAATTGTTCATTGTTGATGATGTAGGAGATAAAGAAAATGATGACGGAGAAGATGATGTTGGGCATCTAATCTCTAAATTGCCACTATTAAAAACAACTGCTGAAGAGAAAAGCCCTGCTAAAGGTACATATCATGTTATTAATGAAACACGTTATGTACTGAGAATATTTCAATTACTAAATCACAAATGATATAATATAAATTTGTTTTGCGAGATAAATCAAAAGCAGTAGCTCAAAGATGAATGAAATGCATAGAAATGCTAAGAAGAGTAGAAGCGAGCTAGAAAAGAAAAAGAAGAATGAAGGAGATAAGGAAAAACTAAAATCAAGAAAAAAAGACACTTGACAAAAGCGTGCTGAGAAAAGAAAAGCATCGGAAAAGCAAAGTACTCAGAAAAGATTTACTAGAGGTGATGCTAGGAGAATTGAAGAGGAAAAGATCTTGATAAAAGTGATGATGAGGATCTTGAGGCGGTAGAAGAGGCGAAGTGGAAGAGGCGAAGAGGAAGTGGAAGAGGCGAAGAGGAAGTGGAAGAGATTGAAGAGGAAATCGAAGAAGAGAATGATCGACAATTGGTTGTAAAAGAAACCAAAAGAGAAAGAAGGAAGTAGGCATTCGGAAGGTGGTTGAAGATAAGGAAGATAAAAAGAAGCTTAAGGTGAAAAGGACAAAGCAAAACAAAAATTACCCAACATGTACAACAAGGTCATCACGAAACCTCTCTATGAAGCAATGATTGGTTTATCAAATGAGCGAAAGAAGTGCTTGAAAGAGATGGGATTTGAGAGGTTCATAAACTTCCCTATTGTTGAACTTCCATACGCATTGGTGTATCATGTAATTGATAAGTTCCATCCACCTAGCATGGAATTGAGATTACAAAAGGTTCAATAAAGGTAACAAGGCAAAAATTCATGATATGCTTGGTGTGCCGATGGGGACAAGAAATTTGGAAGATCTGGAAGAAAGATTTGATGATGGCGATTTTGTTAGAGAGTGGGAAGAACGATGCGCTCATCTTGGACGAATTACACCACTGCTTTGTAGCATTCGAGATATCAAGCTCAATGAAGCGATTTCATGTTCAAGATGAATTTCTTAACTTTGTTTGCAAGCACCATGGGCACTTTGGAGAGTGCGGGAAGAGTGCCCAAAAAATCCTCGAGCACGTGAAAGAAGATGATGATATCTCGATATCGATTGGTGCACCTACATAATGGAATGCTTGGAAATCGATAAGCTAAAGCGGGCCGCAAGTCAAGTCGGGTACCAACTTCTATTATGGTCCTATAACATTCTTATGTGTAAGTTATTTTCCATTAAACTTATCAACTATGATTCACTCATATAAAAATTATCTAACAAAATTTTAATTGTATTTTGTGTATAAAAAGTTGCTATACTTGGACTCAACAAACTACCCGAGGTTCCAAGTTATGCGTCACCTTGACCATCGAAGTTGGAACACTCCAACAATGAGGAAAAGAATAAACATGGAAATGAGAGGCGGTTGCTTGGGGACGTTAGAGCATCACGGAGAGTATGATCGATGAGGAGCAAACCGGCTGAATTTGTACAAGGGAGCGAGACATATACTATGAACCGATGCCTCCCGAAAGCCGGTGGAAAAAGAGGTAATATTATTGAATTCATTTATAAAAATGTTGTTATAAAAAGTATGTTATGATATATTTTACTTATTATTAAAAGAATGTTTAAAGAGTTAACGAGAAAACAAAACCTTAAGCTTAGGCGCAAGCATAGCCTTGGCTTTAGCGAAGGCTATGCTCTAACGCCTAAGCCTCAGCTTGACCTTGACTTTAGCGAAGGCTATGCCAGAGACTAAGCCTTCAGCAGGCTAACATTCAGTTGTGCTTGCAACAATATCATATATGATAAAACAAAGATGAATATCACATTTGATATTAGTGTTAAATCATATATGATATGTAATATCATATGTGATATTACACTAATATCATATGTGATATCATATATGATATTTTAAAAAATCATATATGATTTTCCATATACAATAAGAAACTAAACTGAAATATTTACTTTACAGGAGTTTTATGAAAAAATTGATGAGAAATTTGAGATAATCTCAAAAGAAAAAATAGAGTTGGTTGAAACAATGAGAGAGGGATTGAAGAAATTCAAAGGGGACAAGGTGATGTTGTCCTTCTGCAAGAAGTACAAGAGAATGTTCAACAAGATCGATTTTGATATAGAAAGTGAGGCTGAGAATAGTGATAGTGATAGTGAGAACAAAGAAGGAAGTGAGCCTGAGAATCAAGAAAAAACAAATGAAGGAAAATTAATAGTTGAAAAGGAGAATGAAAAGGAGGGTGAGAGCAAAAATGAAAAGGAGAATGAAAAGGAGAATCAAGAAAAAACAAATGAAGGAAAATTAATAATTGAAAAGGAGAATGAAAAGGAGGGTGAGAGCAAAAATGAAAAGGAGAATGAAAAGGAGAATGAAAGTGAGAGTGAAGGTGAGGATGAGGAAGAAGAAGAATATAATATATTTGGAAGTGAGAGCGGGCGAGCAGGAGGATGAAAGCGAGAATTTAGGTGAAAAGGAGGTTAAGAGCAAAGATGAAATACCGAACTACCAAAATACGGAAATAATACCGGTCTGGAAGGAACAAAAGTTGCAAACAAAGAAACAACTCAAGCTGAAACACAAAAGAACACGAGAAAGAAAAAGAAAAGAAAGCGAAATACCGGTGAAAGTGAAGGAGAGTGTGATGGAAAACCCGATTGAAAACCCGATTGAAGTTGCAAAGGAAGTTGGAACACCAAGCGTGGAGGTAGCACCAGGTTATAAGTTGAGACTAGCAACACGGATGATTTTGGAATCGAGAAAACTTTGATAATCTCGTGAGTCAAGCGAGAACAAGAATATGCGAGAAAAACATGGGAAAACAGATAAGAGTGATCAAAAGAGATTCTTTGGGACAACAGAGATGATAAGTGACCCAAAAGAGATTCTTTGGGACAACGGAGATGAGTAGTCAAAAGAAATTCAAGGGTCAAAAGAAAAAATGACCGGAGGAATAATAAGAAAGTCAATGTCGCCACAATCTGAGAAAATGACAAGAGGAAATATCAGAAAATCATTCACGCCACCATCTTTCAGTCTTGGTATAAGCCCAATGATAACAGAAGCTATTGTTGAGACTGAAACAACATCAAAACTGGAAGAAAAAAAAGAAAAAAGGGTGAGAGACATGGAGGCTGAGACTGAAACAGAATCAAAACAAGAAGAACAACATCTAGCAAAGAGAGTCAAAAAACCATCACGTTTTCTGGTATCACCATACATGAACAGAAAAACTGTAATCCACACACCACCACAACCAGATGAAGTGATGATAACGGATGCGTTATTTTCAATGGATGGAAATCCAGTGTAAGTCTGCTATTTTTTTTAATTAAAAATCACACAAAAAATAATAAATGTTGTGATAATAATATGTATATAATTTAAATTTTGTGTAGTGACTTTGTCTTGAACCAAGCATCAAGGAGCCCTACAATAAGGAAAGCATGCAAACACGGCACCTAACTTGAAGGTAGAAGCTAGTGTCATTGTGACTTTGCTTCACTTTTAAACTATGAAGAAATGGTGACCAATGGTGGAAACAAGATGAAGCATTACTTCCACTTTGGAATGTTGGTAAGTAGATAAACATTTAGAAACTAATTACTAATCTGTTTGTTATGATTATATGATATTGTTGATTTTGACAACAGACAAGCCAAATGGTAGAGTTGCGAAGAAAGATGAAGCAAAGCAATATAAAGCTTTCTTTGATTGCATGACAAGGAGTTTGAAGACAACCAAAATGACATGTCATTGCAACATGTAGAAATGGTAACAACTTACTTTACTTATTATGAAGAAAGAGATTCGACTTTTATTTGAGCTAAAATGAATATAATTTTCTTTCAATTTCTCTGAGCCTTCTTCCGATGATTGCTCATGAACACTTCTATCTGTTTGTATTCAATCTAGCCAAAGGAACTTGACAATCATTGACAACTCCAACTCAGGCGGACATATGACACCAAATACAAGAAAGAATGCGATGTTTTGGTAAGTCACTCAAACTAGGCATGGAAAGAACATAAATTGCATCTAATATTAGAAACTATAATATGACGATAAAATATCATATATGATATAATTGTCTTTAAATATTAGAAACTAAAATATGGTAGTTAAATATCATATATGATAAAACACTAGCAAGTTAATTGAG
Source organism: Chrysanthemum lavandulifolium (assembly GCA_022545495.1). NCBI lineage: Eukaryota > Viridiplantae > Streptophyta > Magnoliopsida > Asterales > Asteraceae > Chrysanthemum > Chrysanthemum lavandulifolium. The sequence goes on along the minus strand of CM040242.1, from coordinate 221,410,706 downwards.
TCTTTGTTTGAAATATCGGATATGATAAACCACTAGTAAGTAAAGCGAATCTTTTGTTTGTGCGAGAAAAAGTGTTTTCACGATATTTGGAGTCATTCAACCACCCAGCGAAGCGAGATAAAGAAAAACAAGGCGGCAATCATAAAAGTCAAATGGGCAACAAAACAAAATGTGATTGATTGCGGGGTCTTTGTTATGATGCACATGGAGTTGTACAATGGTGAAGCGACAAAGAAGCTGGGGTGAACTTCCCAAGCGAAGAAGAAGGCCAAACAATGGCAATAATCAAGTGAGAGTAAAGTATGCAACAAAATGTTAGCATGAAATTTATGATGAGAGAGAAGAAATCGTGAAGAAGCACATGCGTTTGCAAGGAAGCATCTTGACAAAGCATTGAAACAAACCTACATAAAGGAGCGAGATAGAAAAGAAGAAGAAGGAGCAGGAGGCAACCCATGTTGCAAGTGCGATTGAAGGCAAAACTTGATAGATGATAGAAGGCAGTTGATAGATGATAGGGTGGCGAATAGATGGGAAGTCACTCGTTTTTGGGTAAAGGTGGAGTGACAATGGTGATGCACTTACAAACTTACTTCTGATTAGTTAAATTTGGGATAGCTTATGCCATTTAGAATGGTTAGAACAGTATGTTATGTCTTATGGTACAATGTCACAATCTTATCTCGTATGCTACAATATGTTATGTCTTATGGTACAATGTCACAATGTTGACGAATAGTGATCAGATCTGAAATGGTTATCTAATGAATTTTGCGGCACATCTGCGGATGTGATTTTGGATTATATGTCTTTGGTGTACAAGTTTTGCTACACAAAGCGATATATTCGATAAAAGGTGTTGCTAACCAACTCGCGTTTTATAACACAATTTGAAAACATATGATATGAGATCTGATCAACAAATGTGCTAATGGTGGTATCACATATGATTTTGTATGTATATCAAATATGATATATAACAGTAAAAAATCAAATGTGATTTTGTATGTATATCAAATATGATATATAACAGGAAAAACAAACTAGATAAATCAAATGTGATAATTCACTTAACACAAAGAGAAGATAAATCACTTAAAACCAAAAAAAAAATATCAAAAATCCATTTCATAAAACAAAATCTGTAAACAATCAAAGAAGATTCAAAGTACTTCAATCACAAAATTCTTATTTGGACAAAAAGCAAGTAAAAGATTTATCATGTAGCCAGATTGAACCAAATCATCTTGTACTCTATACTTATTTGGACGAGTCCTTTTGTTGTGGCCATCTTTAGCTCCACATCTTGAACATGCATTCCTATTAAGCGAACTCTCATCAATAGCTTGCTCTTTTCCACCTTTTATATGCGACTTTTCCGTCCTTTGGGCTTCTGACCAGACAGTTCTTAACAAACAACTACGGGAGGCTTTGGCACTCCGACAAGCTCTTCAAGATTATCAAGCTTGTCCTTTGATGGAGGATTTGGGCAATCGGCTTCAACATCTAACTTTAGCAACTTCAACTTCTCAATAAAAGCACTAACCTTGTCTCGTCTTTACTCAACATATGCACACGATGATCAACAATAGAAGTAGCCTCATTTGCATAATTCTCAACAATCTCATTCTTCTCACCATACATTCCTTTTGTTCCTCAAACCGGCGGTATCAAGTTCTTTGTCCAGCGCCTCAAGATGTATTGATTTGGAATCATTTCAACATTCGCATTCTTAAAGACACAAAAATGTGTCTACACAATATTCAACTCTAACAAATAGGCGTGACGGAACAAACAAGCGATCCATCTTCTATGTTTCGCAAAACCTCCATGCAAAAAAAAAAAAAAAAACAACACATAGTCAAAAATCATATATGATATATCATATGTGATACATCATTGATATATCATATATGATATATCATCATATGATATATCATATGATATATCACATATGATATATCAAAATTATAAAAGTATAAAAATAACAATAAAAAAGCTTTAAAAGACCATAAAAAAATTGGTTAACAAAACTAACAAACCTTATCAGATCCATCTTCTCTGTGAAACAAGTTGATCGGCTCCTCTTCTTCTTCATTTTATCAATTATCATCACCTTTTTCTTAAATTTCTCTTTTTCTTAGCTTTCTTCTTCTCCATTACTTCATCAACAAACTTTTCTCTTTAATAATAGACACCTCGGATCCTTCAAACAAACTTTTGGTATCTATTTGGCAAAACCATGTCCCAACAAATATTTCGACTTGAACCAATTCGAAAAGGGGACGAGTATAAACCTTTGACGCATGACGTTCAATCTTAAGATAGGTTCTAAGTGTAGGAACAGAATCAATCGACTTATGATCTAACCTCTCTTGTATATGCCTCTGTTTTTCCATTGCCGTCTCAAAACAATTCATAAAATTCATGAGAGTCGAACCAGAATTAGTAAAATGAGAGAAAAAGGAATTCTCACTCTCAGACCTAGAAGTTGTCCTCATCAAACCACACAAAGGAGAGTCCACAAAAAAAGCAGGAATCCAACAAGAGCGAATGCGAAACATCTTTGTTAACCACTTATGATTATGCAAATTAAACTCATCTAATAACTTCCCCCATTGATACTCAAACTCATCAGGACCAATATACATATTCCACACAATTTGATTGAATTTCCTTTTAAAGTCTGTGTGATCATAAATCTTTGAGCATATCTGCAAACAAATATCACATATGATATAACAAACGATTTACCAAAATGAAAAAAATATGAAATATCACATATGATAAATCATTAGAAACTACAAAGAAAGAAAAATAAAATACAAGAAAGCACATAAAGTATCACATATGATATAACAAAAGGAAATACAAGAAAGCACACAACATACCTTTCCAGGAAGCTTTTGTGTAATATGCCACATACACAATCTGTGTTTCGATCCAGCAAATTCTTGTTCAATCGCCTTTCTCATGGCCCGTCACGATCGGTGACAACGATACTAGGAGCTTTACCAAAAGCTTTTATAAATGCTTTGAGCAACCAAATATAAGAGTTTGCGGTCTCATTCTTGACAAGCTGCGACAACCGTAACACACTTCCTATGATTATCAATTCTTTGTAAAAGGAACAAACATCATTTTGTACACGAAAAACAAAAACAAAAATAGTTAAAAAATAAAAATAAAAATACAAGTAATACAATAAAATATGATATATATCACTCAAACACTTACTTATTTGTCTGTCGTAGCATCAAAAGAGACAACGTCACAAAACTCTTTGTAATTGTACTTGGAAACTTCATCATTGAGAAAATTGCGAAAGCTCGGCATTCTCAACCAAGTAATCAAGCGAAAAATCGGAACATGCTTACATCTATTTTCCATCTTAGCTATAAGCATCCGAGCATCACTATCGCCTATATAACAATTCACACTCTAAAAAGTTCTTAAAGTCAACAGTTGTACCATGAACAAGCAAATCGATCCCCGGACCGATCGACAAGTGATGAGCTCGCGTTGCACCTATATTCACGCTCATGACTTTAACAATAAACAAGCGCTCGGCATATGTTAGCGCCTTTCGGTCTTTGACAAATGCTTATATTCTTTACGTTCAAGCTCATGGTTATGTATACTATCAAAAGCAGTCAACTTATACTTTGAAGAACCAGGAATCAACTCAAACATCACACGTGCTTTGCAACTTTGTGATATGAAGGTTCGAACTTCTCTTACGCTTGTCACTATTCTCTAAATCTAGTGTGTCTACATGAATTCCCTTAGGACAACCTTCCTATTACACACTAGATACTTTTGCTTAACAATACCACTCCTCGACCTTTTCGACATGATTTCCTAACCACAAACCACGCTTTTGAAGCATATTTCATATCGCACTAATGCACTCATCAACTGAATTAAAAACATTGCCCTTAGCTAGTAAAGCGTCGACGGAACTTTAGGAATATAATAAACCGTTCCACGGGAGTATCAAAATTAGAGTGAGTAGAGAATGATTCGGGAGTTTTCAAAGCATTGATTACGAAAAAACAAAAAGTACAAAATAAAAACATCGATCAAGTAAAATGTGGTATCATATGTGATATCACATATGATATATCATATGTGATATCATGTGATATATCATGTGATATCACATGTGATATCATATGTGATATCACATATGATATCACATGTGATGCAAAATAAAAGTGCTTAACAAAACATAACTAATAGCTTGTTCAAAAGCTTAAACTACTTAATTCAATCAAAGCATAAACTAATAGCTTATTCAAAGCTTAATATGCTTAATTCATCAAAACTAATTAACGACAATTTGAATCTAAACATAACTAATCGCTTATTAGGAGGATTAAAATGATTAACACCTTATCCATCTCCTACACGTAACACAAAACTAACGGTTTAGATCAATCTAAAGCTAAATAATAGCTTATTAATGACTTCAAATTAACTTAAAGCGCTTAATTCAATCTAAAACTAAATTAAAGCGCTTAATTCAATATAAACCTAACTAAATAGCTTATTCACATATTAAAGCATTATTCAAACGGGAAAAACAATAAAAACAAAATTAAACGCATCTTACTCTTAATAGTTGCGGATTCATCACCGTGTTCATAAGCTACAATCTCCTCCGTATACTTAGCGAAACATCATCACTAACAACAACATCTTGAGATGCGATTCGATTCTGAAACATCATCACTACAGTTATAGAAGAAGAAGGATCAAAGAGGAGCGATCAGTTGATAATAGAAGAAGAAGGATCGGAAAAAGCGAAGAATTTGGAATCAAATCCATGAAAGAATCGATTAATTGATAGCGATGAAGAATTAGGAATAGCGATGAAGAAGATGGGGTTAGCGATGAAGAATCGAGAGAATAGAGATAAACACACACTTTGTGTGTGAAAATAAATAGATAACGTTTAATAGAAAGAAACATAAAAATTCTTTTATATTGACTAAAATACCCTCAAAAGGCGTTTTATTTATTATTGTAAAAATATTATTTTAATCTAAGCCATTAGATCAAAATGAATGAAAGGTGGGGATTGGTACTTTGGTATGTAGATAAAGTTTTGTCTATTTCTAAATGATCTTTTATCAGACATCGTTTTTAAAAATGGTTGAATTAGTTATCTTTAGGAAACTTCATATTTAGGTGGTGTTTTTTTTTTCATGAATAGCTTATAATAGCCTCTTAATCTGACTCATTCAGACGCGGTCAGATATTAGGTCATTAAGTGCGTTTTTTTTTAATGTCATCAAGAGGCAGTAGGCAATCAATGAGTTTGTTTTTTATGATTGTTAAGAGGCATAAACCTCTAAACTAGATGTGAATGGGGTATCTTAACACCTGTTAACATATATATTTTTTTTCTTATTTTTTTTATGCTTTTTCTTTTTTTTTTTCTTCTTTCTTATGATCTTTCTATTGAGTGTTTTTTTTTCTTCTAATTTTTGTTTTTTTTTTCTTATTTCAACTTTGTATTTTGTATTAAAAGTACTTTTAAGTAGAATAATTACACGTTAGATTAAGAATGTAAAGCATGATAACACTTATCTGACAATTCCTATTTTGTTCAAATTAGAGGGTTCGGGGTTAGCGGACTTATAAATCTCAACTCTAACCCAACTCATTTAGTTAACCGTTTTGAAAATTTTAATCCAAACTCCGTCACATTTACTTTTGTCAAATAAACATAAAATTAAATGTTTAGTCTAAACTACTTATAATTTTTTATGGAATATGTTATAAAATTTGTTTTTTATGTTTAATAAAGTTTATTTCTCGCGTGAATGCAATTGTTTATATTTAAAGTGTCAAAACTGATAGTTTAACACATTCAGATATTTTAACAGAAACAAACAGGTTTATTTGATTCGGATTCTGATCTCTCAACCATTTATTCAGATTAAGATGAAATCAGATTCAGGCTTTTCAACTATATATTGAGAATCAGATGTGTAAATAAGATTCAGACTCAGAGCCTCTTAATAAACAAACAACACATTATTGTTTATATACTACTAAAAACTATAGGTCACCAAAAGATTGTGCTGCCTAACTTGTCAAAACGAGCTCATGTCTATGTGTTGGAATCACTCCTAAACCATAATCAAGTGTTTGTAATTAATATGTAATAGTTAGCTTTATTATGGCCTTTATGTTTGTTATTAGCCTTAAGCTTATGTAGAAGGCCCATGAGCTTAGGCCCAAGCCCATTTAAGAAAGGATGGAAACTAGGAGTGTTGCCCTAGCTTTCCTCCTATAAATACTCAATGTAAACCTTCATTTGAAGGTTGGTTGTTCAAGTTATTTCCTTTCATACTCCTACGCGTAAACCGTATTATATTATCGTGTGTGTGTGTGGTTTTACTTGTTCAATCGCCTCATCTCTTTCTTGTAAGCTTGTGTTGTAAATCTAGTGACCTAACAGTGGTATCAATCGCCTAATAGTTGAGTGAACGTATTGTTTGAAGTGAGTTTTGGTCTCACGCCTAACTTACGTATACCTCACCTTTGGCTTGATCAAAAACGTATTTTTTTACACTTTTGAATCCAAGATTCTTGTACTTTCAACGTTTTAAGGTGTTAAAATACTTGTTTTAGGCAAAACGTTTCAAACTTTATGCGTGGATAGTTGTTTTCATCTAGTTTTTGAGCGTGGGTGCAGTTCTACAGCGTAAGCTGTTTTAGAGGCTTTGGTTCATCAAGTTTCACACTTTTGTGTATTTTGGTGTTATTGAAGCTATTTTATCACACAAAAGCGGTTTAGAAACACTTTTGGACAGAATCAAAGTTACGAGCATTTCTACGCGTAGTAAAACCCTAAAACTACGCGTAAGTGCTTCCTTGGTTTTATCTTCATTTTCGTGGTTTATTCCGTGTTTTCTTACTTGGATAAGTTTGAAAATCGTCGACTTTGGATATCTTTTGCCTTTGTGATAGTGTAAAGATCATTTGAGCAAAACCTAAAATTACGCATAAGCATAAGCTTACGGCGTGAAATCGCCTAAGATTTTCCTACGCCTAAGCCTAGTCTTACGCATAAGAAAATCCTCGCCTAACTTTCTCACGCCTAACTTTTGTCTCGCCTAACTTTAGTGCTTTTCCTACTTACGCGTAAACTAAATCCTACGCGTAACTCCTTATTATTCTGCGTAACTTTGGTGTTTTACGCATAAGTGCTACTTGGTTCTTGTCTTTTCTCGCCTAAGGACACTTCATCAACAAAGGTTCATTCGACTACAAAGATCCATTTTACCAACACAAGTTTTCAACATGTCTCAACCACCATACTCTAACTATTTCCCTTACACTTATCCTCAACGACAACAACAACTAAGTCCACAACATCAACAATGGAATCAACAACAAGCAATTTATCAACAACAATTTAATCAACAACATACTCCACAACTTGGTGCAATTCCCCACCACAAATGGTTCAAACACCGCCAAGTCTTCAAGTTCAACCCTACACAAATGAATTCAATCAACATCCATCAAGGAACACTATGAAGGAACCCACTTGGTTTGCAAAGATGTGTGAAGCTTTAAGCGACCAACAATCAATTCATGAATGGATCACTTGATAGACCTCCAATGCTCACTACAGAAACTACGATCAATGGGTGATAAGGTTCTTTAGGTTTTGTGATCGAAGAAGCCACATGGAAAGTTCTTAAAGAAGGTTATCTTGGAAGGTCCATTTGAGATGCCTCTTGTCATTTTGCAGGAGATCCTCTGCTATTCCACTAAGAGATGAACAAACAAACATTGCTCTCATTGCGGATCTAAATCCAACGAACTTCTACACTATGAAGTCGATGAGCTTGCAATGCAATATATCCTTTTAGGATTACCTAACCCAATTCTTTGAAGTGTTGATGCTCAAAAGGCGCAAAGGAAATGTGGGACCACATTCATCTTCTTATGGAAGGATCATACTCAATCGGGAGGATTTGGAATCCAAAATTTACTTGGCTTATGAACACTTCATGATTGAACACGGAGAGACACTAGAGTCTTATCATCATCGATTTTCGGACATCATCAATGATTTGGATAAACACAACATTATCATGCCAAGAATTGCGGTGAATACTAAGTTCACGAGTAGTCTTGGTCACGAATGGGAGAAGTATGTCATTTTCTTCGTCAAGCGAAGAATATGCATCATTCTACATATGGATTGTTGTACGATTACTTGAAGCCTCATGAAAAGGAAGTTGATCGGGAAAGGATTCTCCGTGCTCAAATTGCTCCACCTACACATTCGGAAAATCAACAACTTGCCTTATATGCTCAACAAAGTTATCCTCCTCAACAAGCAACTCAACCAAGCGCCTCGGTCACACCAAGCGATCCATCACGGCAATCTCAACAAAATCAATTGGTTCCTTACAACAACAACAATGATCAAGCACTTCATAGTCAAACTAATGAGGAATCCGATCCGTTCGAAGCATTGCAACGAGGATTTGTTATGATTGCTAATGCTTTTAGCCGTTATACAAACAAATCCAACAATCGTATTTGTTCCTCATCCAATACACGAAATCAGTTGTTGTGAACAATGGACGAGTTGAAGTTCGAGAATCGTGGTTATGGTCGTCAAATGGGAGGTGGTCAAGGGTTTAATGTTATGGGTAGGAATAACAATGAGCTCAAGTGGTAGAACAGGAAATGCTCGAGAATGGGTTGAATGGTCTTGATGCTACAAGCGCAATGAGAAGGACACTGGCTAATGCATGTCCAAAGCCAAGGACTAGGGCGTGCTTACTTCAAAGAGGCACTTCTTTTGGCTCTTAAGGATGAAGTGGTGGATCTCTCACAAACAAAACGAGCTTTATGGCGGATCTGAGACTCGAGATGATGATATGGAGGACTTGCGAGGCCAATGTATTTATTATGTTGATGGCTAATATGCATGAGTTACACATGAGTGAAACAGGCCCAGTGTATGACAACGATGGCTTGTCTCGGTGCCGAACAAACCATCATCATATACGAACTAATATCTCCGCCAATATCTCGAATCAAGCACGGATCGATTATTCAAAATGAGTCATCTACATCTCATTCGGACGATTTTCAAGTTAACCACATAGTTACATTTGACGATCAAGATGACCTTATGGTTTCCTTTGATAATCAAATTGACTCGTGGTTGTACTTAAGGATCTAAATAATGATCATGTTGTAACTCACGTTGAACAATTTGACTATTGCCTCACCTAGATTTTGCTCGTTTAATTCAAGACCATCAAATCAAAATGGAGGAATGTTATGCATTAAATAAGGACTTAAAAGCAAAAATGCTTTGTTAACCAAGGATTTTGAATGCTTATAAATGCAACTCAACTTTTCAAAACTCAAGAACATCGTGAAAAAGGTTTTGAAGCCGCTTTTGCTAAATCTCATCAAAACAAAAATATTTAGAGAGAGATCGTGATCTAGCCAGCTTGAAGAATGCTTTGTTATGCGAAATAGAACAATGAAACATGAACATAAAAAGCAAATTAACGCTCTCACCTTGGAAAATCAAAAGCTAAGGTGAGTTGTTAAATTGTCAAAAGCAGTTCTCGACATACAAAAAGCATTCAACGAATCGGGTAGATGACCTTCTTGCGAAATTATTGGCTTGCAAAACAAAATTAAAGAGTTTAAAATGTTGTTTACAAACATGGTGAATCGATATGACTATTGAAAAGTTTACTTTAAAACCCAATCAAAAGGATATGGACCAAATCTAGGCGATTACAAACCAAAGCTTTCACTCAAAACATTCAAACCAAATCACGAAGTTTCCGGTGCAAAATATAAAATTAATGATCTTGTTATGAGTGTTGTTGAATATCATCGTCAAGAGGAATTAGATGCGAAGGCGAGAGTCGATCAAAATTAAAAGCGGTTGTTTACAACAAACCTTTTAATTATTCAAAACCGGTCACTTTCGTCACAACAACGGATTCTTCTAACACACCAAGGGTTATCATCAAAACACATGAGTCTTCTAATGTTAATCCCCAACCATATTATGCACAAATTTATGGTCCTTTACCTTCAATCGATGAAGTAAACTCAAAACACGAAAATCGCAAAATTCTTAGATATTTTGACATTTTCATGGTCGACCTCAAAACTTTAGAACATGAGATAGAACATCATTACGAAATCAAAGTTCAACACTTTCAATCGCCTTTAGCGAGAACAAAGAGACATTTTTAGGAAAATCTTTTACCAAATGTTAAAAATTTGAAAAGTTGTGCATTAGCTTGGGAAAAGGATTTTCATAAGGAACTTGGAGTGATGAAGGTCGTTTTCGAGAAAAGCGAAACATCTATTTCTAATACTAAGCAAAAAGAAAATGTTGAGAAAAGATGTTGATCGACTCTTGGAAGATGTTATCGTCTTGATATCCATAATGTTGTGTTATTCTATTCTTTGCCACATCCATCGATTATACCTCTGCGACAATGTTGACTCGTAGTAGCTGTTGAGAATATTGATAATGTGCTTGGATCGAGTCTTTAAAAGCGAAAATAAACGATTACTTAACGAACTTTACAATGCAAAGCGTTGTCTTCATTGGTGTGAAAAGATATTCACAACCATCAACTTAGTTTTCAAAGAAAATCGCTCGGTTGAGTGCAAAATCTTGATTCTAAAATTGAGCAAGCTGGATGATCAAAGCGTGTCTTTGAAAAGTCAAATCTCTAAATATGAACAAGAACTTGTAACAGTTAAGCAGAATATGGTGTCATATTTGATTTACTCAATAAGACTCGACATGAAGCATCAAGCGAACTTGATCACTATCTTGCTCACACTAGAGAAGTCATGAATTTTCTTTGGTAATATTCGTTCCGAAAATCAAGATTTGATTCACACTATCTCTAAGTTAAGAGAAATGTTAGTAAAGTATGAACAACTTCCGCCAACCATCATTAAGAGATTAGCATAAGTAACACTTAGTAATCATGCACCTAGAATCCCTCTTGCCAAATCACAAGTTGCTAACGTGCTTCCTTCTCTTGAAAGCAGAATAGTTGCGTCTTTTCCAAGCGTCCGCACTTCACGACCTAGGAGCACTCAATCGAAGAATAGGAAGTTGCGACCTAAGAAAAGATCAATAAGGAATGCTAAAGTAGAAGAACACCCTAGGACTATGAATAAGAATCACGTTGCTTCCACTATAGATGTTGCGTCGGCAAATGTAATAGAAATAGTGATGTAACGAATGCTAAACCTTTAAGCACTTTTGATATTGATCGATGCACCTTGTGTTATTTGTCATAAAAGTATGAATTCGATTGTCATGACAAATGTGTTGCTAAAGCTATAATCTCTAGTTTACGGAATCCTAAGAATCGGAATACCTCTAGGCCCACTAATCATTCTAAGTACGTGCTTGGTAGACCGCCTTCTTTAGATTCTAAGGCAAACATTGTTGTCACTGTAGCTCGGTTTCACCTCCTAAGAATGTAGTACCACCTAGTGCATTCACTAAGACTAAAGCAAAGAGTAGTTATAGATGGCGAAATGGATATATAACACACTAGGATTTAAATGGATGCCTAAAGTCATTAATGTGTGCATGTCTCATATACCTTGGAACCCTCTAACATTTCGGGTTCCACATCTACTTCTATTCCATCGTATGTAAATGCATGTGTGTAATGCGGTGATCTGAGATCATTCTCTGGATTGTTGATAGCGGATGTTCCCGACACATGACGAGCAACCTTAAAGCTGTTATCAAACTTTATTGCAAAGTTCATTGGCTTTGTCGGGTTCGGAATGATCACTTGCAGACTATCATGTGCTCGGAGATTATGTCAATGGGAACATCGAAATCGTGAGGGTTTACTATGTGGAAGGCCTCGGTCATAATCTGTTTTCGATGAGGTCGGTTTTGTGATGGAGATTTGGAGGTTGCTTTCGGGAGAAAACTTGTTTCATTCGTGATCTACAAGGAAATGACCTTATGTCCGCTCGCGTAATTCTAGTCTCTACATTATCTCTATGCAAGACATGGTTGCTTCATCTCCCATCGCTTACTTTCAAAGGCAACATCAACAAAATCCACGGCTATGGCACGTCGTCTCTCACATCTAAACTTTCAAACCATTACCAACCTTGCTCGACACAAACTAGTTGAAGGTCTCCCACGATTTCGGTATTCAAAAGATCACCTTTGCTCGACTGTGAACAAGAAAAAGCACTCGTGCTCATTTTCCTTCAAAGGTGGAACTGACTCTCGACATGTGCTTCATCTTCTTCACATGGATTTGTGTGGCCCGATCGCGTGCAAACAATCAATGGCAAACGCTACATCTTAGTAATTGTTGATGACTATTCACGATGGACTTGGGTCTATTTTCTCTGAAGCAAAGACCAAGCTCACAAATGATCATCACCTTTCTCACAAAAATCGAGTTCGACTCCGCAACACCGTCGAGCTAATTCGAGCAGACAAAGGCGAATTTGTTAACCAAACCCTTCGTGAATTCTATGAGAAAGTGGGAATTGACATCAAACATCTATTGCACGTACACACGAACAAAGCGGAGTTGTTGAAAAGCGAAACCGAGCGTTAGTGGAAGCGCAAGAACAATGTTAATCAATGCTAAACTTCCAGATTACTTGTGGCGAAGCCGTATCTCGCATGCTATACTCAAAACCGTTCTATGATCACAAAGCGCCACAACAAAACACCTTTCGAGCTTGTCCACAACCATAAACCGAATCTCAAACACTTTCATGTATTTGGATCCCTTTGCTATCCGAATAATGACCGTGATGATTTTGGAAAGCTCAATGCCAAAGTCGACATTGGAGTCTTTATTGGATATTGTGAGAATTCTAAAGGTTCTGGGATGCGGAATCGTCGTACAAAAGCAGTGATGGAAGCGATTCATGCTCATTTGATGAACTCACGGAAATGGCTTCTAAGTATAACAACTTAGAACCGGACACAACCGTTTAAACTTCCTCAACCCCATCATCGGTGAACAAAGCCCCACTAACTCGTCAACAAATGGAAAGGTTATTTGCTCCTCTGTTCGGTGAGATATTAATGAGCGTGCTCGGTGTATCCGTTGTTTCATTGCTAAAACGATAATACTCTTATACGATACACTGCTACAACAACTATTGTTGAAGATGCACCTACACCAGTTGACTCCAACACAACAGTTGAACAAATCGCTTCCAACAATGATGAACGGTGATGATATTACGAATGATGTACCCCACTGCAGATTTTGACCCAAATCGTTCTTGACCCGTTTGCTAATGAGGCTGCGCACGGATGTTGCGGAATCTTCAACAAACCATTTGAATCCTCGAATCGCACAATGTATACCAACATCAACCTCTACACATCGATGGACAAAAGACCATCCTTTGGCTAATATTATTGGCAACCCGAATCAACCGATCGTTACGAGACAACGTCTTCACACGAGATGGTGAACATTGCATTTATGCACTCGGCATCGCCAATCGAGCCTAAAACATTAAAGGCGCAATGACAAAGACAATGGATTGAATCCATGCGGAAGAACTCAACCAATTCAAGCGTCTTGAAGTATGGAGGCGGTTGAAAGACCAGCGAGGGTCTCGTCATTGGTCTCAAATGGATTTGGAAAAACAAATTGGATCTTTGAAGGGCGTCATCGAAACAAGTCACGTCTAGTTGCTAAGGGTTATCGTCGGGAAGAGGAATAGACTTTGAAGAATCTTTTGCTCCGGTTGCTCGTCTTGAGGTCATTCGGATATTTCTCGCGTTCGCGGCTCATATGAATATGACGGTCTTTCAAATGGATGTCAAAGCTGCGTTTCTCAACGGACAACCGAAAAGCGGTTTATGTCGACCAACCCGAAGGATTCGTTGATCCAGTGCCCGAACCATGTCTACAAACCGAACAAAGCTCTTTATGGTCTCAAACAAGCCCCTCGGGCATGGTGCGATAAGCTATCATCTTTCCTCATTGCTAATAATTTCACCAAAGGCTCGGTTGACCCAACTCTTTTATACAATATCACGGGCACATATCTTAATTGTTCAAATTTACGTGGATGACATCATTTTGGGTCTACACATAAAAAGTTTTCAACCGCTTTTGCAAAACTAATGAAGAAAAATTTTGAAATGTCCATGATGGGTGAACTCACGTTCTTTCTAGGATGCAAGTTCATCAATCACCCGTGGTATTTTCTTGAGTCGATCCAAATATGCCCTTGAACTGTTAAACAAATTTGGAATGAAAACACCGTGATACTTATGCCACACCAATGACTCATACCAAGAAGCTAGATTGATTTACATGGGAAATTAGTTGACCCTACCAAATACCAAGTATTATTGGGTCTCTCATGTATCTAACACTATCGGACGATATTGTCTTTGCCGTTTATCTATGCTCCGTTATCGATCGCGACCAATGAAACCCACCTCTACGAGGCTAAAAGAATCCTCCGATACATCAAGGAACCATTAACTTGGGATCCGGTATCCAGAAGGATTCGGTTTTGAACTAATCGCTTTTGAGACGCCGACCACGCAGGATGCTTAGACTCGAGGAAAAGTACTTGAGAGCTCTACAATTTCTTGGTGATAAAGCGGTGTCTTGGCAATCAAAGAAGCGAGGATTGTACATCGTTGTCATCAACCGAAGCGAGAATATGTAGCCATGTCCGCGTGTTGTGCTCAAGTCATTTGGATGAGAACACAACTCAAAGACTATGGTTATGTATTTGTGAATCCGATGTCTCTGCGACAATCGGAGTGCCATTGCGATCTCGTGCAACTCGGTTCCTTTTCGAAATCAAAGCACATCGATCACGCTATCATTTCATCAAGGACCACGTGGAGCAGTACCGTTGAATTATTCTTTGGGAGTGCAGAATACCAATTGGCGGATCTTCTCACCAAAGCCTTGCCTCCGCTAGGTTTAATGAGTGATCCACGGTTGGTATGAGGTGTTGACTCAAGAGGAATTGGATGACCTCTTAAAGCAGATCTTAAAAACTGTCAAACACCAAAACATCTTTTGTAAATAATTTTTCAAAAAAAAAAAAACCAAATACAAAAATATAAAATCTTATAAAACAACAAAAATATTATTCTAATCTATAATCTTTCAACATGGCAAGTACATTTCTTCCTTCAACACTATAATCTTTCAAAATTCAGTATTTTTACGATCAAGTGTTGAGGGGGAGAAAATTTTCACTTAACTGTTTCAAAACATATGTGTACTTGCATGTTATTATATCCCGGTTGTTTCTTTTATCAATGGTGGTAAAATTTCTGGTTTTATGACACTCCTCGGACTTAAATTTATAACCTTTCATTATTTTCTCAAGTCGAGGGGGAGTGTCGTCAAGTTTCTTTCTTAAAAACTTTGTTTGGTAACCAAAATGGAAGTTAAATGGCTTTGTTTGAAAAAGGAAAAGGTGGAGGGACCGAAACTGTCAAAATGTTAAAGTTAATTTTAATAAAATACCTCCCACCTAACTTATTCACTTCACATTTATTACTTTCAACTTTTAACATCTACGCCTAAGATTCATTCGAGAAATCCGTTACTTTGATCATCATTTTGTAAGTGTTTTAACGATCTTAACATGTTTTAAGCTAAGGTTTTAATTTCATGCAAATCCTACGGCTAAAAATTGTGTTCAGCGTGATTATGTGTTCTACGCATAAGCATATGAACACACAATCATTGTGTGTGTGTTTTTGGTTAAATGGATTGTGTCAAAACGTTTATAATACATCAAGGATATCATTTTAACCATCAAAACCCACCCAGAAACACGTATTAATGATTTTTGAAAATTAGGGTTCTTGAGTCGAATTGGGTATTTTCGAATGTGAAGTGTTTTGGTCAAATAGGTTGTTGGGTTATGGTCATATGTTGATGAATTGATAATTTCCATGGTTATTAACCACCCAGAAACACTAATTGGTTAACAATTTGAAATTAGGGTTTAATGTTCATAACTTTGGGTAAACTTGATTCTCAACGAATTAGATGTTATAACTTGTTTCATAGACTCTCTCAACATCATAGACCTACCAGAATTTGTATGGTGCAAATCCCATGGCTAGAAATGATACGCGTAAATCTTAACCCTTAGGGTTTTGACCTACGCGTATGACTTTCTACGCTTAACTATTAACGAATGATTCATGCCATGTTTTATTGATATAATGAAGTTTTGTGTTAATGTTAATGATTTGATGAACTTATTTCAGGCTTTGCTACGCATAATATTCAGAATCAAGGTCATTTGAAACTCTACGCATAAGGATTACCCTACGCGTAGCCAAGTTATGCGTAAGAATAATTCTACGCATAACTATTACGCCTAAGGTTCTACAATGGGACTACGCGTATCCTGTGAAGGATATGCGTGCGATGACCTCACGCATAAGGTCTACTCACGAGTAAGCCTTACACGCGTAAGGTCATATCTACTCTGGCGTAAGCTCTACGCATAAGGTCCCCTTTCCTCGCGTAACTTTTCTTACGCGTAAGTTAGGATCCCACGCGTATGCTTTCGCTCTCGCGTATATCATCTCTGTTCGCTTAACTTTGCCAAAACTACGCTTAAGCCTTGATTGACCTTCATTATGAGTTGTTACGTGTACAAACTTGTTAATAAACTTATCATATCATCACGAATCCAATAATGTCACTAATAAACTTAAGCGTTTGATATGGTGTGAACCATAAGTGATAACATAAACTTTAAAACCTAAAGTTAACTAACTCACGAAATATTTCACGACATCATTGGACTATTGGACAAACAAGTGACTTAGGACTCGTAACAATCATTGACACTGTACATTCAATAACTAGACTATAAGACCTTACATTGACTAACATTATGTCTTTCGATATGTTGGTTCTTTTGGCTAATGTTATTTCGAGATCACGTCATGGTGAACAAATGAATGTGGATGCATCGAAGTTCTTACAATTCTTGATATATTTCGGAGGGTTGTCAGAAAGCTTGGAAAGAACAACCTTAGGGTTGACTTTGACACCCTCACTGCTCGAATCTTCTTGTCTCATTGCGGTGGATATTCTTAGGAATCATCCCTATCGAACATGCTCTCACGATGCCTTACAGTTCAGAGGTCTACATTCAACAATTCGGGATTCTATGCAGAGGATCACTGGTCAAAATCTTTGTGAATGTGACTCTTAATCACAAACAAGTCACTATCACTCCCGATGACTTATGGGTCGTTCTCATCATTCCGGACATCACTCCAACCGACTTCTTTGCTACCCCTACTTGAAGAGATCGTCCCGCAATTCTTGATAGATATTGGTTATGATGAAGCTACAGGAATCATTTCTAAGCACTCTCACGTGGAGTGAAGAATATTCCTCAACCATGGAGGACACTCTATATGATCATCACCAAATCGGTCTCGGTCGTGACAATGGCTATGAGCATCCCAAGCTCATGGGCGCAAATTTTACAGTCGTTGATCAACAAGAAGGATATTATAATTGAAGCCTTTGCTATGGGAAGATATGATCTTTGTTTCATAAGAAGCTTGGCTCAAAATTCCCTATATCGGATACACCAAACTGTTGATCGAGAGAGCTCTTGGACTTCATCACGATATCCCGGGAGGCTCAATGACCCGGATAATCATGACATCTTGGTGAGCCCATACTATCATCGAGAATCAAAGAATCGTCTCTGAAGAAGCAGTCTTTGAGTTGCCCGATCACCTTCTTACAAAGGAAATCAAAAAGTCGGAAGCGTACAAAAGGTATCGGGTAGCCGTAAAGAAGGAAAAGTTGGCCATCTTGATGAAAAGGCTTCAGGACTCCTACTCGGAGAACCGAAGAGGAAGTCTTTGGAAGTGCATTAAGTTCTAAAAGTCATAGGAAGTTTCCCAAGAGGAATCCTCCTTGTAAAAGGATTGTTCCCTCTAAGGAAGCTACTCCCATCCCAATCCCTAAACCCGAACAGAAGAAAGCTTTTGGACGAAAGCTCAAGGATCTTGACACGGATGAAGAGATTACCTACTCACGAAGCGCAAGGATGACAATCCTTGATGCAAAACTTCCAAGTCCTCAAGCGATAAAGGAAAGGGAAGACTCTGCACTCGTGCCCTATGATGAAAGCTACGAAGAAGAAGAAGAGCTCTTGGATCAATCCTACGGAAGAAGTTTAAATTAGTTAGACACATTTAAAAGGTGAAGAATTTGCAAAAGACCAAATGGGTGGCCGGAGGATCAAGTGGTGTTGCCACTCCTCACCGAGATCCGATGCGGTTAATCGACCCGATAAGGGATGCGGTGCCACCACTCTTGTGCAACAACAAAAGCTTGTGGAGGAGTCTCGATTATAACATTGAGGAACCGAAAAGGATAAGGCGAGAAAAGAAAAGCGATGAAGAAGCTAAGGCTCAAAAGGAAGAAAAGGCTAATCTGGACAAGATGATAAGAGAATTATTCTTCTCAACGATCCAACTCGTTCCAAGGAGGATATACGCACCTCCTAAGGACCCCGAGTCTCCTCATGTCTCCTCCTCATCGATTCTTCATCTCATTCCTCACCACCACCATCAAAGAAATCAACCAAATCAACATCCAAATCGTGAAGAAACCACCTCGATCTTGGATTTCTCGGACTCATGAAAGAATTGTGAAAGTTGTCCAACAAGTCGAAAGAAGGACATGCTCTGAAACCGAATTGGTTTGTTGACCAAATCTGATGACTTAAATGATGAGAAAGACAAGATGCGAGAAGAAAGGGAATTTGTTCGAAGTTCATGAAAAGTCATCGTCAAGAGGAACTGAGCGAAATGATCGAAGGTTACACCAACAAGTACCTTGAGGATATGGTTCCTAAAGTCACAAAGGAGATGTTTACAGACAACTATATCCGAATCTTATGCGAGATAGCCAAGCAAACTATAAGATCAACACCTTTAACCGTCACAATAAATCCATCGATCCCGTAGTTTTCTCGGATAATGAATTGGTGGCCAAGCTCATCACACAAATGTCTAAGCGATGCGGGACATTTAATTCGATGAAGGTAAGTTGTTTCAAGCATTCTTTGGACTACCAACTCAAAGAAGCATGTAGATTCGAGTCGAAAGTCTAAGCGTCCTAGAGACGATGAAGACAAGGATCGGGATAAGCATGATAAAGCTAAGCGTCAAAAGAAGTCGGTGAATCATCTTCTATGTTACCTCCTCTCCAACGGACTTCTACTCAACAAAGATCTCCTCCCGTTCTTCTACGGATAAACCTCGGGGCGATTCCGAGTTACCACCACGACTCGAAAACCGTGATCAATTTGAGTATACGGGTGGTGACGATGAAGAGGTCCTTGAGCCCCTAATACAACCAACCTCTCCCAAACAAGTGCGAAACCGAATCATCATCAAGGCCTTCTAAAAGGAAGAAGAAGACGACTCACTGAAGTCGTATCATGGCTAGATGACGATAAAACAGAAGAATTTGAATGGTTCTCCACACTTGTCAATCAAACTCCTACCCGATGAAGGTCAAGATCCGTCGACGGTTCTACATTGGAGCATGCTAAAGTTTTGCAAGAAAAGTTCCATGTGAAGAAAATGGCGAAATCGAATTGAAGCGAATCAAGAATGAAGCGTTTCAACTTCTAAAAGACGACTACGAAAGTGCCCTCGGTCGAATATCACCTTGACAACATTGCTCGAGCTATGTCTAACAACATGGATTGGCTCAACCGGAAGCAAACATTGACTTCACAAAAGGGACAACCTCCATACTACATCGATTGGACCAAACCTCTACCGACCATTGGCCAACCGGATGAACCACGGATTCCCTTCGATATTTCTTCAACAGAGACACGAATTTCTTCTCCATGGTGGCGATGGTTCAAGGAAATATGCTACATCCTTGACACTTCCATTCCTGCAGACTATCTACTCAAACTGCATTGCCATTGAGGAACGTGCCAATCACTTGTTCTCCAACACGGTGGAAGCATACGACCGAGATGCATTGTATGGGATTCATCATCGGCGAGCGCCGACGAACCTACTACGTGTCGAGGTTCGAAGTCACAACATGCGGTGTTTAGTACTAAAGACATCGTTGCCATCCAACATGTTGGTCTTTCATCCAAATGGGACTACACCTTCTCAAGAAGATTGTGGTCAAAAGCGGGATGAAAGGGATTATGCGATTCGTGAAGTCGACTTTGAGAATTTGTCTCTCAGCGATATTGAAGACATGTACCTTGCCAAAGTATGTGGTCGCATAAGACAATTTTCAACCGAAATACAACGTGAATTCATCAAGTCATCGCTCATTTTCATCGACGCATAGTCATAAAAGAACGTGTTGAAGATCTCCGACTTGCTGTTGAATCATATCGGACACGTGTCAACTTCACTCTACCACGCCTAGATCTTCCCGATATCAACCACCTATCACAATTAACGCTCATCAAGAAACCGTTTGGTGTCGTTTATCTGTTAGGAATTAGAAATTCCGGTATTAAAGAGTCGGTCACCTCAAGTATATGTAATCGTTAGAAAGCTCGTAGTCGTAGTTATTTTGAGTTAAGTAGTATTTAGTTAAGTAACACCGTGGAGGACGGACGGTCTTTACCCATCGTATGCCCGATCCATGACCCGATGTGTGGCGATTTATGTAAGACTATAAATACTCTCTACCTTCCAAGGTAGAGAGTTGGAGCTCATAATAATATCTTTCACTTTCTCTCACTAAGTTCCCTAAACCTCTAACTTTTCTCTCTAGAATTCCATCTATATGCTACTTTGTGTTATGGTTTGATGTGTATGTGAAAAGTTATATCTTACATTTGGTATCAAGAGCCATGGTTAGATCATATCTTGCACATCTTTGGATTTATAGTGGTTTTAGGTGGTTTTGAGGTTGAAAAGTTTAGTGGTTTTGCATCATTTGGTTGATTTCTGGATTAAAGTTCGGATTTTGTTAGTACTTTTATGTTTAGAATCATCACAAGTGTGTAGGTTATCATTTGGTAAGCTTAAATCATCTTGGTTGGGTTGTTTTGGATTGAAAAGTGATGTTTATGTGGTTTTTCATGCTAGCGACTTACTTCACGGATTAGTTTCTTCGTAGCGACTTGCTTTACAAATTTGTAGCGAGTCTGGGTTCTAAACCTAGCGACTTAGATCTAGCGATTTACAAGACAAGTAGTGGACTCTCCACTACGGGTAGCGACAGTGATAGCGACTTGGTCGGTAGCGAGTTGCTCTTTAGCGACTTGTATCTTTAGCGACTTGAGTAGCAATTGTCGCCAAAATTTTGCTAGCGACTTGAGGCTTAGCGAGTTACTACTTAGCGACTTGCATTTGTCTAGCGACTTGGGACTCTAGCGACTTAGTGGTGTAGCGAATTAAGTATTAGCGACTTAGTGCATTATCTTCTAGCGACTTAGTGCATTATTTTCAGCGACTTGAGTGATTGTTTACGGTTTTCTCTTGATTTAGTAAAACCCGTGAAAGAATCTATTTCCGGTTTAATCATAGAGTTATAAAATCCGTATAATCTGTTAACATGTCTACCAACGTTCCTACTATCATCTCCCTTTGTTGTCGAGGATGTTCAAGCGGTGGCTCGGATACTCGCCCACCCATGCTTGACAGAATCGACTACGATTCTTGGGCTCAACGAATCGATTGTATTGCCTTGGAAAGGAAAATGGTGTCAACATTCTCAAATCCATTGATGAAGGACCATATCGAGTTGAGACGACTAGAGACATACTTGATACTAATGAAGATGGTACTCCCACATTTACGGAATGGACGGACCTAAGATGTATGATGAGCTTGATGATAAGGATAAAAGAGATTTGATGCGGATATCGTGGCTTCAAACATTGTTCTTCAAGGTCTTCCTAAAGACATCTACAAGTCGATCAATCATAACACTTATGCTAAGGCGGTTTGGGATAATGTTAAGATGCTTCTCTCGTGTTCGAGAATTAACTATGGAAGACAGAGAATCCCAACTCTATGACGAATTTGAGCACTTCAAGATGAAACCGGATGAGAATGTCTATGAGTACTATGTGAGATTTCATAAGTTAGTAAATGACATGAGGAACATCGAATGACTATGCCTAACATTCATTTGAACTCAAAATTTGTGAACAACATGAATCCGAATGGCACAAGTTTGTTACATTGTGAAGCTCACTAAAGGATTGAAGAATACAAACTATGAGCAGCTGTATGCCTTCCTCCTTGAATGAGAGACATGCTATGTTTGAAAAATTGATTCTCAATCGGTTCAAAACCAACCGGGGAGAGACAAGCTCGTCTAATGACTCTACAAACTTTCTACTCAAACATCGGAATCACAACCAAAGCATCACAAGTCATACCCTTGGGTAATGGTAATCACAAACTCATTCCCGATCCTATGTACAAACAAGGCGATCTCGATGCTCACGTGGTAACTTCATTAATCAACTAGCTCTTCTCATTAGTCAAAACATGAATTCTCCCACAAACCAACAAAACCTCGTAAGCGAGATCTAACCCACACAATCAAGCCCTTTGTTAAAGATGGAAGGATCGTGGTGCAACCGATTCGGGAAAGACAAGATGATCGTGACGAGGTGGAGTGGGAGAGGTTATGTTGGCAACGTAATCGAGGAAGGAATGGTAACCAAGGTCAAGCTAAGCCAATCAAATGTTATAACTGTGGTGGTGAGGACACATTGCAAGGAACCGCACATCTCCAAAGCGCCCACTGAATCGCCGATTACTTCGAGATAAGATGTTCTTGGCACAAGCTCGGGACAATGGTGTCGCTTTGGATGAAGAGGAATTGTTTCTTTTTGCCGAGGGCAATGCCAAGATCTATGATGCGAGATGTGGATGAGCGACTATTCAGAGATAGGTCACAATCATCGAATGCCTTTCAAGTCGGTGATCGTGATGCATACGACTACGATGTGGATGATGGACCTCGGCACACACAATTTTTATGGCTAGCATTTCTCCAATGGTTTCTCCCAAGGTCTCTTCTTCATCACTAGTGGCCCATCCCATGACAAGCTCATCTCGGAGGTATTAAAACTATACGATGATCTTGATGTGCAGCGGATGCATGACAAAGTACAATCAATCGAAACTATTGAATCAAATATTGAAAATATGGGTAATATCGATATTGTCCCATATGATCAATATGTGAAACAAAGTGAAAGTGAAGTTGTACCAAGTGATGCATCTTCTGCGATCAACAATGACTATGTTTTTGATGAATACACCGCATGTGCCTCGATGATTCCGTAATTTCGAACTAAATGCCTATAAAGAACGTGTTGCTATTTATGAACAACGTGCTAAGTTTGAGTTGACCACTCGTGAGCAGGAAATGGATGACCAAGTGAGTACGAGAATTAGAAAAAGTAAGTTTAGAAGAAGTATTGAAACAAGAATTAAATTCCTTGCAAGAAAAACTTTCTAAAGCAATTAAACAAAACAAGAACTTCAAGAAAATGTGAAAATGCTTAAGCAAGAATTTAATGCAAAGGAATCAAAACTCTTGAGAGATTTTTCTAATCGAAAACTTTGAAAACAAACTTGAAAACAAGTTGTACATACAAGGAAACACCATTCAGATCGCTCACATGGTCACTAAACATCGAGTCTTAAGCGATAAGCATAGCATTCCCTTGTTGAGGAACCAAATCCAGAGGTAATTAAAAGGCTAGAAATGCTCATAAGGTGCTTTATGATGGTAATGAAATCCTTAAGCCTAGGCGGAAACCTAGTTGCGTTGAGTGCACCGAGGAAGATAAGAAATCGATGAAGTCACTAGGAAAGGATGAACAAAAACTAGATGACCCTAAATGCAAAGAGAAAAGATCATTATCACTCCCCATGACTACAAGAAGGAAAACTGGATTTCCTTGAACATGTTTAAGCCTCAAACATTGTTGACTCCCGAACAAGTTTTACGGAAAAGGATTTAGATAAGCATAAAGTCGAAAATATTGTTGAAACAAACCCCTTTATGGAAAATGCCTAGAGCATGTGTATCCTCCTAATACACCAATGCATCTTGTTCCTAGAAAATTGCCACTAAAAGCAAGACCTTAATTAGTCAATATGTTATATTTCAACTATTTGTTGATTTTGAGAAAACTTGCAAGAAAAGGATCACACCCATGGTATAATGTAAGGAGAAAGGGGTTTTGAGCAAATGAAAGAATGTTATTTAACCGAGGTCATGCCTTTCTTTAAACTCTTGAAAGATCACTTTGAGAGTCTTAAAAGGGATATAAACCGATATCAAGGGAATGGAAAAGGAATTTGATGCAATGGTAGTGAAGTTAGTGATTATGAGCGGCACTAAAATATAATGAGATTGAGAGGAAGAACTTGCATACCTTAAATGAGACTCTTATTCTTGAATGTGTTGCTCAAGATATTTTTTCTCACCGCTTCAAATTGCTCTATTAATGCTTCCAAATTTCATGAACTATCTGTTGTCTCGAAAGTCTCCCATGATCGTGTCATTGAGCTTGAAAAACTAATTCTAAACTAAACGAGAAAATTGAACTGGATGATCACGACACTTTGGTTAAACATTTTCTAAACTAGAAGTTGAGTATTTTAATTTACAACTAAAATATCAACATCTCAAAGAAAATGTCAAAACTTCAAATATCAAGACATCTTGGATGCTCCGAGTTTGATGCGCTTTTTAAATTAACAAACGTGATGAATGATTCAAGCTCGATGCAACACGATCGTAAAGTTGAAAACCCAAATCTCTCAATTAAAGGGTCAAACGAACAATATGACAGGCTCCCAAATGCCTCCTCCTTTAGATTCTCGGAATTCTCAAACGTTTCATCTTCAAAACTTAGTAAATGCTTTACAAAAGGAAAATGAAAGTTTTCTAGAAGAAAATGAAAAGGTTAAACGTCATTTCAATGAGTTATTTGAATCAATTAAAGTCTCTCGTAACAAAAATAACGATCAAATAGCGTCATTGCAAAAGGAAATTGAGAATCAAGAGTCGTGTAAAAGGAAAATGCCAATGACCAATGGGGAGAATGTTGTATCAAAGGTTCACTCTTGTAATAAATATGCTTTATCTCGTGACATATGTCCTCCTCATCTAAGGAACAACAAACTTGCCATTCAAACATACTTCTCATCCCTTAAGGATTGCCTAGAATGTCTGCGTGAGATTGTTGAAGAGGATAAGCTAGAGAAACCTCATGATAATGCAATTGGACATGCATGCTTATATGCCAAACGATCTCAAGAAATCTTAGAATGCTTGATCACAATATGCCCAATGTCATTAGGTGAGAGAGTTAATCCTTTGATTCCATGCTCAATGCCTAACGCTAAGTATGATATGCATTCGATTCCCAATGTTTTGAATGTGAACCGTAGTGTGCCTTTAAGTAGTTGATTCCGGATCCATCAATACTAAGAAAGAGAACTCAAGTGTGCCTACTAGGAGTACAAATCACGGTACCTCTAGTTTTAAGAAAGTGAACCTTAGTGCACTGCATGTAGTTCGAGACCCAAAGACATCTAAACAGTGATGCAAAGAGTATTTAAACCAACTAATGTTCCCATTCCCTACAGAGTAATCGGTGACATTAAACGGAGCGGGTCAAAGTCTCAAGACAATACAAGGAATGATAGGACCTCTCAAGCTAAGAATGTGCCTTTGGAAGAGAGTAGAAGAACAATCTAGGAACTTTAAGCTTGAATTGAATAAAACGAATCGTGTTGATTCTAGTATTAGCCATAGGCGCATCGTAATTAATTCAATTCGATACTATTTGCAAACCTTGTCCGATGTCCGCTTGAATTCGCTTCTAATCATGAATGTGGTGTTCTTTGCTCGCCTAATGATGTTAATTGTCCGATTAATATTGTTAATGCTAAAATTCATGCTAAGAAGGCTAAAAGGCAAAAACGAAAGAAAGTTAGAAAGCAATTGGAAACCCACGGGAAGAACATTCAATAAAATAGGCTTTTATTGGACACTGTTGGTCTTAAGACTAATCGAGATAATGCCCATGATAACGCTACACGCGTCGTTCGGTCAAGGAAACTTCCTTTTCTTGAGCAAGTTTTATAACACCCTAGGCGTTGAACCTAATCGTTGTAGTGTAGTAATTAGGGTAAGCCACGGTATTGATATCGCTCTCTGGGGAATAGGAATGCTAGTGAGAAGTTACTACGCTAAGGTTGAGGTTGAGGAAGATTATTTTTATCCTTTTATGGTTTTTAGAAATTGAAAAGGTACGAATCTCGGTATTGGATTTGGGGGTTGGTATTGCTACCGATTACTCTACTATTATCTAATTATCTAAGCTAAGGTTGTGATAGTCTATGTCTAATTGATGTGTACTCGTATGATAGTTTAAAGATGTGTTTACTTAGGTTTTACTACTCCTTAATTATCTCCTATTGATGGTTGATTTGTCACGTCCTTATTCCTAGTTGCGTTGTGATTCTAAGGCTATAGGGCGTGCTTGTTTCCTAACTCTTTGAAATTACCAAAGGGTCTTGTTTACAAATCCTCTAGTGATTTATAGGCGCCTACTCTACGGTTGTCCTTGAATACTTTATCCTACAATTACCTAGATAATTATATTCTAAAGTTCACAAAGAAAAGTCAAGCATTATACACAACGAATAATCTAGCGCACTCTAGATCATTAGTCAACTAAGATAAGTATCAACCAATCAATATTCAATAATTAAGTTTCATATTCCTAAGCAAACACACAAATAAATTAGCGGGACATGAAGAACATGCAAGCATACACACAAATAATCAAAGACATAATTAAATTAATGAAGTAAATACTTATCTTGATGTATAATAGGGTTTAGAACCTAAAATACTGCACAAGAAAGCCTTGGTTCGGTTTTAGGTTTTACTCCAAAAGACTACCCACAAAAGCGAAAAATTTGGATTCTATATATAAGATTACATACTTGACGGCGTCACCTTATGTTTTAATGGCCGCCGTGTCGCCGTCATTAGGGTTTCGTCTTGGCCACGTAAACCTTGCGGCGTCACCTTATGATTGTGGACGCCGTCCCCGACTCGACGCGTCTTGGCGCATCTAGGCCGTCCGAGTAGCGACGGCCTATTCTTTAGAACACGGCGTCGTCCTTGAAAACATGCAATTTTGCCTCGAGCCGTCAAAATGCCTTCCCGGCGTCGCGGATATGCGATGGCCGTCGCCTTATGTTTCAAAGACTTTGAGTGTCTCGATTCGACTTTGGCCATTTTCTTCAGTATATTCGCCTTTTCGTCCAAATAAGCATCATTCCAGATTTTGCCTTCAAGAGACCTAAAAGTGAAAAGGAACGATATTAAGCAATAACGGATACAAAAGTGATCGAATAAGGGCTTAAATGACCCTCAAAAGGTACCTTTTAAAACCTTATCAAATATCCCTACACTTGGTATTTGCTTGTCCTCAAGCAAATGTGCTTTAGCCAATTAATTTATAAGTTAGGGTCATGAAGCATCCATTCAAAGCGGTCCACAACACATATAAGCCCCATAAAAGTCATAACAAGCACGGAAATTACACACTAGCACCTCACATGGGGTGTTTGGATACTCGCATCTCTCTCGGTGTATATATGAAATATAACAAATCGAAATGGAAGATAAACACTCATTAACCGGTCCTAGTACATAGATTACCATAGGCTTGAGAATAGATCAAACCTCCGTCGCTTTGGCGTAAGCACCTAGGAAAGACTATCAAAGAGGTCTTTTAAAGGGTTGTAACGTTAGGCTTACGGTAGGGAAATAAAGGGTTTGGTGGGATAGGCTATTTAGTGGTGGATAGTCAAAAATCTCTATGTTGCAAGTATACGAAGAATGGCGTTTCTAAGCCAAGACTCGACATTCTAAAACTATAGGCAACGAAAATAAACAAACATAATTTAAAAGATAGATGTAGGATGGTGGCAGTATTTTTTTTTTTTTTTTTTTTTTTCATACACTTTACTCTACCATCCTACGGTACATCAAAATGATAGGGATTTATAGACACATCCCTACACTTGAGTTTTTATTATTCTAACACTAATTTGACCCGAATTGAAAAGATCAAAACACTTGGAGTACATTATTATGCAAACAAAGGGAATTTGAGTTTAACATTCTCTTCCTATATTTCATAAACTTTAACTTTTCCCATGAATCCCAATCATCCCAAAAGCTGTATACAAAGGATATGACTCGACTTAGCAACTCATGCAAGCAATCGGATAATTGAACTAAGGGTTTAGGTGATAACATAAATTGCACTAAAAGTGAGTGCAATAAAGGGTAGGCTAAGGCGATTTGGGTGTATATTTGGGGGTGGGGTGTAAAACAATGCTCTTCATTGATATTCGGAAAAACCGAAACATCACGAGAACCGCGAAAAGGATAGGCTACGGGGTTAACTAGGGGTATCGTGTACTAAAGATGAGTACAACGCAAAGGGTGTGGGGAATTACTCAACCGAGGTGGAAGAAGTAATTATATTACGGTATTAAACAAGGGTTATCCTAATGCCTCTTATCATTTAGTTATTCCTAACTACACAAGTGTAGTCTCACTAGCGATCTCGGAATGCATCACAAAACAAGTTCTAGAATCTAATATACTACCGGTTCACACTCTAAGCATTAAAGATGAATGCTTTAATTCCTACTAATCTAAAGGCGATCCTCACATTTTGGGTGGAATTTAGGTGGTAAAGGGTTTTTGTGCTAGTCATGCAACTTCCTATCCATGAGACGCTTTTGTTAAGACTAATGGCCCACTCCTATATGTCATGAAAAAAATTTAAATTTGGCTAAAATTACCCTAACCTACATTTTCTCATGGTTTATTACACAAATACACTTGGACAAAGCAAGCAGTCAAGGATAAGCATAGTTTCAAAGTTCCGTTTATTTTCCCTCCTACATTTAAACCGAACATTGTCCCCAATGTTCCCGAAAGTATCAAAGTTATGATAATAGAAGGTAATTAAAAGCGAAGAAACTAATACTCCCGATTAGCTCGGTAGGATCCGTGAAAAGTGGTGGTTAAATCTTTTCCAAGAAGAGTTTTTTCGTGAAAGGCTCCTTCCAAACTTGTGTAACTTCTTCTTGACAAACTAAACTCGCACACTAGAAGAAAACAAACGAAACCTTCGCGTAAAATCGGCGGTAATAATATACATAAGACTCGATTTAAACTAGGATATAATGCTTGTGGAATGGATGTTTACTGAATTTGTTTTGAAAGTTAAGATCGGAAAATTCCAAAATTTTACAAGTAGCTCGAAAACGAGAAAAGTGGTGATGTTTTTATTCCTTCCGACGCGTCGGTTGCAATCTCGACGTCAAAGTTATCCCGACAAAAGCGGTCTGCGATTTTCGGAAAAATTCGGAAAATTTACATCTTTAGAATCTGGAAAAATTTACGCAAAACATCCATTATGACTCGATACAAGCATTTGACTCGAACAAACAAACATAAATATCTTTTAGTTAATTGTTATTCTCATGTTTACGTTTCTTGAAAGCGTGTGTAATCCTCCCTACACTTATCCCTTATGTAAAATACCTTTATATGCAATTAAGGCGAGGTTAAAAACAAAATAAAGCATTTTACAAATTCAAACATGAGAATAAACAATCAATAAAAGATATCGACACACAAATAAAAATAAAACAAATACACATGGGTTGCCTCCCAAGAAGCGCTTGTTTTGTTCGAGTCACGAGCGACTCTACCCTTATTTAACAGATAAAGGGAAGTTTTCCACACTTAAGTTTAAGTGCGGGTGACGAGAGCGATACACACCCTTAGGGTGGAAATATGCTACGTGAGGAGAGGGTGATGGGTGATTTATATGCTCAAATGAGTGTGCTCCACTCATTATAACCTTACCTAAGTCTATTGGTGTAGCGGGTGAATCAAATCTCCTCCTAAAAATGGATCATCTTCTATCAACTTCAAAAGATTCTTAGTTAAGGATC